>CM060367.1:170219438-170717227 GCA_030545235.1 Helianthus tuberosus | reverse complement strand
TCCTAGTGGGCATACAAGGCTAGGTATTCACAAGTTAGTAAATAAAAGAAAAAAAATAAATACAAAAATGTACAAGTATTCACAGTTTGTACACCGGTAAAATAATGACTCGGATTGTTCCGAAAATTTCGCCGTGTCCCCGGCAACGGCGCCAAAAACTTGGTGACACGCGAGGCACACCTAATTTATACAGTTATTTACGGTGAACTTCGCACTCACGTGGGTTTTAATATTTATAAAAATGGTTTATACCTTAACATTAAAACACACACAACAAAGGACAAGTGTATCCCGTCATATATGTAGCAAAGTATTGGTAAGAGCCAGATATCGATCCATGGAACACGGGCGTTATAATGTACTAAATCTTTGTCATTAATTTACCAGATAAAAAGATAGGTGAATGGTTGTTTAACTAATTTAACTAAATTACAACTAAAACATAAATATACTATTATCTTGTTTCATAAACAACCTAAACATGTTATCTATATCACATATGTCACAAAAGCACTTAATCAATTTTCCAATTTCGAGACAGTTAGTCATCCGCTAGGAGTTTTCTAACATGATGCTTCTTCGGAAAGTTAACGCGATAAACACACGTTAACCACCTAAAATCATTCTTTAGCGAGCTATTGATATTCATCCATCTAAACCTTTAAAGATTGATTAGTCATCCGCTAGGAGTTTTCTAACCTCACTTATCAAAGAAAGCAATATCGATGGTCACAATACAGCCACGGGGATAAGCATTTAAGTAGATCATATAACAGCATATTTCACCTTTACAAGTCTTGAATACAAATCTACCATGTCAGCAATTTCAGACCAAAACTACTAAATAAGGATCATAAACCGCATGCAAGAACATGTAATCAACACCATATAATTCGTTAGAACCCTTACGTGTAAGAAAGTGTTCTTAATCAAAATAAGATATATCTTAGATAAAACCAATACCCCTCTCGAGTCTCATGGTGTAAACAAGTTTACAAACAAGTGATTAATCAAGAAATAGTTACCATCCCACTAACCACAGATTCATTATCCAAGACAATCAAACATAATCAAGAACTCAACATCAATGAAACGTTCGTTATATAATCATGAAGATTCAAGCATGAAAAAGTACTAAAGCTTCATACAAATAAGATTACAATGTAACGATTATTCAAGAAACAAGTTTATAACTACTATTACATAAACTACACTAAACATAAACTAACATCAGCTCATAACTTGCAAAATGATCAGAATACATGTTCAAGAACAAGGAATCGAACCATAAACAAGCAAGGAATTGATGGGTTGGATCGGTTATGCTTCCACTCGATCTTTAAGCTTCAAATGGGTCTGATCAGGACTGCTTCGTAACCCAGAAATCGCCCAGAAACATGGAGAAAAACCCAACATTTTGATCAGTAGCGAATGCTGCTATTTATAGGCAATTTTCAGTTTGGCACGACCGTGCCGTTGGGTCGTACGGTCGTGCGGTTAGGTGTTGTCGGGTGACGTCAGTTTCAGTGATCCCGAGTCAGCCAAGTGGACTAGTGGACAAGTTGCCTGGGTCATCAGATCGGCACGGTCATGCCGTTGGTGGCACGGTAGTGCGGTGTCATCAGAATGTTGATCAGAAACCCTGGTCTGGCCATTGCACGGTCATGCGGCGGGTGGCACGGTCATGCGGCCCGGGAACAGATCGGCACAGGCTGTTGCACTGGCCGTGCTTCCGAGATCGAACGATCGGCACGGTAGTGCCATCAGATGGCACGGCCGTGCCACACCTGGCAGTCATCAGAATTTTGTTCTTTTTATCAGAAATGCATCAGATTTTGTCCGTTTTCATCAGAATTTTATTTTAAGCTCTGTTTAAGACCTGAAAATATAAAAGTACCGGATTTGGCACCTAATCGTTGTGTTTTCGGTCAAAAATGCTTAAAACGGAAGTGTTTTGGGGTATAAAAACATGTATAATTTAACGTATATCAAGAGCTTTCCGGTAAACTGTACCTACGCTTACTTAATTGAATACGGCTGAGTTGTTATAAATCTTGCTATTTAAGACAGGAGCTAGCTCAGGTAAATACTTTTAACCTATTTTCCCTTATACGGGCTTGGGATACGGTAATATAATTACCGCATGGTCAGGTATGGGATTCAAAGACCAATAAGTCAGGAAATTCAAATAACCTATTTTAATTCGTATTGCTTGACTGAAACATTTGGGGGTTAATGCGACCGTGTCCTGGATATCCTTGACTCATTAATTGCAAATGGCCACGACCTAAGCACGGGGTGTAGGCATGCACCCGACAGATGCGATATGGTTTATTAAATAATTTTATACCCAATATGGGTTTCCTAATAAGGGAATAAGTGGTGTGTCGGTTAATCATGAACCGACATAGTACCGGGCCCCGTATGTAGAGCAAGTTATGTAAAACTGATAACATGAGATATAGTTTGTCCCAAGTATAAGATATTTTTGTGCCTTGTGCACCTAAACCAATTTATGAAACATTTTTCAAATGTGTCGGTTGATTGTATTTACCAGTGAAAACTGACGTATTTTCAAAAGTCTAAGTGACAGGTACAAATATGTAAATAGGCTGGAAGCTGCTCGGGATTGTTAGACGATGAACTTGCAACTCCTTCGCATAAGCCATTAGTTTGATAAACTTCTTTTGTTTTAAATGATCCGCCTGTGGATTATTACAAGCTTATCTGTACGTAATACTTTGATATTTTCAGAGATTTGTGTTTGTAATAATATTTTATATTCTAAGACTTCCGCTGGGCTATCCTGTGTATGTTTGACCATAACGATACCAATCTTACGTCACGATACTCCCCACCGGGCCCACCAGACTGAGTTGTAAATATCGGGGTGTGACAGGTTGGTATCAGAGCCAACGTTTGAGTGAATTAAACACTAGCCTTTTTGTGTTTAATCTCAAATGACATAGTAGCATATTCCTTAGACTTTCTGAGTCTAGACTTAACATAGGAATGCTCTCATCCCTATTAAGTAAACATTGTTTTCGATTTTATGTGTTTTGAATATGTTGTCAGGCAAAGAAGCCGTCGATGGAAATTCTTCACATCCGAAGCCTAGAAATGCCAAGCTTCGTACCACGGCTAGGATAAGCATGCAACCAGTTGGAGGAAAGACCTTTATGGACCTATTCCCAAAACCAAACCTATTTAAACTCTTAACCAGACTTCAGAGTCCATACCAGAAGGTCCCTGAGACTCCCATACTGAAGATGATACATGTGGATGCTATTAATCCCTATTTCCTATCTCCGAGTTTTGGAATTCCAGACTTGGACTATACCAGTCAAAACCCAATCCGTGATCCATGTAATTTCTTTAACCATTGAATCCATGGATTCTATTTCTACAAAGGATTCTGATTTGAAATGTTTACTTTATTCACTAAGATCTTCGGAGTCGCTACTGCGTACGATAAATAAAGAAGAAGAAACAATCAGAATAAAGCAAGGAAGACATTAGAAAACCCTTCTTCCATCATATTTCAACTTTTCCCTTTAAGTCCCTGTATGGGCATTTGATTATTAAAGTCCCTTGTGGACATCTTATTTCATCATAGTCCTTGTGGACCTACCTCTCCTGATAAGACTATGTATATACGTTTATCTAGTATAGTCCCATTGAGGACATTATATTTCAATATACCCCCTTTCGAGGACATTATATTTCAATAATAGTCCCTCCGTGGACATCATACTTCAAAATAGTCCTTTTATGGGCATATTATTTCATTAAAATCTTTTGTAGACATATTATTTTATTAAAGTTCCTTGGCGAATATAAAAAAATTCATCATGGTCCTTACAAGGACATGTCGTTTCACTATAGTTCCAAGGTTGACATACCTGATAGTCCTTATATGGACTTATATATCTTTTTTCGTCCCCGCATAGACTAGCATTACTGTAAGGTCCCTACAAGGACCCATCTCTTATATATATAGTCCATGTATGGACGTTTGTTCATTTAGAATTTCTTATTGAACATATATTTCGATTTGAGTCCCTGTGAGGACATCTGTTCAGCAAAGCCCCTATTGTGCGCATGTTGTACCAATATCGTCCTTTTATGAATGTGTTATTTCATTAAAACCCCTTGGGGGATATGCTATTACAAGATAGTCCCTTTGCAGACACAAGATTTCATTATAGTCCCTTAGTGGACATGTTACTTCAATATAGATCCCTAACAGACGTGACTTTTCCTTGAAGACCATTTATGGGCAAACTGTTTCAATATAGTCCCTATGTGGACTTATAATATTTTATAGTCCTTATACGGACATATATTTTCCTTTTAGCCCGCTGAGAACAAATAGGATACAAAAAGTCCTGATAAAGGCACTATGTAGATTTCTTAATGATTTATGGAAAGTTTTGAAAATTTTATATATGTATTCATTTCGTCCTTTATCAAGCAATGGTATCAATTTTATTCAAATTTGATCGATCTGCTAAATAATTTCAAAAGATCTTCTTAATGGTATAACCTAGCCAATATGTCAATACAAGACATGCTATGATGGTAAAACACTCTTAAGACAATTAATCCTTGTTAACATCTAAGAACATGTTAACACTCCTGGCAGTGTGACTTGAGAAACCACACCAGCCGTCAAGGTATTTGGACTTTGTCCAAAACTTAAAGCCTATATGATCGAATTAGATCATGGCAAGTGTCATCGATGCGATGATCAAAATATAAACATCCGTTAGTGATGAAGTGCCTACGGGCTAAATGTTGTCCAATAAGACAACGATAGTTGTGGTCTACGACCCCCTGTCTAAAAATGCTGGACTATGTCCAAGCCTCATAGTCTAAAGATCAATATGATCATGACTAATATCATCTAATACGATGATCACATTATTTAACATCCTTTAGTGATGTTTCGCCTACGGGCCATATACTATATTGTCCATTAGTGACATTGACAATTGTGACCGTTATGGTTATTGTCCACGGTGATGGGCAATGCCCAAGCCTTATACTATATAAGATCGATAAGATCTTGACAGATATCTTAAATTACGATAATTATATGTATATATATAAACATCCATTAGTGATGTCCATTGATTGGCCTATGTGCCAAAATGAATCGTCTTTTAAAACGAAGACAGTTGTAGTCTATGACTCCCTGTCCAAAGGTGAAGAACTATGTTCAATCCTTAAAGCCCTGATCTAAGAAGATTTCGGTTTATAAACTAATGGCCTTTGTGCCATATATATATAGTAAAGTCCTTTAAGGCTAGCCTTCGAGCTACTCATAATCGTCTATATGACAAAGACAGTTGTGACATTTTGATCCCCTGTCAAAAAGGCAATGGACTCGGTCCAACCCTTAAATGCCATTAATGGTCCCTTTTGAGACCTAGGCCAAATATAATTAATATAATTTCTAGTAACATACTATAAGGAAGTTAAAACCTAATAGTCGATATGGTTTAATGATACCATAGTTTGATAATCATCAAATACGATGATTCACTGTTATTTTGTAACTAAGCAATGGTTATTATTGGTGTTTAATACCAAAGCTTCAAAATGGTGGATTCTGATGAAGCATATAGCATTACTTCAAACAGAAACAATGATGCAAATGTAAATGTTAATGGGGCTGATCTCCAGGCCATGATTGATGCAACAGTTAATAAAGTTGTGGGTAAAATTCTTAAGAACAATAAGGAATCAAGCGCTACTCGCTCAAAGTCCCACACAAAACCAGATACATCAGCTCGCAAGGAGAGCTCCGTTCACTCTTCAAATGCAAAGAGCGAATCTAAGAAGTTAGTGCTCCATGATAAGCCCCGTTCAATTGAAGACGGGTGCTCATACAAATACTTCGTCTCATGCAAACCCAGGGATTTCAATGGGGAAAACGGGGCGATTGATGCCATGAAATGGCTTGATGAAATGGAAACTGTTGTGGACATCAGCAATTATGCTGATAAGGATGTAGTGAAATTCGTTTCACAATCTTTCAAAGGCGAGGCCCTCGCATGGTGGAAGGCCATGGTACAGTCCACGGGGAAATTTCCCCTATACAATATGGGATGGTCCAAGTTTGTGGATCTTATCAGAGAAAACTACTCTCCACAACACGAAGTGGAAAAAGTGGAGACAGATTTTCTGACTCTCACAATGAGAAACCTAGATTGTCAGCAATATGTTACCGACTTCAACTCCCTGTCTAGATTGGTACCCTATTTAATTACCCCTGAACCTAAACACATTGCGCGTTTCATCGATGGTTTGGCACCGGAAGTAAAAGGGAATGTTAAGGCTTCAAGGCCAACCACATTCAGATCAACTGTGGATCTATCCTTGTCCCTCACTCTAGATATAATGAGACAAAATTCGGTCAAGTCTGAGACTAATGAGAAAAGACAGAGAGAGGAGGATAACTCCCATAATCCTAAGAAGAAGGACAAATCCGAGTTCGAAAGGAACCACCAAGATTCCAATAAAAAGCCTACATGCAAAACCTGCAAAAGAAGACACTGGGGACAGTGTCGATCAAACCAAAAGTTAAAGCAATGTGGCATCTGTAAAAGAACTGGTCACCAGTCCCACAAATGTAGGGACATAAAGAATGCAGTTTGTTTCAGCTGTGGCGAGAAGGGCCACATTCGTACTAATTGCCCTAAAGCAGCTAAAGAAGGTACAGCTAAGCCTGGAGAGGCTAAGAAAGGAAACTCCTGAACTACCGGATGAATGCCAGAGACAGTGCATATCAATAATAGCATCAGGTACATTCCTTATCATTTATCAATAACATTTCTGCTAAGTGATTTGTTTTAATTCGGGGAATAGTAAGTCTTAGATAGACAATAAGCTTAGCAAACTTTTGATTATACTCATAAGAACTCCAGATATTAAGTATAAGGTAGAACTTACCAATGAAAACTATAAAGATCGTTTCTTCCATTCTCGACGTTGATCCTCTCGTAAAAATCTAGAGTACTCTTTCTCCAAGATAAAGTTCGACGATATACGTTATTTTAATATTATCTCATTGATTTCTATCAACTGCGAATGCCAAACTATGTTTGATAAAGGTGCCATATGAGGATTGGCGTATCCTAATGTGCCCATAGATTGCTTCCATGCCTGATCAGTATGGAGGTTTAATGCATAGAACCACTGAGATATCCCAATGGTCATATGGTACTAAAGTCAGCTAATGGTATTCAAAGAAGATATCCAATATATAAATGTCCAAATAAGTGTCACTAATCAAGGCATCCATGCATTCGTAAAGAAAATGTGTCATTTATATGACACGGGTAACGATAGATGAACCAAAGCCTGTAGATTTAGAATATCTCTGTCATCTCGGTGTGTCTTAATTGTCTTCTCTGAAGAACTACCCTGTTTACCTCCTGAAAGGCATGTAGAGTTAAGATTAACATCCCACCTAGGTCTGCATTTATTGTATAGACTCCATATCGGTTAGTACCGACAGTAATGGAAGGATTGATACCCCAATCAAATGAGTTTTAAGAATAAAGGTTCATAAGGCCTAGCTCACCATTCTAAGAGCTCTGGTGTTATTATTTATGAAAGACGGTTCAGTATGCTTATGCATTGATCACCGCGACCCTATTTAGGCAACAATTAAGAATCGCCATCAGCTGCCTAGGATCATCGATTTGTTCGACTAACTGTAAGGTTAGCTATTCTTTAAAGATTGGATTAAGCAGTAGTTGGAATGACTATCTCGCCTTAAATAAGCTTTCCTATAACTAATAGTTAGTATATAAGCATCAAGGCTGCTCCTTTGGAGACCTTGTATAAAAGGAATATCAAATGTCCGTTTACTGGACAAAAGTTTGGTAGACCAATTATCAGGACCTGAAATTACCCTGGAGTCAACGGATGAGATCATACGAATCCGTGATCGTCTGAAAGCTGCCAGTAATCGGCAGAAAATTCAATGTTGATGACAGTCGCCAACCTCTTAAGTTCTCAATAAAGAACAAGATTCAACAAAAAGTACCACCCTAGAAAGGTGGGTTGCATTTTGATGTAACGGGCAAGTTAAGCTCTAAACATATAGGACCATTCGATAAAATCGAATACATTAAGATTAGTAGCTTATAAGCTAAAACTTACCTAAGGAGTTTGGTGGAACTCACGATGTGTTCCACACTTGTGATTTAAGGATATGTCTAGACGATTAAGTCAATAGAATTGTCACATATTGATGTGCAGATTAATGAAAACTCATGGTTTGATGAGAAACCAGTATCGACTAAGGACCGACAGGTTAAGAAGCTTTGAAAGAAAACATGTACCTAGTATAAAGGTCAACTGGGGTGCCTGTAGAGGCCCCAAATATGTTGTGGAGGTTAAGTCCATTATACGACAGAAAGTACCTCCATCTTTTGAGCAAATCTCGAGGTCGAGATTTCTTTTAAGGGGGTGAGGATGTAACACCTCGTAAAATCACGACCAATGATGTGTTGACACGTGTACTAAACCCTAATGAAGTTAAACCTTGACTATTAGGGACTAATTTTGTGAAAAATCAAAAACTTTGAATGTGGAAGGACTGAAAGTGTTAGCATGCTTAAACTAAGCCTCTAAATAAAAACACACAGTATTCATAATTATATTTGAGTCACTTGTTGGTCGAAAGGAACCGTTTACGTAATTAATTAAAAGTTTGCGCAACGAAGGGTTAAAAGCGTCAACATGTTTAATTATACCTCTAAGTGACCTTTTAACAAACCCGGAGTGTTATAATATCTGATTGTATTCTAGGGAATACATAATATTGGCCATATAGGGCTTTAATGCCGATAAATGATAATACGCACTAGTTTGTGCGTTAAAAGGGTTAAAAGTGTCAACATGTTAATTCTTACCTCTGAGTGACCTTTTAACGAACCCGAAGCATTGTGATGTTTGATAATACTCACGGGAATGCCTAATATTGGTCGTTTAAGGCTTTGATGCCATTAAACGATAATACGCACAAGTTTGATCGTTAAAAGGACTAAAAGCATCAACGTGTAAATCTACATCCTTGAGAGACCTTTTAAACGAACCGGGAACTCCGTGATGCTCGGTCATACTCCCGGGTGTGCCTAATATTGGTCACAATGGGCATATATTATTATTATTATTATTATTATTATTATTATTATTATTATTATTATTATTCATTACTTAAATCCCACACATAACTAAAACCATTTGATGAATCTACGGACTTGTTAATGGTTTTAAAAACCTAGTATAACACTTGTAATCATCTCATGAATTCCCTAAACACATGGCATGATCTTATCCTTTCTCAAAAACTATATAAAGGCCTTGAAATTTGATTTTCAAAGTGCACCATTCATTCTTTCTTCCTATCTTCTCTTCTTGGAGGATCCTAAGAAATTGGGAACCACCTTTTAGTTTTCTTCAATCCATAGGACCACTTGTAAGTGTTCCTTTCATGGCTAGTTCTTTTATTTGGCTTATAAAGCCGAAAAGTCAAGTGTTTACGATAAACGCTTTGACTTCTAGTTAGACCATAAACAGTCAAGCCATTGTTCACAAAGAACATGGCTACGTGATTGTAATTAGGTAGGTGTTAAACCCTCAAAAGGGCACCTTCTAAGAATCACGTTTGCTTGGTCAATTGACGATTCAACGTAATATTGTTTTAAAAAGTCAACGGGTCAGTTTTTGAAATAATTATGATATGCGTTTAGAAATGTTCTAAAATACATTTTATCACTTAAACAACTTGGTAATAATTATTAGAACATGTGTAAACATGTTCGGCTCGTCAATTCCAGTTTTAGGGTCGGTTCGCAACCGAAAGTCGCGAAGTTTGACTTCTGCGTTGACTTTCGATTATGAACCGAATTAGATTAGTTTGCTACTGATTATAGGTTCCGTTATGATCGTAATATAATTTAGCATAACCCTATAACGTTTTATTACACGATCATATTAGAAATCTAAGTTTTTGCACATGTTCCGTTAATATGTCGTACTTTGACTATTATGCCCTTTTTAGCAAAAATAAGGTTTTAGACATCAATAAGGTTTCAAACAACTTAGGTACTGATATGTTAACATGTTTAACATATTTTGATGTTACAAATCTGATCATAAACTGAGTTTGCATATAATATCGTAAATTATGCTTTAAATTGACCAAAATGCCCTTTATGCGCGTAGATCGGTTTTAAGCATAATTTTTCATACCAAACTCATTGTCTACTAATGTAATATCATAATTAGGATAATTTGGGATGTTCATTCAGTTTACAAGCTGAGTTTACGCATACGTTCTTGAATTACGTCCTTAAATGACGATAATGCCCTTTTTGCAGCTAAAATGATTTAAAAGCACAATTTTCATACAAAACCTTTTTATTACTGATATGTTATATTAATTAACATATTTTGGTCATATAAACCTGATCATAACATTAGTTTTCCTAAAAGATCGCAAATATCATCATTTAACGACTTTAACGCCGTTTCGACGCATAGTAAGATTTTAAACCATAACTACCAATCAAGACTTGTTACCTACCGATTTTAAAAATCATTTTAAATATTTTTACAGTAGGTATATATTATAAACTCGATTCCCAAATTAGCCTTCAAAACTATGTGTGAAATTACCAAAATGCCCCTACGGAGCATAGTTTGGTTTTAAACTATAAAACATACATATGTTTGGTATCATACTGATATTATATCATAAATAAAGTGTTTTCAAATATTGTTTATGATTGCAACATCACTTTCTGCTCAACTTTCTTTTATACGTCGTAAAATGACCAAAACGCCCTTATGAGGCATAGTTTGATTTTAAAACCTTAACTGGCATACGAGTTGATATCCTACTGATATTATGACTTGTCTAAAGTATATCGGCATATGGAACTTGTTCATGACTTATCTGGTTACTCGTTATCAGATATACGCGTACGGTTAGACTTATGTAACTAGTTTGCGTAAGTTTACCGAAGCGGGTTAAACCCTATCATTTTTACTTTAAAATCCAGAATGTATTTAGTTTACCCATATTATACAAGTCTTCATATTTGTTGGGTCTAAATTACATTCCATTCCGGTCATCGCTTAATCTAGCGTATCATACCGTTTCTAATACTTTAAGTTAACCGGTCTGGGTCCATGACCTAATTAAGACCCGTTAGCATTCTAAATTGGTTATTTATACCATATTTCCAGACTAGAGTCTTCCGGTAAATTGTACCTACGCTTACTTAATTGAATACGGCTAAGTTGTTATAAATCTTGCAATTTAAGACAGGAGCTAGCTCAGGTAAATACTTTTAACCTATTTTCCCTTATACGGGCTTGGGATACGGTAATATAATTACAGCATGGTTAGGTATGGGATTCAAAGACCAATAAGTCAGGAAATTCAAATAACCTGTTTTAATTCGTATTGCTTGACTGAAACATTTGGGGGTTAATGCGACCGTGTCCTGGATATCCTTGACTCATTAATTGCAAATGGCCACGACCTAAGCACGGGGTGTAGGCATGCACCCGACAGATGCGATATGGTTTATTAAATAATTTTATACCCAATATGGGTTTCCCAATAAGGGAATAAGTGGTGTGTCGGTTAATCATGAACCGGCATAGTACCGGGCCCCGTATGTAGAGCAAGTTATGTAAAACTGATAACATGAGATATAGTTTGTCCCAAGTATAAGATATTTTTGTGCCTTGTGCACCTAAACCAATTTATGAAACATTTTTCAAATGTGTCGGTTGATTGTATTTACCAGTGAAAACTGGCGTATTTTCAAAAGTCTAAGTGACAGGTACGAATACGTAAATAGGCTGGAAGCTGCTCGGGATTGTTAGACGAGGAACTTGCAACTCCTTCGCATAAGCCATTAGTCTGATAAACTTCTTTTGTTTTAAATGATCCGCCTGTGGATTATTACAAGCTTATCTGTACGTAATACTTTGATATTTTCATACATTTGTGTTTGTAATAATATTTTATATTCTAAGACTTCCGCTGTGCTATTCTGTGTATGTTTGACCATGACGATACCAATCTTACGTCACGATACTCCCCACCGGGCTGAGTTGTAAATATCGGGGTGTGACATTAAGCCTTAACAAGTGGCTTACGAACCAAAATAACACTAAGTAAAGTCATAAATAGGATAGGTGTTATACCTTCTTGTTAAAAATATCATAAGGCTAAGTGACTGCAGCACTGAACCCTTTAAGGTATAAGTAACATAAGGAAAACACACCATCAACAAAGATAGCAAAGCCGACAAAACACAAAGGAACATACAAAACAACAAGACAAAGTGCAATGAAATATAGAAAGACATGCATAACATAACATAATCTAAGTTAAAATTTCAAGGACCACACAAGGCCATATATCACAAAACATTGTTAACATTGTTCAAGAAGCCTTCAAGGCTTTAACCAACCAGGGACCTAAACGGTTCCCATAAACACACATAATATTGTCTTGAGTGCTAAGAAAGCTACGAATATATTGTTCAAACATCAGAAATAGACTTAGAAGCCTCAGCTTCAACAGTCTTAGCCTTCTTGCCCTTTTTGGCCTTCTTCTTCTTCCTGCCTCCATCATCACCGGCAACCTCAGAACCTTCAATGCTTGCTTCCAACGAACCCTCAGCAATATCTGAAAAAGTATCCTCACTATCTCGAGAGTGGGAACGCTTCTTAGATAAAAAAACATAGCACTTCAGCACAAACGGCCTCATTGAGGCCAGAAGGTTTCAACTCCTGCAACACATAAATGGGTTTACCAAAGCAAGCAGAAACCTCAACAACATAAGGATAGGTCAAGCGCTCCATTTTGAGAATAGCTTCCATAAAAATGGTTGAGGCTTGAGGCTGATTGAAAGAAGATTTCTCCTGAAGGTGACCAGATTCATGAGCCTTGTAACCAGCAACAAAACCTAAATGTTTGCCATGATTGAGGAGCTTTTTGTAAACATCACCAAGAGCAGAATTGAACTCAGTTGAATGGAGAAGATAGGTAACCACCTGCTGAAACCCATGTTCGATCAACCATTGGTTGTCACTAGTAGCTTGGGACAAGGAAGCCTTCAAGCCTTCCTTCTTATATAGAAAGGCCTTCTGTTGAACATTAAGAGCTTCCTTGTCAGCCTTCAACTAAATCCTATCTGCTTCCATTCTCTTTTCACATTGTTTAACTCAATTTCATGCCTCTTAGTCAGTTCATGAACTTTCACCACCCAAGATTTTTCCTTTTCAGCAAAACCCTCGATCTCCTTCCTCATGGCTGCCATTGAAACCTTTGTTTTCTCTATTTTCTTCGAAAATTCCTCATATTAATGCATTCTTTTGCGAAAACGAGAGACTCCTTCAGGAAGCATAACAGCCAAATTACAAACACCCAACAACATACGCGAAATCAACACATCATCTTATATCGCTGAGTTGGAACTACGAACCGTAGGAGGAGAAAAATGGTTCAACACGTCCTCACAGACAGTGGAGGACTTAAAGTTGTCCCCAACCTTAACCTGCCAATTGGGAACATAAACATCCTCAACATTCCCTTCCCCCGGTTCTTCACCACTTCTCTCCTAGGAACCTCCAGCAACAGAAACAATAGCCTTTTTACCACTTGACTTCCCTTTCTTCCTAGTCACAACTGCCAAATCCTTTCTTCCTTCAACTTTAATACCCTGATCCTTAGAAAATTCAATCTCATCACTGAATCAACATGCTCAACAGCAGACGATTGACCCGGACCCTTCAAGCGGCAAGATGAACAATGGGTCGAAGGCTTGGAAGAACTAACCTTAGTGAAGCCTTTAATGTTTGGAACATTCACATACTTCCCCCCAGGAACCAACCTACCCTCAGCAGTCCTAGCAATGACATCTTCCCCCTCAATGGCTTCCGTATCCCCAAGAACAACATCAGAAGTGTCATCTGACTTAATGAAATCCAAAGCAGACATAAATGCACACAACAAATAAAAGGTCAGATAACATAAACATAAAGATACAAGGAATGAAAAGCCAAAAAACATACCCTGACCACCCCTCATGAACTAAGGGTCTCGATTTGGCTTATCCCACAAAACGCTAACACCGGTAAAAACCAAAAGATGTTCAGGAAATGGACGAAGCCGAGAAGGACAAGCCCTATGGGCTTTCAGCATCCCCTCATTCAGTTCAGACTCGGAGGGTTCAAGTTTGTTTAGAACAGTGTAAGGATGCCTCCACACCATCTTAAAAGGGATAACTGACTCAGAGACCCAAAAGAATCGATCTTTCCAGGACCCAAGGGTAGTGACAAGTGAAGAAATCAAAGATACATCAATCTGGGACATTTTAAACGTAAACCAGTCGCCATTTTTGGCCAAACAAAAAAACCTTCGGAACATTAACAAATTAGGATCATAACCTAGGGTACGACATAAAACTTCAAAATGAAGAACCCTAGAAACCCCTTGGGGATGCAATTGTCCAAAAAAAAAACGCGATAATACTCAAGCACATTCAGAACAAACACAGAAAAAGGGTATCGAAGATTCGAAAACTCAAAGTGACGACAATACAGGGCAATAGAACCGGTGGGACATTGATCAATGGGTTTATCACAACCCGGGGCCACCGGATTAACGGAAGGGTCAATACCCCATTGTTCACAGAAGGAATCAAGTTCCTCTTGTGTTAACCTAGAAAAAGTTTTACCCATGTCCTTCCTCGCACCCATCATTCGAATGGATGATCAAGGAAAATCAAGCAAAAAGCAAAAAATGAAAAACTAACTTGTGAACCGGAAAGAGAGAATGTAGGGATTCTGGTTTCGAGAAATATTAAAGAAAAATGTTAATTAAACTTAAATGAGAATTTAAAGGGATAATAAATTCAAAAAACAGCGGTTACAGTACATGGGGCAGAAAACCGCTGCCTGAATAACTGTCAAAATGTCAAATCAAGCTGTCCAATCAAATTCAAAATAATACCGCCCAAAAACCTTGCAAAATGCAAGCCTTGAAGCCCTAAAGCCTTATAGCTAATAAAAATATTGCACAAAAGTTAGAAGCCTTTGAGCTTACACCCAAATACCTCTGACTTGGGGGGCTGATGACATAGGTAGCTCAACCTTAAGAAACTAACTTAAGTGCAATATAGCTTAAAAGGTTAAAAGGGTTCAATCGACAATCCAGTTGTGGTGAACATCAAAAAGCATGGGACAGGGTCACGTGCCATCACACTTTACGTGTGACATCCTCGTTCAGCCGCAAAAGAGAACATGTGGGACGAGGCACTCTTTTATCCGCAGGTTAAAACCTTCAACCCTCCAAACCGGTAACCCCCTCACTGCATACTTGGATCACTTTGTCAAAGGTTTCCTATCTTGGAATTGTCCTTCTCTATAAATGACCACACCTGGTCATTCAACAACACATTCCGAAATCTGACTCTCTCTCTCTCTCTCTCTCTCTCTCGAGGATATGTACAATGCATATTCTATTCTTCACATTCAATAAACTATCACATTGTGTGCATGGAATCTGGGTTGAGTCTCTCTCGGCCTTGAACTCCAAGCAGTTGATAAAGAAGTGATCCAACCCTACGTATTGCATACGTAGGGGGACTCGTAACCTGCGTTAGGCAAAACGAGACTCGTGAAGCCTTTTGCCTAACCAGTCTCTCCACTATTCTTGGTCTCATATTTGTTGTAGCAACAACGGGTTTCCCCTCTTGCGAGCTTAGTGATAGTGCTTTCACGGCATGTCAGACTGCATTAAAAGCTGCTTCGGGCAAAGTGACTAAACACGAGAAAGCGTCCTTTGACAACCAACACGTGTTCATCCCATTTGTTTTTAATACTTTTGGTTTCATTGTGCCAGAGAGGCTGCGGATCTACTTAGGCGAGTCTAAAGGGTCATGCATAGTAATGTTATGAACTCGAGATCTATGAATGTAGTTTTAAAAAGACTTGGTTTTGCTATTAAAAAACGGGTACCGTAGCGGCGTAGCTTTTTGCCCGTCTACCTTCTATTTCGATATAATTTCTATTTGAAGAGTTAGTTAAAGAGGATTCTTATAAAAAAAACTTTTTATATACAAAAAAATGAAAGTTTGTCCAACTAATCACAACAAAGCCTAGCGCGAGCCGAGATTTGGCTAGTCTAAACACTTCAGCAAACGTGATTAAGTCGAGCTTTAGCTAGCTTAAGTTTTCACAAAAACGAGCTTGAAACTAGCAAAACCAATCTCAATTATTAAGGTGAGCTCGGTTTAGAAATATATGTTCGAACTGAGCAAAGTTCGAGCTTCAGGAATTTAGCTCAAATAATGTCAGGTTCAGTTTTAGCTTGGTTTGATTACACCCCTAACCACCAACTTTGATAAATATACCACCGATGATCAGTGGCGAAGCTTGACCATGAAGACGGGGGGGGGGGGGGGGGTCGAAAACGTATATACCAAAAACATTCTATAGAACTGGGGGGTCGAAAACGTATATACCCAAAAATTTCTATACGAAAACTACATATATAACACTACTGAGGGAAAAGTTCGGGGGGTCGGGCGCCCCTCCCGGTCCCTCTTAAGCTACGCCCTTGCCGATGATAACATAGAATGCATATAACAAAGGGTGAATATAGCAATGTAGGATCGGTGTTACGTGACACACATAAATACTTACATGTGTCATCTATGTATTTGACATTCAATTGATGACATTTTTGAACGATGATACTATACATAGAAGATGAGACGACGTGAACAAAATAAAGATACGAGGAGGATTTTGAAGTTGAATGAACAAGAGGAATTTTGAAGTTGTTTTACTTTTAACATAATAATTTGAATTGAGATATTATTTATATCATTATTATTGTGTTATTTACATAATATAAATTTACAACAAGTTGAGGCATTGGGATGTTATAGACCCCATGGTTTGGGGGTTTTTCAAAAAAAAAAATTTTTTTTGATGTTTCACTTTAAACCCAAAAGTACTTGATTTTGTAGTTTTAACCCAAAAGTTTTTAGTTTTTCCAATTTAACCTCACAACCTTTTTACTTTCAACTTTGATCCTTTGTGTTTTTCATATTTTGCAAAATTTTTCGTTTTACGTTTGAATCCAAATTTTGCGACTTAACACGGCACAATGTGTGTGTGGTTCAACGATTTTACGTTTTGTTATACGCTTCGTTCTAAATTTTGAGAGTTAACATGGGGCAACGTACGTGTGTGGTTCAGCGTGTTTACGTCGTCTATTTTTTCATGTTTAATAAGTTCGTCACAACGCGCGAGTCCTAAATCGAGTTAGTTATTATTTTCTATGTTTTATATGTCGGTCTATTTTTTCCACGTTAAGACGCCGCAACTTCAATGTTGGTGGTCGTTGGCTATAGTGTGACATTGGTGCTATTTGTCACGGCTTTACGCCCCCGCCACAACGCGGGGAGCTTAATACGATAGGTTATTTATATGGATACGAGTCATGTAATGTAGTAATTATGATACCATTAATTGTATTGAGCTTATTTGGTGAATTATTTATTTGTATAAGATAGTAATACATACTTAACCGATAAAAACATCTTTAACACATTGTAAATATGAATCTGATCAACAACATGTCAATTTTGTTGGCCACGGCGCAACGCCCGCTGGTCAATCGTCTAGTTATACTATAACTTAAAAGACAAAGTCGGTGGAAACCCCATTGGCTTTGCCTCCCCCCTATACTTTTATGATGTTGCAATTTTAGCCCCTTGACTTTGGTACCTTCAAAGGTTCATAAAATGGCAAATTTAGTCTCTAAACTACTACTCCATTTTACAAATAGTTTGCTTTTGACATCCCAATTTGTCGTTGTTTCCTTTTCAGCCCCAACTTTTTATAGTCTCCTTCTTACCCCAAAACTTTATCAAATTTTATCTTTACCCTTTCTTAGCCCTTAAGTTTAGGAAATACAATTTTTAACCACTTAATGTTTTATGACCTTTATAAATGCCACTTTGACCCCCTCGAGAGTTTTTGGCTTGACGATATAAATTCGTGTTAGTCGGGTCGCGTATAATACGTTATGATTGTATGATAAAAATTCGATTTACGTTACGTTTTGATCCAATCGCAGTGCAACTATAGGATACATTGAGTTCAGTCGGATACGTCAAAACGTACGTTTTCATATGTTTAACACATCACATAACGCATGGACTAATCCGTTCGATATTTGCGAAGTACCCGCGCCGCAACACGCACGGTTTTTATTACTAGTTTTTCTTAATACCAAAACGTATATTATTTTTAAAATTTTGTTTAATTTCGGTGACATCATTTAGATATCTAGACAAAAGATCAAATACAAATAGAATTATTGTACAAAACGTACGAATGACGTGAAAAAGTAAAAAAAAAAAATAAAAAACAAAGTGTCATTTTTGTAATTATTCTATTCGTAGAGTAATTATTTTGATGAACTAATAGACTAATTATGATACACTTGTAGAGTAATTTTTATGTTGTTTAATACACATGTAGAGTAATTTTAAATTTTATTTTGTTTGATGAACTTGTAGAGTAAATGTGTCTGTTATTTTTTATAAACTGATAGAGTAATTATGAATCACTGTGTAGAGTAATTTTGAATTGTATGTTGTTTGATAAACTCGTAGATTAATTGTGTATGTTATGTTATTTTGATGAACTAGTAGAGTAATTATGATACACTTGTGGAGTAATTTTGAATGATTAGTTGTTTAATACACTTATAGAGCAATTTGGAATTTTATGTTGTTTGATTCACTTGTAATTTTGATAATTACTCTATAAATAGAATAATTACGAAAATGTTACCGCACTGATGTTTTGTGAATAAGAATAACCAAACGTCATAATGAAATGGAATAATCTATTTCATTCCGTTATTCATTCCATTACTTTGTTCGTTCCATTCTCTTGTTTATTCTATTACCTCATACCAAAACAAACCCTAAATATTTGATTATGTAATCCAGCTAAAATCCAAAACTATTTACACATCGTATAACATTATTTTAAAAAAAAACTTATCTAGATGTGTCTTTACTCCCAATCTCATTGAATTCATATGACAAAAAATTATTGAAAAAGAAGTTGAAAATAAATATACAGATATTTATATACGTGGGGTTGGCTTTGGGAATTTTGTGAACACAAATCTTATCCAGATGCTTTTCTATGTGTACGTATATGTCGGCAAAGTTTAGAGAAAATATACGGTGTATATGTGAATATTGATATTGATATACTATTAATTTGAAACATTTGTATGCACATTTAATTGTAACTTGTGCTTAAATACTTGTACCTTAGTCAAATATTAGTTGTAAGTTGTGATTAAGTGGTTGTACCTTAATCAAATATTTGCATGTCTAATTGTAAGTTGTGCTTAAGTACTTGTACCTTAGTCAAATATTAGGTGTAAGTTGTGCTTAAGTGGTTGTACCTTAATCAAATATTTGTTTCTTTACCTTACCAAATTCAATCAGTTTTGTACACATGTATGGTTGTAAATTGTGTTTAAGTGGTTGTACCCTAATCAAATAACCGTTTCATTATCTTACCATATTCAATCGGTTTGATTCATTCAAAGTTGTGTTGTTTTATTTGTAAATTATTATTATTTATAATTATAATAATCTAATTAATCTAGCCAAAATTAATCTTGTATAAATATAATTTGCAACATATTGATGCAATGGTTGTGGTAATGTATGCATTATGGTTTGTATAGTGGTAATGATATATATTATATACAGACTACGATGAACCTGTCAAACGGGAAAAAATAGACGCGGGTTCATCGTAACGTGCGGGTCCTAGATTAACTTAGTTATTTTATTCTGTGTTTTACGTTTCGGTTTAATTTCTTCGCATTAACACCGCAACTTCAGTGTCGGTGGTCACTGGCAGTAGTGTAGCATTAGTGCTCGCCCCCGCCGCAACGAAGGGGATGGTTAATACTAGTTTGTAAATAATAATAAACAACTAAGTCTGGTAAAATGAGTGTTCGGGTTGGAATAGGGATGACAATCGAATCTGAACTCGACGGGTAAACCCGAAACGCGATACATTTTGGACGGGTTTGGGGTCGGTTAATCGGGTTTACGACGGGTTTGGGACTGACTTTTATTTTTTTCGCGGGTTTAGGATGGATTTGAGATTTGGTGATATACCCATTTACCCGAACCCGATTACTCGATAAAGTGAATCCGTTTATCCTATTGTATACTCGATATAATTTCTTATATATTTTTAAATATGTATATATATGATACATAATTTTTTATACATATAGGTATTTTATTCCGTATACATTGTAGTTAGAGTAAATTACGATTTTGGTCCCTGTGGTTATATCACTTTTACCCTTTTAACCCAAAACGAAATCTTTTAACATCTGAGCTCCCAACGTCTTTTTTTCTAACCCTTTTGGCCCTCAACGTCTTTTTTTATCTAACCCTTTTGGCCCCTAAAAGTAAATGGATGAGGTTAGTGTTAGGGGCTAAAAGGGTTAGAAAAAAAGACGTTGGGAGCTCAGATGTTAAAAGATTCCTTTTTGGGCTAAAAAGGTAAAAGTGATATAACCACATGGGCCAAAATCGTAATTTACTCTTGTAGTTATTTGATACATTTTGGTTGTAATAATACTAAATGTAACTAATAATTAGTAGTTGTCTGGTAAATACCTGATGGGTTTTGGGGAGGATATACCCAACCAGTATTTTTTTAGATTAACAGGTCTATCCGAAACCCACGAGTATACCCGATGGGTATTTACCCGCTAGAAACCCAACGGGTTTTGAGACAAACTTATCCAACTGTTGGAATGGGTAACATGTCAAATGCGTTGTAAGCAAAATGGATTCGAGTTAAAATGAACCGTTTTTACTTTCAAAAGTATCAATTTAGTTTTAGACAAAACATGTGCGGACAAAAAATGACTCAGGTTGGAAATGGTGGTTATAGGAAAAAAAAAAGGCATAAAGATGGGCTCACCTGCTATAATTTAATTTAAGGTGGCGATGACAACTAAAAATCTTTTAATCAATACCTGATAAATAAATAACTGACTATTATTTTTTTTTATTTCATCCATTAATATATCTTGTATCAATATACCGGTTTATAATTCCTAAACTAGTAACATTATAAAGAAACAATATCAAATATTAATTGCATACACATATGATTTATGAGCACCATTAATCCAGAAACAATCAGGTCATGATCATTTAAGTAGATACAGACTCACTTAACCAGTAATTAGAGAGACAATAATGAAAACAAATAAACAAAGTATAGAAGCAAAATATTTGGATTGGAACTTCCATTAGACCATCCGTAATCGTCAATTTTTGGGCGTTTTTGTTGAATTCCACGCCCCAAAACGCCCCCAAGCCCGCCCCCTGGGCGTCTTTTTTCAAAAAAATCGTTTTGGTATTGTATTTTCCACGCCGTGTTCAAAAGATTTGGCCAATCACTACTGTTCTACTTTTTCTTTGTCTAATAAAGGTTTTTGATGTTTTTTTATTTACACCCATTTTTTTAAAATAATGCCCACATCCCCACAACACCCATTTTAGGAAAAGGCTCATAATGTCCTATTGCTAACTAGACTGCCACATGACACACAACGCCCATAAGTAGATGTATTATTCATGTGTACCACTACACATTGTCTTATGAGGAATATGGGATAACTCAATTTTAAAATTCATTTTAATCCCCAATAAAGGTTGAGTTACATGGTTCATTTAGACTAGAAGGTACGGGGAGGGTCATCCCCATGAGGATGGGCCGTCACGTATGACGCCACATCCCCATCCTTCATAGAATGACCCTCCAAGCAATAACAAGGGGGTGGAGGATGAGTCTACCCCACACCAATTATTTATATAATTGTTTAACTTTTTTATTTGGTTAACTTTATAAAACAATTCAAAAATTAAATAAAAATAAGACATAAAACAAGATAATTAAATCCAATATAACATAAATAAAAATTACATAACCTAAAAAATAAAATTACGAATCCTTAAAAAAGAAAACATTAAAGCGAAATAACCCACGAGGTCTATTTTTTCTTAACTTCCTCTTTCATCCTTCGGTAAACCTCGCGTTGGGTGATTGTTGGAGACCCGAAAAGGTAAATTACGGAGACGCCCATGAAGGATCGATAGTCGGAGTGTAACCGGACGTCGAAAAAATGTTAGGGTGGTTCGGGTTTGGATTGTTTGGGTTGAAGGGATTCATTATTTTTTTTTATAAAAAGATGGAGTTTTTTTAAAAAAATGGATGAGAGAAGTGAGTAGATTTTGGGTGAATGGGGGTATTATTTAAAAAAAGGAAGAGGGAGGTGAGTATTTAAAGTAAAAAATATTTTTTTTAATAATATAGCCGTTGTAAACGGCTTGATTTTAAAAAGGGGACCGTCGAGAGCGGCAACGGGGAGACGACAAGGACGTCGACTGGCCAAGGGGGCGGTGTTCCGCCTCGACGCCGGGCCTGGACGTGGCCAAGCCGTCCCCCATACCGTCTGGTCTTATATCAACGTAATTACCCATCAAACATCAACAATCGCATTGGTTCACGCCAACACATTGCCTTGCCTAGTATATAAACAAAGTCTTTGGTCTATTTCTTGGTTAGACACTTAATAGAGACGCAAAACTCGTTGTAGATTATTTCTGAATTACTTTACTGAGAATTTGACAGGCCCATCAAAATACTTTAATCTAAAAGTGCTCACACAATTCAGAAATGTTACCAAGCAGATTAGGGGGAAGTAAGAGTGGAGCTCACGACTTTGAAACAAATTGTAGATACTGTTTCGTTTTCCCATAAGCGCGATATGTGGGTTTGGAAAGGGATTGCCTTTACTCTAAATTAATTTAGTGGGCGATTCTAGCATGGGTTAAGTTACGATTTCCAAACCACATCGACTCGGTTCAACAGCTTCTTTCGTTGGGATTGGTTATGCACGGGTCGAATTGTTGGAAGAAGATTATTGGAGCAATTCTTCAAGTCACTATATGGGAGATCTGTAAAGCTTGAAATGAAAAGACTTTCAATGCCACATCAACTATAATCGAACGACGGATGTCATAAAGGAGAATTTTTTTATTGGATTATAAATAGTTCCAAATTTGTAATATCAATTGGGATAGATTGGCAGATTTCAACATTCGTGATGTAATCTTGTAAGTTTTGTCAGGTTTCAGCGGCTTGCTGTTGCTGTCCCGACTTCTATATTTAGTATAGAACTAGTAATATGACCCGCGCGCGATGCGCCGCGGGCCCATTGTAAATATCGAATTAATTAGTCTAGGCGTTATGTGATGCGTTAATTATATAAAAGCGTGTGTTTCGATGTATCCGATCTAACTCAATGTAACCTATAAAATTATTGTGGTTGGATAAAAAAGTGAACTAAATCGAATTTATACCGTACAAAAGAAACAAAATCAAACTCGGGTTGTCTCTTTTAGTTGGATTCCACCTAACTACTACACCACCCTCACCTTTGCATCAAGATTTAGCGGCGCCAAAACATACAGTAACTCAAATTTATACCGTCAAAACATTAGCGGCCGGTCAAAACGTAGACTAACTTGAACTTACACCGTCAAGTCAAAGCGTATTATATGCGACCCGAATCATACGTAGGAAACGTACAAAATACGAAAGCGCACACCAAATTTACATCGGAACGCAAGCAAACTTGAATTTATACGAAAAGTATACAAAATTTATGTCCAAATGTAGACAAACTCGAACTTTGTACCGACTATGCGACGTGATTATGTATATGCAACCTGACTCATACGTAGGAAAAGTACAAAATACGAAAGCGGGCACCAAATTTATGTCGAAGCGCAGACAAACTCGAAGTTATATGAAAACGTATACCGAATTTACGTTGAAATGTAAAGAAACTCGAAATTTGTAGCGGCTATGCGATGTGATTATGTATAGATCATTATCGACCTTTACGTTAAAACGTGGACCAACTTGAATTTAACCGACGAATGAAAATTAAATATATTTGACTCGGCTCGTTTTTCAAACAAAATTTTTAAATATCAAATCCGATCCTATCGAAAATTTCATATTAGATTGATTCAGATACAATTCTGCTAACTCTTTAATAATTTCATACTAATACATCTATACAGATTAATTGAACATGCTCCCTTTCTTAATACTTGGTGACATTAAGACTAAGAGCCACACACATTGTTTCCGGCACGGTATGGGCGGTGGGGGTGGTATGATACATTATTAGCTGTACTCCGCCGTCATATAATTGCCACGTACCTCTTTAGTCAATTATTTGTTTATTAAATTCATGGCTTCCTACAGCTTACTTATTATTTATTTCTATGAGCCATTCATATAAAATGCAGGGAGGATGAGATGTCGGTGGCCAGCATGTGCATGTCGGTGGCGTATGCCACCGACTTTGTACTTTAAGTTTATAAGGTAATTTCCGCTGTTCAAAAAAACAAAAAAGAACATAACGTACAACTCTTACTTTAGGTTTCCCGTATTCGATGGGAGCACAGTGTATGCATTGTGTAGAATTAATAATTTAGTAAGCTCGTCTGTTTACGTATAAAAATACCGCATACTTAGATAAACTTGTAAACACGCTTAATAAACATATTAGTTGGGGGATCCAAAATTAATTATTCAAAATTGTAGTTACTGTTATGAATAAGCATAATAGCAAGAAGATGAGAAGAATAATTGGGAGAGAAGGAGATGTTTATTATTAATGGTGCATCTTTTACATTAGAATACATTGAGTATTTATAAGGGGAAAAGACTTGGAGAACAAGTTGGACTATATTAGGAATTGATAATCATAATATCATTAATTATTTACAACACTCCCCCTTGATTATCAATTCCATACGCTTAATGCTGCCTCATTAAAAACCTTGTCAGGAAAACCCAATGGGACAAAACCTTGACTAAGGGAAAAAGAGTGCAGCGCGTATTATCTCCCCCTGATGATGATCACTTAAGCTCCTTGAGTCGACGCATCCCGATCCCATGAACTAACTTCTTGAATGTTGAGGTCGGCAATGATTTAGTGAACAAGTCTGCTAAATTTTCGCTGGAACGAATTTGTTGGACAATAATATCTCCATTCTTTTGTAGATTATGTGTAAAAAAAACTTTGGCAAAATGTGCTTTGTTCTATCACCTTTGATGTATCCTTCCTTTAGTTGAGCAATACATGCTGCGTTGTCTTCATGTAAGATTGTCGGTCCCTTATCTCCCGAAGAAATACCACAAGATCCACGAATGTGTTGTATTACATTCCTTAACCAAACGCATTCTCGACTAGCTTCATGTATAGCCAATATTTGTGCATGATTAGATGATGTGGCTGTGATTGTTTGCTTTACCGAATGCCATGAAATTGCAGTACCTCCACTTGTAAATAAATATCCAGTTTGAGATCGCCCAGTGTGAGGATCAGACAAATACCCTGCATCTGCAAAACCAACCAAACCTGTTTTCGATTGATTTGTAAAATACAAACCCATATCTTTTGTACCTTGAAGGTATCTAAATATTTGTTTTACCCCATTCCAATGCCTCTTTGTTGGGCATGAACTATATCTTGCCAATAAGTTTAAAGAAAATGATATATCAGGTCGTGTATGGCTAGCAAGAAACATTAGTGTACCAATTGCACTTAAATATGGTACTTCTGGACTAAGGATTTCCTCTCCATCTTTAGGAGGTCGGAATGGGTCTTTTTCCACATCAAGCGGCCTTACAACCATTGGGGTACTCAATGGATGTGATTTTTCATATAAAATCTTTTTAGTAGTTTCTCTATGTAAGTTTCTTGATGCACAAGGATTCCACCCTTAAGGTGTTTAATTTGTAATCCAAGACAAAACTTTGTCTTCCCAAAGTCTTTCATTTCAAATTCTCTTTTCAAGTATTCAACTGCCTTTTGAAGCTCCCCTGGAGTTCCAATTATATTCATGTCATCAACATGTACGACAATTATAACGTATTCAAATCCTGACCTTTTTATAAAAATACACGGGCATACAGAATCATTTTTATAGCCTTCTTTCGACAAATACTCACTAAGGCGATTATACCACATACGCCCAGATTGTTTTAGCCCATATAATGATTTGTTTAGTTTGATTGAAAGATGTTCTCGAGAACTAGATTTACATGAGTTTGGCAATTTGAATCCTTCAGGAAGTTTCATGTAAATATCAGTATCAAGTGAGCCATAGAGGTAGGCTGTCATAACATCCATTAGACGCAAATTAATCCCTTCTTGTATTACCAGACTAATAAGATAACGAAAAGTTGTCGCATCCACCACTGGAGAATATGTCTCCTCGTAATCAATTCCAGGTCTTTGCGAAAATCCTTGTGCTACTAATCTTGCCTTGTATCGTATAATTTCATTTTTCTCATTACGTTTTCGCACAAAGACCCATCTATATCCAACAGGATTTACACCTTCAGGTGTATGAGTCACAGGTCCAAAAACTTCTCGTTTATTTAGGGAATTCAGTTATGCCTCTATCGCTTCTTTCCATTTTGGCCAATCATTTCTCTGTTTACATTCCTCAACTGATTTTGGTTCTTGGTCCTCATTGTTTTCCATTACTTGTAGCGCTACATTATATGAAAAACTATCATCGACGTCGATTTCGCTTCGGTTCCATACCTTTCTAGACATGATATAATTAATTGAGATCTCTTCGTTTTCAGGTACCTGAGGTTCTTCTAGAACCATCATGTCTAGTGTCTCTTCTGGAGACTCCTTTTCTTGCGTTACTATTACCTCGACTTGACCATCTACAATATTTGCTCCCTTTTTCTTTCAAGGATTTTTATCTTTTGAACCGATTGGTCGACCACGTTTTAGGCGTGCATTAGACTCATTACCAACATGTGGTTGTCCTTGTGGGACACTTATTTTTACTGGAGCATTAACAACACAGCTGGTATATGTGACTTAGTCACTCTCTTTGGGTCAGTGAATGCGTCTGGTAATTGATTTGCTAATCCTTGTAAGTGAATTATCCTTTGAACTTCTAGTTCACATTGTTTAGTTCGAGGATCAAGATGAGATAATGACAATTCATTCCAAATAATACTATTATCCAGCTGCTTTTTGTCTCCCCCTAATGTTGGGAATGTTGATTCAACAAAATAACAATCACTAAATCTAGCTGTAAATAAATCACCTGTTGTAGGTTCTAAATACTTAATGATCGATGGTGATTCATACCCAACATATATTCCTAACCTCCTTTGAGGCCCCATCTGTGTGCGTTGTGGTGGAGCGATTGGAACATATACAGCACAACCAAAAATCCTTAGATGGGAAATATTTGGTTCCTGACCAAGAACCAACTTTAATGGGGATGAAGTATGATAACTTGTTGGCCTGATGCGAATTAGTGTTGCTGCATGTAAAATTGCATGTTCCCAAGCAGATGCTGGTAGTTTTGATTTCATAATCATTGGTCTTGCAACCATTTTAAGTTGCTTGATAAGCGATTCAGCAAGCCCATTTTGTGTATGTACATGAGGTACAGGATGCTCTACATTTATCCCAATAGACATGCAATAATCATTAAATGTTTGGGATGTAAATTCACCAACATTGTCTAATCGAATATTCTTGATGGGGTAATCGGGAAAATGTGCCCTTAGCCTTATTAATTGAGCAAGTAGTCGTGCAAATGCCATATTACGACTTGATAGTAGGCACATGTGTGACCATCTAGTTGATGCATCAATTAAGACCATAAAGTATCTAAATGGTCCACTAAAAGGATGTATAGGTCCACAAATATCCCCATGTATTCTTTCCAAAAAAACCAGGGATTCAGTCCCCACCTTCATTGATGATGGGCGAGTAATCAACTTCCCTTGTGAACATGCAACACATGTAATATCCTTGGACTGAATAATCTTCTGGTTCTTCAAAGAATGCCCAACTGAATTTTCTATAATTTTTCGCATCATTGTTGATCCGGGATGGCCTAACCGGTCATGCCATATGATAAAATTTTCTTGGTCTATGAACTTCTTGTTTATGACTGCGTTTGATTCGATTGCATTAATTTTAGTATAATATAAACCAGAGGCAAGTGCGGGCAACTTTTCTAACACATGCTTTTTACCCGAACTTATATTTGTGATATGAAGGTACTCATCATGTCCCTCATATGTAGTCTCAAGATGATATTCGTTTAAACGAACATCTTTAAAACTTATTAGATTTCTTTGAGACATTGGGGAAAATAACGCATTGGTTATTTTAAATGGTGTTCCACCTGGTAATACTACATAAGCTTCTCTAAAGCCTTCAATTAATTTTGATTTACCAGATATAGTACCAACATTTGCCTTTTTCATGGTTAAAGTAGAGAAATAATTCTTTTTCTTAAGAATTGTATGCGTTGATGCGCTGTCAATTAGACATATATCTTCTCCATTAATAGGGATCTTAGTTAAATACTCCATATGCTTCAAAACAAAACAAAATCATATGAATAAAATGTCTAACATGCTTCAAACATAACAAATCCCAAAATGTTTCATACGCATCAAAACAAAACAAAACAAAATCTCAAAATGTCTTAAAGAAATGAAGGAAATAACATCACTTAAAACTAATAATTCATATGTAAGGAAAATTGCAAGCATCCATCTGGGTTGTATCAGCCATGATATCACCAGAATCCAAGTTAGTTGGCTCAATAAGGAAATCATCATAATCCAGATTAGTTGTATCATTATGATCTTTATGACCATCAGTGACATCAACATTTGCAACCTCATACGTAAAATTTGTTTCTATTCCTTTTGCTTTGTCTTTGATGGATTGTTGATAAAGTTCCACCAAGTGTTTGGCCGTACGACAAATCTTCGACCAATGATTGTTACTTCCACATCGGTAACATGCATTCGATGAAGATCCCACATTCTTTTTATTTTTTTATCACTTGATTTATTTTCATTATTATGCCACTTTTGGTGGGTCCTTTTGTTTTTAAACTGAACAATATGATAATTTCCTCGGCCACGTCCACGACCATGACCACGACCACGGCCATGACCACGACCATGGTGATAACCTCGACCACGTCCGTAACTTTCACTTTGGCCATTATATGTTGCCACATTAGCTTCAGGGATTGGGGTTGCTCCAACCGGACGAGTCTCATGATTTTTCATTAAGAGCTCATTGTTTTGCTCGGCCACAAGCAAACATGATATTAACTCACTATATTTGGTGAAACCCCTTTCACGATATTGTTGTTGTAGTATCACATTCGAGGGGTGAAAGGTTAAGAATGTTTTTTCCAACATTTCCTTATCAGTAATATTTTCACCACATAGAATCAATTGTGATGTGATTCTAAACTTTGCCGAGTTGTACTCGCTTATAGACTTAAAGTCTTGTAACCTTAAATTGATCCACTCGTAACGATCTCTCGGTAATATTACCGTTTTCTGGTGGTCATACCTTTCTTTCAGGTTGGTCCAAAAGACAAGTGGATCCTTGATAGTGAGATACTCACTTTTCAAAGCCTCATGAATATGATGGCGTAAGAAGATCATGGTTTTTGCCTTATCTTGGGTACTTGCTTTATTTCCTTCTTTAATAGTTTCACCCAGATTATTGGCATTCAAATGTATTTCAGCATCCAATACTCATGACAAATAGTTTTTCCCAGTAATATCTAAAGCCATAAATTCAAGCTTTGCAAGATTTGTTATGATGAACTTATGATGTGTGATCCAAAACAAGCGTGCTGATAACGTGTTATGAATAAGCCTAATAGCAAGAAGATGAGAAGAATAATTGGGAGAGAAGGAGATGTTTATTATTAATGGTGCATCTTTTACATTAGAATACATTGAGTATTTATAAGGGGAAAAGACTTGGAGAACAAGTTAGACTATATTAGGAATTGATAATCATAATATCATTAATTATTTATAACAGTTACTACTTACTAACTAAAAGGAATTCAATAACAAAGAAAGAAACACGAATGCAAAACATAAAAAGCCCATTAAAAGGAATTTTAATAACAAAGAAAGAAACACGAATGCAAAACATAAAAAGCCCATATGATATATCTGGCAAGTAATCTAATATGGGTCTGTACTTCTAAGCCTGGCCCAAGTAATTTATAGTAAAGCCCTTTGGTTTATTTACTCGAACTGAAAATTTAAACTATATTTGTGTACGTTGTATAATATAAAGCTGCCCAAAACTTTATTTTAACTCAAGCACAGTGGCGAAGCTTGATACGAATGATTTGAGGGGGGGGGGGGGTCGAAAACGTATATACCTAAAAATTTCTATAGAACCAGGGGGTCGAAAACGTATATATCCAAAAATTTCTATACGAAAACTACATATATAACACTGCTGAGCGAAAAGTTCAGGGGGTCGGGCGCCCCCCGCCCCTGCTCAAGTCCCAATCGACAATCAAACCGAACATAAAAGATGAAGAAGAGAATTTAGATCGAATAACTCTCAATCTTATTAATCAGAAAATAACTAAATACTGATTACAGATTCTTAAACCATAACTCGGTTTTTCTCTAGTCTTTTCTCTCTTATCTTAATAATGCCTAACCCTAGCTTCGTTTATATAGGCTACCCCTAACTTGGTGACCAAAACATTACCAAATATAATTATAACATAAATAAAAAACTTAACCACCTATGACTAACTTGTCAACATTGATCTCTCAAGTTCACCAACTTGTGACTTGAAGTCCGTAAATAACCAACATTAACTTGGTACAAAATCATGAAGCCATTATGTATATTTAACTAGTTAAAAAGGGACCGACTTCGTGTCGGTTTAACTCCGTTAATAACTTCGTTGATCTATTTCTTTGGCTTTATATTGTAAACTTATCATCATTCATACGAATAATACAATTAGAATGGTAACGAAATAACTTCATATAAGATATGCCAACATGGTTACTAAATCAGTTGGTTTAATCTTTACCGACGAATCAAAAACTGCATCATGCATACGATGAGATTTATCGTTCAAGATACAAGTAAAAGCTTGCAAAACCTATTGGACAAGTAGCACTAAATCAAATCAAAGAAACTCAACATAATTGTTGTAATATGATTTTTGGCATGTGAGAATAAGAGCTAACTAGTAAATATCTTCCCCGCTTCGTGACGGAAATTCAGTTGGTATGTTTTTGATTCTTTATGTCGGCGACATTTGTTATAGTAATTGAATAGAGAAAACCCAAGCCTTGCCTGATAGAATTTAAATATAGAAGGAAAAAAATACATTTATAATTCAAGGCAACAATGAATTTCGGTTACTCATTTTTAGCAACTTCAATACTATAAGTTTATATTTATTAAATAATTTGTTTTACTATTAAAATATGGAAGTGATGAAAATGTAAAAGTTGATTGCTGGATAAAATAAGATAACAGTAGTACATGTACTACACTTTGTATTAACCTACATGTTTCAACTTTTCATCTCATCTCTCCCTTTCTACTCTTTGTTTCTCCCCCACACCACCACCAGCACAACACCACTGACGCACACGACAATCATGACAGTACCATAACTACCACCGCCACAATGGTTCACCAACTTCCAACATCTTTTTTTCTGATTCTCTACCTTCTCTCTTTAAAAGCCTTAATGTTTCTCTTTCTCTAGAAGACCCAAATCCATTGCCGTAGAATCATTCAGATCCACCTTTATGTTCGTATATTTGTTTTTAGATCTGTTGACGGAAGTGGTCTTGATGATCCAATCGCCGGTCACAACACAACATCTGTGATTTGTTTTGGGGTTGTTGGCGGATGAGGATGTCTCCGGTGAAGTGGACAACCGGGATGCGGATGCCGCCGGAGGCCATGGTCGGGTCCTCGTCCATCACCATAGTCTCTCTCTCTTGCGGCTCTCGTTCTCTCTAGATATTTCTCTGTCGCTGTGTGATCTGTATCAATAAGCGAGGATGTAAAATAGAAAGTCAAGTCAAATAATTTGATTTTGTTAACGCCGTTATCGTTAAACCACTGTTCTTCGGTTATGTTATCAATTAATATAGTATATCAATTTGGCATGTATTAAAGGGTGTGGGGTAGGTGTATGAAATTTTTGATTAAACAGTGAATCAAGTGCTCAACTTTATGGGGACATTTGTGCAATGTTTTTAAAACCGGACCGGAGGTCGACCCGGTTACTTTACGGGGTCAAAGGTCGGACCGGTTCGACCGGTTTAAGACCCGGATTACAACATATATTATAAAATATATATATATATAAAATAATCAAAACTAAACATAACAAAAATTAAGTTTATAAACACTTTGGTATACTTTACATGTTTAATAAAGAGTTTAATTAAGTTTATATAACATTTTGAGGGGTTTATCACCAATCATTCTATAATCAAGGGACTAAAAGTGTAACATTTTAATTTCAATCTTTCACCTACTAAAAATGTAATATTTTCTTTTCAATATTTAACCTGCTTGTCTCTTCTAATGGTGAAGGGAGTGGTTAAACAGGTGAAAGTGGCAAACTTCAAAATCGACCAATCAAAGTGTGCCATGTCATTCAGTGTGAAGAGTTTAAACTTTGGTGAAAAGTGTTGGCAATGGTTAAACACTTGAAAGTGGTAAACGTTTTTTTTTATAAATTATATGTTACATAAATTGCACACACAAACACCTGCCAACAGTCTTGTCCCCCCAAGTTTCTCGATCGGCAATTGTTTACCCACTTCCATGGTTTACCGCGTGGCAAAGGTGGCCGGCGGCGGTGTTGCCGCTCGGCAAACACCTTTGCCGATGAGTTTGCTACTCCACTCCCTTCACCCTAAGGTTTTAGAGAGAGAAACTAGAGGATAAGGACATGAACCTCCATTAATGGTTTCTTTTCTTTCATTATGTAAATCAAATCCTCCATTAATGGTTTCTTTCATCATGTAAATCAAATCCTTCAAGTAGCACAGGTACCGTACATCATTTTCCCCAATCATTTCACCAAATCTAGGTTAACATTTGTCTTCTTATTTGTTCTGAATCTAACCCTTATTATTATTATTGAAGATGGATGTGTGTTTAATAAAAAAAGTAAAAAAAAAATAACCGGCCCGACCCTTTCGGTGACGACCCGCCGGCCCGACCGCCCGGCTCCCGGCCCGACCTCCGGGTCAATGTTGAAACGGGTTTAAGGGCTGAACCGGCCCGGTGGTGTTTCCGGATCCCGGCCGGACCGGCCGGCCCGGTCCGGTTTTAAAAACATTGCATTTGTGTATGACCCATCCATGTGTACACATCCACACACACCTTACTACCCATATTTTTCAAGACCTTTACAATTTGATCATCATAACTCACTATTTTATTTTACAAAATAAAAATACACAAGTATGAAATTTCAACACTGTATCTATAAGTGATCATGTGTAACCTTGTCTCCCTCACCTTTTGATATTGCCACCTATGATATATAAAAACTTGTATTATTTGGTATTTTTAATATATAATTATATAGAAATTTGATTATATGGATACGTTAAGAAACATTTATATATGTTTTTCTTTTTAATGTTAGATTTTTTTTGGATATCTTTTTTCTTATTTTGAAATCTATAACCTAAACTGAGTTCATGGTAATTAACTATTGAAAGAATTATGTTACTTTATAAATAGTTTAACTTGACAGTTGAAAAGAAACTCAATACAATTTAGGAAATCAAATCAATCAATGATTGCATAAACAAATTCATTTTAAAATTAGCTGAAGGGAATCAAATTTATTGCTTGTTTTTTTAAGTTGTAATTTAATAGATTTCTTTAGGTAATTTACTGCTGGCTCATGTGAAACTTTCTTTAAGATCAGATGATACAAAGGCAAAACAGTTCTTCAACAACTGATCCATAATAATAGTGTTTTGAATTACTACTTTCTTCAATGGCTAGATATCTAACAACTGCTGCTTCAACGGTGTGCTAAGTGCTAAGCTCTGCTGGATTATAAAAACTGTTGAAGACTAAGGGGCTGTTTGTTTTTTCCAACAAGTGCTTCCTGACCTCTTATGTCCGCGTCGTGCAGACCACATGCAGACCTTTGGGTCTGAAGACTGTTTGTTTTTTCGAAGACCTTTCATTAAAAAAGGTCTGCGCGTCCTCTTCTTGGGGCAGAAGTGGACTCAAGTCTTCAAACCTCTTCTCCCTTCTTTCTTTTTCTTTTTGCCCTGATACCACAACCTCTTCTCCAAAACCCTAGCTCCTTCACACAACCGTTGCTGATTATTCCCCCCACACAGCCGTCGGTGATTGTTCCCCTCCACACAGCTACCGCTGAAGATTATTCCCGTCCACACAGTCGCCGCTGATTATTCCCCTCTACACAGCCGTCACTGATTATTCAGGTATGTTTGTCGCCTGATCCTTTTATGCTTGGTGGTTGGTGTTTAGAATCGTCTTTTAGCTTAATTAATCATGACCCACTATAAACGGCTTATGAAATTGGTCATATCTGAAGGGGAAAGTTGACCTTTTTGGATTTTAGCTTCCGGGTATGAATCTTATTACAGTTTTATGAGAGGGGTATTTATTCTTAATGAAAAAGAATTGATTTTTATGGAGTAGAACACAAAAGATTTGTTTGTTCAATGATGGGGTTTGTTCAAGAAAGATTGTTTCTTAAGCATACAAATGTTAAGGTTTCTTATGTTAATGCAGTTTTAAATGCTCACCTTAGTCCAGTTTGGAGTATTTACTGTTGTTCCAGTTTTATTAAGAAGTTAACACATGTTATTATTCCATAGTACCGAGCAACTGGTAGAGGATTTGTTGTGCAACATATCAAATTTGCTGATAACTACAGGCTCTATTCGAGAAATCATTTAGTCAAGGCGTGAGTATTTGAGCATTTGTCTTTGTTTTTTTCATTTGTGAAAAATTATCAAAATATTTACTTAAAACTATTTAAATTGTTTACAGGCTGGAAGTTGCATTGCTTCTTATTATTTATATTGCTTATGGGTACTCTCAAGGAGGTGCTGTTTCATACGTTTTGCTGACACGTAGCAGTTGGTTTCTAGTGATTTCATGGTTGTTGCTCCTTATATCTTCAACCCATCTGGTTTTGAATGGCAGAAGTATGCTTCTTTTTACCTCTGTTGTTAGTAAGGATCAATGTTTTTAGAATAGGAGCTTATCTTACATTTTATGATTTTGGTACCGTGTGAGCAGGACTGTTGAAGATTTCGATGACTGGATAAACTGGCTTCTGTATAAAGGCGGAGTTGGGCTCAAAGGAGACAATAGCTGGGAATCATGGTGGGATGAAGAACAGGTTTGTTATTACATTATTCCGGATCGTTTATCCAGTCGATGACTGGATAAACTGGCTTCCAATTATTTTTGAGATTTATTCAAGGAGTTGTAGCTCTGTGCCTTATTGCTGCGGTTATCCTCTTCGTCATACTCACAGATTTATCAATCCCCGACTTATTTGCCAGTGTTGTATAACTATTATTTATGTTTGAATGTTGAAAAAACTCTTTTAAGTTGTATAAAATTAGTTTATTTATATTTCAGCAGCTTGCAGAAGTTAAAAAACAAACAGTCTTCTTCTTGCAGACGGCAGAGGTTTGGTCCACCTCTTCAGCTACAGATGTCTGCAGATGTGGTTCGCAGACTGCAGACGTTTTACCCCTGAAAAAATAAACAACACCTAAACCACTGAAGAAGTCAAAGATCTGCTGGAAGTCAAAGGTCTAATCACCCTTTCAAGAAAGCACTGCTAAAGCTTCATCAGAGGTTGAGCTCATCAGAGTATAACATCAACAGTGTCTTGTAATCAGTATTTATTAATGTAACAGTGTTTAGCATTAGCAGTGTTTAGAGGTTGTTAGTATTGTTAGATATCACTGTCTCGGTGACATCAGCCAAGATGCCACAGTGGTTAGGACTGTACTATAAATAGACAATGCCTGTACTGTTCTATAAGATCACTTCATCACTTGCATTTTGTACGAACAATCACTGTGACCTCAGGCTGAGGGGTAGTTGTAATTCATACATACGTGAAACGTTGTGTAATACAATCTTTCGACTTAAAGTATTCATGATGAAAACATTTCTTCCATTATTTGTGTTATAAAGTTTTCTCCATTTCCGCTGTAATTATTTCATCTTATTATCTTCTTTCATCTTTCATCTTTTAAAAACAAACACAAACAATTAAACTCAAATCCTAACAATTGGTATCAGAGCATAGGTCAGTTAAATTCGATTTAACAGTCAATTTGACATAAAAGATCAGCTCAATTTCATTGATACTGTGCTGTTCATATTTGTTGAAAAACTGAGTATAAGTTTAATCACGTTCAAAGTTGGTTAATCAAAAACTCTGTAAAACAACCAAAATGTCTTCACAATCACAAGATCCTCATAGCACAGGCACACTGTACAAGCCACCTATGCTTGTCAGATCTGAATACAATATCTGGCAACGTAGGATGGGCCATGTTCTTGCACAGCAAAACACCGGTTGCTAGAAGTCGGTTATCTTTGGGCCTCATGTTCCAATGGTACCAAATGCAGAAGATCCCAAGGTCCAACTACCTAAGAAGCCTGAAAATTACTTTGAGCAGGATTTTCAGAAGATTGAGTTAGATGCTAAAGCATTCAGTATAGTTGCTACAGCACTACCCAATAACATATATGATGGCCTGTTACACTGTAACAGTGCAAAAGAGCTATGAGATGCACTTAAAGAGCAATTTGGTGGGACAGAAGAGGTTATTGAAAACAACAGAGAGGTGTTGAACCAACAATATGAAATGTTTTGTCATGTTAAGGGAAAGTCATTGACCCATCAGTTTGAGAGGTTTAGTTGTCTGAATAGTGAACTAAAACCGGCTAATGTTGAATATGCTAACTTTACTTTAAATAGTAGGTTCCTTAGATCATTACTAGAAAAGTGGGACACTATAGCCTTTGTTACTAGAAATTCTGTTGGGTTCAAGGAGATGAGTCTGACCCAACTTCATGGTAGGCTTCTCACATATGAAAGAGAGCTTAACTAGAAAAAGAAGCTGCAGGAATCTGGAAAAGTGGCTGATGATTACTCTTTTGGTAACACAATACTTTTTGGTCAAGAAGAGTCATCTGGTGGTAGTAAGGACAGAGTTATGATCACTATATTGACATGACTGCAGGTGGAGCCTTCAACTCTGAGCCTTACTTACCCAATTTTGTTTTCACAGCTAATGAGGAAAACCAGATCTCTGACAACTTATCCTTTGAGCTGAACGACCTTCAACAATTTGACCCCACAGATCTGGAAGAGATGGACATTTTACATCAGCTTGCCTTGTTGAGTGTGATAACAAGCAAGTTTTATAAAAGAACTGGTAGGAAGTTTCCAGGGTTACATGGGAACTTAAAGGTTGGGTTGGATAAATAAAAAATCAAGTGCTATAAGTGTAATAGGCTTGGTCACTTTGCTAGGGAATGTAGGAGTCAAAACAGTGGACCAATTATCACTCACCCGAGTCCAAGACCTCAAAACACTCAAAGCACTGTCCACTTTTCCCAATATACCCCTGCTCCTCATATGCAAACACTGCCCATTTTGCACATCCTGTAAGCACTGTTCCTGTCCAGTATGTCCAAACCACTGTTCAACAGATTCAGTATGTTCAAGCCCCTGCACCCCAAGTTCAAGTGCAAACTGCACCACAGCAAGCTGCACAAACATCTGCTGCAGCAGAGGCCAGCCAACAGAGTTTCTTTACACAGGGCTTTGTTTATTGGAGTAGCTTACCTGATGAAAATTTTGCTCTAGTTGCTATTGCTGATATTTTACCTAATGAATTCTGTTTTATGGCTTTAGAGTCAATACCTGAAAGGCAAGAATCTGAGGAAGTGGAGACCAGATCTGAAGTGGTGGAAGAAGTTGCTGAAATAGTGGTTACAACAGATATTGTTGGTGAACAGATGTTAGAAGAGAAGGAAGCTGAACCTCTGTTGGAACCTCTGGCTGATCCATGGGATGCTAGTGTATGTGATGGTGAATGTGACTGTACCATGATGGCTGCTGCTAAGGTATCACCTCAGGTCTTAAAAGATTTGTGTTCAGATAAATGCATTATTGCTTTTGCTAACATAAAAGAGGTGAATAAAAACCTTAGAAACAAGATCTTAAGTGATGAAGTACAATTTGAAAAGACGTTTAAAGAGTTGAAAAACAAATTGTTTGAAAAAGAAAATGAGATCAGCAGCTTAAAACATGAATCAAGAATAACCAAAGACCAACTCCAAACTATGGTAGAAAAATACCAGAGTTGCAAAAAGGAGCTTGAGTCCACCCAAATCACTTGTGAGAAATGGGTAGAGTCTTGTAAAGGTTATGAGCTAATGTTAGAAAAGCAGATCAAAAGTAATGTGAAGTTTGGCATTGGTTTCAGAAAACATGACCAAATTTCTGAAAACATTACTGAAAATGAATCCGGCTTGATTGAAGTGATTCCAACGAACTTAGCTGGTCAGGAAATCAAAGTCACTGATAAAAATAGAAAGAAAATTGTTTTAGAAAGACCAGAGGGGTCATCAACCTTTGATGAGATAGAAAAATATCAATTCAAACCCACCTATCTGATGAATGTGACATCTTTTACAATTTTAAGCCAATGGATTTTTCCACAATTGATGGTGTTAAGGCACCAAAGGCTAAAATCATTCCTCTAAAAGACATCCAAGCAAAGGTTAAAAACTCTGTTGAAAAGGAAGTTGAAAAGAGGAGGAAAAGAGAAAAGGTTAAAAACCTGTTTTATGATTTTTGTGAAAAGAAGAACCATGCTACAAAAGACTGTTTTCTTCTAAAACCATATGATATCAACAAAACAAGTGTAATTGAGCCTGAACCTAAGTGTACAATTTGTTGAAAAACAAATCATCAAACTCAACAGCGTGTGTATCTCAAAACTTTTGAGGTTAAAAGAAAATATTTTGCATCAAAAACACTGGAGAGTCCACAAAAACTAACCCCCCCCCCCAAAAAAAAAGACCTTTGTGTCTATTCAAAGATCTGTTACTAAACAATTGAACAAAACCTCTATTCCCAAAAAGGTACAAGTAACATATGCACCACCTTCAAACCAAGTTCCAAGAGGACAAGGTCAACCATCATACCAAAAGGTCCCTCATGCTTATGAAGCCTACAAAAGGCCCTCTAAGCCAAAAATGAATAGGCATCCTTTTGGTTATCAACATCTGACAGGAGATGGTCCACAACAGTGGTTACAAAAATCTGCTCAAAAATCTATTCAAATCCCTGACTTAACCACTGTTCATGCTCCTGGACGTGAGGCAGACCTATCTGTGACCCCATCCAAAGCCATCTTGGCTTTGGTGACCCACCTGAACTAATTTGTTACTTGATGTGTAGGGAGCTTCTACATGCTTAGATAGTTTATGGTATGTAGATAGTGGAGGCTCTAGGCACATTACTGGATGTAGAGCCCTACTCAAAGATTTCAAAAAACATGGAGGGGGTGATATATCCTTTGGTAACGATTCAAAAGCGAAGGTGTTGGGGTGAGGGACTGTTTAGGCTGGGAAACTCAACTTTGAAAATGTCAATCTTATTGACAATCTTAAATTTAACCTCCTTAGTGTTTCACAAATGAGTGACAAGGGCTATGGGTCATTCTTCACTAAGGAAACTTGTAAGATTATTGGGCCAGAAGTGGTTAAAAAGATTGAAGAAATCATAGCAGGAAGTAAAACACAGCTTGTTGCTCAAAGGAGTGGCAATGTGTATGTGGTTGTGATGTGTGCGTGTATATACATGTTTTTACAATGAATTTTACACACGATTCGGTTTTAAATTTATAAAAATGATTTATACTTCAACATTAAAACACACACGAAAGGGCAAGTGTACCCCGTCATATATGTAGTAAAGTATCGGTAAGAACCAAGTGTCGATCCAAGGATGTGGGCGAATGCAATAATACTAAACCTTTGTCATTAAATTACCGACAAAAGGAGAAGTGGGTGATTTGTTAAAAACTAAAATATGACTAAAAAAATATTTTTATAACTTAATAGACTCCAAAATATAAAAATAGATAAATAGCCTTGCTTTATGCACAACCAAAGTATGTGAACTAAATCGGTTTTGCCACTTGAAACACTTGGTCAATTTCCCATTTTTCAAAGACAATTAGTATCCCTTTCGGGAATCCTAACATGACAACTCTTTGGAAAGTTAAAACGATAAACACACTTTAACCACCTAAAATTGTTCTTTAACGCCCAATTGACAAATGTCTATGAAAATCCCCTAAAGAAAAGTTAGTCATCCGTTAGGAGTTTTATAACTTCACTTAATCAAGGAAAGTGACACCGATAAACACAATGTAACCACCGAGACAAGCATAAACTAGATTAAATCACAACCGAGTTCATTTTACAAATCTTAAACATAAATTCATCAAGAAAGCAATTTTAGCCTAAACTACTAACAAGATTAACAACTTATGTCAAGAATTTGTAACAACACCATCTAACCCGTTAAGGTCCTTTCGTGAGGGAAATCCTTCTTGATTAACATTAATTACCCCTTATTAAACCACTAACCATTTCTAGTCTCATGGTGTAAACATTTTAAATAAGTTAAAGTTTACTAATACATGATTAATTAAGCTTCTTTTTACAATTATCTTAACTAACCACACACTAATCATCCAAGATAATTAACTACAATCAAGAATTCAACATCAATAAACAAGGTTGCAAACTAATCATCAAGGATTATCATAGAAAATGCTTCAAGTGTCATTACAAACATAATTAACATACTAATGGTTGTTTGTTAAGCAAGGATTACTAGTATTTTTTGCCCGTAGGCTACAATAATACATAAATCATCAACCAAAATGCTTGAATTATAACAAAACAATGGAAAGATTCAAGAATCAAACCATAAACAAGCACTAGATTGAGAATCCAGATGATAACGGAGCTTATCGGCACAATGGTGGCTTGATTCCGGGCAAAAGGTAAACCTCCGGAGCCTGATAGATCACCAGAAAAGCTCCCAAAAGTTCAGAATTACGAACTGATTGCTCCTTTATGTTTTTTTATAACTTTTTCAGATCGCACGATCGTGCTAATAAAGTGCACAGTCGTGCACTGTTCACCAAATCTTGTGACATCAACAAATCTTGGACCGGTCTTCAGATCGGCACGGGAGTGCCATACGTTGCATGGTCGTGCATCACCGAGATGAGGCCGACACGACCAACCACACTGGCAGTGCACTGCCGGCTGGGTCTTGTCATCGGATCCGCATGGGAGTGCCGACTACTGCACGGTCGTGCATTCCCGAGGTAAGCTGGCACGCTTGGTCGCACTGGCAGTGCATGTCCGGGCTGTGTCTTTTCATCGGATAGGCACGGGCGTGCAGATGATCGCACGGCTGTGCCACAGCTGGTAGACAGTTTTTTCACAGAATCTTCGTATCTCAGCCGTTTCGCCCAGAAAATCCTCTTTTTCTTCATCTTCTTATTTGGCACGCTGTTTGAGGCCTGTAAACAAAAACATACCCGATTAAGTATCCAATTCTCGGTTTTACGACCAAAAACGCGTAAAATGGGGGAATAAAGTATATGTATTTTGGTGAATATCAAACCTCCCCACACTTGAACCTTGCTTGTCCTCAAGCAAGCTAAAATTAAAATGTAATAAAAGATAGTTTCTAGCGAGAAAATGAAATTACAAACTACCTACTAAAACACATACGTACGGTTAGCCGGTTTTTCGAAAGGCAACGTCAAATGATTCAAACCAAACAAGCATATGCAAATATATGTATAGATAGACAAAAGCCATGATTTCATTTCCGATTGACTTAGCACACTAATCTTCACACGCCTCACAATGTTCACACACACTCGGTTATATTTGTGAGACATACATAAAATGTGTATGTGTAAACACTTGATGCCTAGACAATGAAACGTGTAATATCATAAGCTTGTCACAAGATCTTATCTCCACCAACTAACATGCGAAAAAGTGTAAATCAAGAGGTCTTTACGGGTTGTAACGATAGGCTAGGGTGAAGGGTGTGGAATGGAAATTTTTAAGTGACTGAATAGTTAAAACTCGGTAATTACGTTTAATGAGCGTAAAACAACTAAACTATATATACTAATGCCTTAAAAAGAAGACGAATTTTGTGTTATCGAGCTAATCAACAAAACTTCATCATTTTAGCACTTAAAATTGCTCGAATTTTGTCGACTTTACCCTATTTTAGGGCGTTTTATTTTTTGATTTCCTGATTTTTTGATACTAATGCCTTTGTACAATAAACAACTAACTACAAGGAATGCTAATTAAACGATAACTTTAACCGAGTTTTAACACAAAAGGGGTTAAAAATAAAAAGGCTAAATTTGGCTAAGTGGGTTAATTAGTTGGGTAAAAGAAAGAAAAACACGGGAAAAGGCTCAACATGGTTAATCCTAGTGGGTAGCGTAGGGTTTAGGGAAAGATAAAACAAAGAACAAGGCTAATTACAAAGGGTTTTCTAAGTGCCTCTATCATTTTTACACAATCTCACACGTTTATGGTCTTAAAAAGCATGCTAGTGACAAGTTCTAAACTACACGAGACATCCGGCTCACTCCTACTCCGAAATGAACAAACATATAACGAACTTAAGGCTCAAACATTCTCACATAACGGAAGGAATGGGTAAAAGTGTGAAAATTATCATGCAAGTCATTCTTTGTTTGTTACGTTTTTTAGTTATCTTTTTTCAAAATTTATTTGGTTTGTCGGTTCTTTATCATATCCGAAGCTTTCTAAAACAACAACTAACCGGTTTATTTACTAAAAATATATACAATTGATATATATATATATATATATTATACTATTTTATTTTTATTTTTTTAGGACAAACAAAGTCAAAATGTTAAACCCCCTCCCCACACTTGAGCTTCGCATTGTCCCCAATGCGAGACCCAAAGTATAGAGAAAAAGGAGAATAACACTCCCCTGAAGATGACTGAAGATGGAACGAGGCTCCAATGCTGATTCTGCTGTCTCTTTTCGGTCCAACATGTGCTCCAAAGATCTGCATAGATGTCACAAAGCAAAACACAGCACAAGGGAAAATCTAGTTGCAACATAAACCATGATCTAGATAATAATAAAAATACTAAGCATCCATACATAAACTAAGAAAATAAAAGATAATTAACAACATATCCGAGGGGTGTTTACAATATTAACCCAAAACACCCCAAAACAAACTAGTAAAATACTGAAAGAAACACCAAGTCAGAAAGCTCGTCCATTACTCGTCGTCAGCATCACCACCGGTGCCAGATGGGCCCGCCCCGCCATGGTCACTGGGGTTCCCGAATGGGAACTGTGGGGGCTCACCGAAGTAGGTGGGGTAAGCATTCTGAAGACCACCAAAGATATACGAAAACCCGGCATGCATCTCTTGTCGCATGAAATCCTGATTCACTCGCATTTGATCTTGATTTATCTGCATCTACTGAAACTACCCGTAGAGCTCAGGATAAGATGGGATGCCGGGTCGCCAGTCCTTGTGCTGCTGGTACTCCTGGTGCTGTGGTGAGTGTGGCGGCTGTTCGTGCTCCTCCTCGTGTTCATGCATAACTTCATCCTCCTAGACAGCTGGCTCTGGTGGTAACGGGTCCCAGACCTCATTGTTTAACCCTCTTAACCTTTCGCCGTTATCGGTATCCTCGACTAGCCCCATAGCTTTTAACGAGCGGATGTCCACATACGTTCCCTCATGAACCAAAGTCAGACCTGCTACCACTTCATCCATCATGGTTCCCATTGCGTAGGCGATCTGAGTAACATATTGACCCCCATGGATTTGGCTGCTGGAGGTCCTACCGGAACTGTGCATGAAATACTCAGCCATACGTGCAGCGAGGTTAATATGAACCCCTTCTGTGAGCGCGTATAAAAAGATGACATCTGGTGTGGGACAGTTTTCCAAACTGTCCATACGCCCCGCAATAGTATGGTTGAAAATATGATGCATAACCCTAAGCAGAGGGTCTCTCAGTCGTGATACTTTTGCTTTTCGAGGATCATACACTGGGCCATCAGCAACCCTTGCCCGAAATTCAGAACGCTCCTGCTCGCTGGGAAAGGTATACTGCTCTGTGAAGAACTCAGAATCCATATCATCTTCTGTGTAGATTCCGAGCCTTCTTCCCAACCTCCCAACGGTCCAATTCTGCCATTGACCGCCCAACCTGAAGTTAACCCATTTCTTGTATCAGAAATCAGGGTTTCGGTTCGCCTTTGGTTTATCATAGGAGTATGTGGCAAAGAACTCCAAGGTAAGCTCTAAGTAAACGGGTCGATTGATGTTGACCAATCGAGAGAATGGAAGTGATAACATTTCTGCCATCCGGTCCGATTGGTTCAGTTCCTCCATTACATCCCAACTCAGCCTCCTTGGTATACCAATTTGATCCCTCCTCTGCCAAAGTTCATTGAGGGCGGTGAGGCAAGGATGGTATCGCGGGTTGTTTTGATCAAAATGAAGGAAACGATGATCCATCTGCATGAGGAATTAACGTTAGAATAATGAGGAACAAAAGAAATTTCAAACGGAGCAGCCTAGCACAGTATTATGAAGTTTCTGTAAAACTGATCTAGGCGATTGGCACGGGCGTGCCACAAGTCGCACGGTTGTGCGACACCGAGAAGAGCCTAGGAACTCGCAACATGTCGGATCTGCACGGCCGTGCGACCAGTTGCACAACCGTGCGTGTACGACATCACAGTATAATTCGTGAACACCCGCATTGGCATGACTGTGCCACCAACGGCACTCCCATGTGAATTGATTTTCAGTATTTGTTCAACCCCCATCACTTAGATACTAAAATTTCTCCGAAAATCATCAAATTTCTGGTGAATGGGGATTAGGAAACCGACTGGGTGTTCACGATTCGCATCATTCTTGCAAGGATTAGGATTTCGTTTGTATTTATGAAGAGAACCCTAAAATCCTTGAAGGAATCTGAAAAACCTAAGTCTAGAACGAGATTAAAACTGAAAATCAAGAGGAAATACATACCTTGTTCAAATAATGAAGAAATCTTGCAAAAAATGGTGAAATTTTGGAGAGGAAACTGGTCTTGAACGATGGTGCGACTAGGGTTCGTGAGTTTTAAAAAAGGGAGTGCAGAAAAGGCCTTTATACATTGAGAGGAAAAAACTGCCCCTGACCATTCACACGGTCGTGCGACACGATGCACGGTCGTGCATTTCCGATGAAAGCTTATCATTGCACTCTGTTCTTGGATTGCACGAGGGTGCAAGTGCGAGTGCTGGCTTCAATGGGCACTGGCGTGCCGATGGTGGCACGGTCGTGTCAAATCTGCAGATCAGTATATTTTTCACAGAACCCATTTTTAAGGGATGTTCCGACCGATTTCCGCCACTTTTGTAGTATGTAAACTGATTTAACAATTTTCTCACTCAGATTCCTTGTTCGGTAAGCTCGAAAAGTCTACAATCCTACGAATAACGACCAAACACACCAAAAACACGGAAAAACGAAAAAGCTAAAATTAAGACGATTCTACCCCCAGGCGTATAAGACGCACTTGCTACATTTTTGATCATCGAGTCGATAGCGTGGACTCTCCTCCCCACACTTATGATGTGTGCGGGGTGTGGAGTTCAATAACCTCCACCGCCGACTCGATCGGCCCGGCCACATACAGCTTCAAACGATGGCCAGTTACTTTGAAAGTCACACCATCTGCGTTCTCAATCACGACGGTCCCATACGGAAACACCTCCTTTAATGTATACGGCCCCGTCCAACGTGAGTGCAACTTTCCTGGAAATAAACGCAACATAGAGTTGTAGAGTAAGACAAGATCTCCCACTTGGAATTGTTTATGGTCCTTCAAGTGCTTGTCGTGCAATCTCTTAGTTCGTTCTTTATACAATACGGAGCTTTCAAAATTTGCAGCCAAAGTGGATTGTGGTTATCATCTGGGATACTCAACCACTGCCAAGGCCTATAAAGTGTTTAACACAATGACTAGGTGCGGGGAAGAGACTTTGAATGTAAAGTTCAATTTCATCATTAAAAATCTCAGCAAATCCTGCTAAACTATTTGACCTTGATAAATTTACAGTTGAAGATGTGTCTGTCAAGACTAACCCTGCAAGTACACCACAATCTTTCCCACAAGATAATGGATGTGATATTGTGATTCCAAAATACAAAGTCACTACCACCATCAGAGAAGCAGATGTTCAAAACAACTGTCAAAACTCTGCCACTGCTGATCAACATTTGTTGATCAAACCTCTGCCACTTCATCAAGTCCAACCTTTGTTGATAAAAATCCATCATCTGTGGATAAAAACCAATATTGTGCAACACCCATTCCTCCTATTCCTCCACCTCCATCAGCAACAGATGTTGGCCTTCAAAATTGCCAACAGATGTTAGCTCAGATGATTCACACCTGCAGCCTTCACCATTCAACGTAATTGTTCCATATAAGGGGGATCTAATCTTCCTTAAATCTCATCCAGCAGAACAAATTATTGGCAACATCAGTGAAGGGGTTCTCACAAGGAGTCAATCCCAAAACATCTGTCTTTTTGCTGGTTTTCTATCTCTCATCCAACCCGTCAAGTACCAAGAGGCACTAAAAAACAATAGTTGGGTAGAAGCTATGCAAGAAGAGCTCCAACAGTTTAAAAGACAACAAGTATGGGAACTTATACCACTGCCTAAGGATGTATATCCAATTGGCACAAAGTGGGTCTTCAAAAACAAAACTGATGAAAGGGGCATTATTGTTAAGAATAAAGCTAGGTTAGTGGTTCAAGGCTTTAGACAAGATGAAGGCATATATTATGATGAGACTTTTGCTCCTGTGGCAAGACTTGAAGCCATCAGACTATTCTTAGCCTTTGCTGTCAACCACAACATCAAGGTGTACCAGATGGATATAAAATGTGCATTCTTGTATTGAAAGATCTAAGAAGAGGTGTATGTTTGTCAACCTCCTGGTTTTGAAGATGCCATTTATCCAGATCATGTCTACAAGCTCAACAAAGCTTTGTATTGATTGAAACAAGCACCAAGAGCCTGGTATGAAACTCTCTTCACCTTTCTAATTTCAATTGGGTTTACAAGGGGTAAAATTGACAAAACTTTGTTTTTGAAATGGAAAGGAAGGGATCTGATGATTGTCCAAATTTATGTTGATGACATCATCTTTGGATCCACATGTAACTCTATGTGTGAAGAGTTCAGAAAACTCATGACAACAGAGTTTGAGATGAGTGCCATGGGTGAACTCCAATGCTTTCTTGGTCTCCAAGTTAAGCAATTGCAAAATGGAACATTTATTCATCAAAGCAAATATGTAAAAGAACTTTTAAACAAACCTGAGATGAATGATTGTAAACCATGTAGTACACCCATGGCAACCACAAAGCTTGTCACTACTGATGAAAAAGATGACTTAGTTGATCAAACTTTATATAGAAGCATGATTGGGCCTTTATTGTACCTAACTGCATCTAGGCCAGACATCATGTAATCATGTTTGCAACATGTGTTTGTGCAAGATCCAAGTCAGCACCTAGGAAGTCTAATCTCATTGTTGTGAAAAGAATATCCAGATACATAAAAGGTGCTCCCACACTTGGTATCTGGTATCCTGCTAATGGGAATATCAAGCTTTCAGGTTTTTCAGATAGTGATTTTGCTGGATGCAACACCACAAGAAAGTCTACATCAGGAGGGTGTCAATTTCTAGGAAAATGCTTAGTATCTTGGCAAAGCAAGCAGCTGTTTCCACATCCACCGCTGAAGCAGAATACATTGCTGCTGTAAGCTGTACAACCCAACTGTTGTGGCTTCAAAACCAGTTACTGGATTTTGTTATAACTGCTCTAAAGACTCCTCTAATGTTGGATAGTTAAGCAGCTAAAAATATCATCAAAAATCCAGTATCCTATTCAACCACCAAGCACATTGACATCAGATATCACTTTGTGAGGGATTGCTATGAAAAAGGTTTGATTTCTCTTCATCATGTTCCAACTCAGGATCAGCTTGCAGATGTGCTAAGAAAAGCATTAGACACATCTACCTTTGAAAGTTTGATCTCTAAGATTGGCATGCTTAACATGGATTAGAAGGCAAAAACTTGTTTCCCATGAATAAAAAACACTAAAATGTTTTTAGAAAATAAAAAATCCATCCTTAAAAATAGATTAAAATTTAATTTTCATGAATCCTTAAAAGTCTGTCTATAACCACTGATTGTTTTAAACCTCTGATTGGCTAAAAATTCATCCACTGCTGAAAGGAATCCGCTGTTTTCCATATACCACTGCTTTTGGACCACTGCTGATCAAACAACTGTTGGTTTCAACCTCTGATATCTATCCACTGATAGACTAAAATTAGCCACTGTTCATTCAACTGTTCCCATCCACTGTTGTTGCCCAACAATGGTTTCCAAACGACTGTCATCCATTTTTTCAACAGAGTTTGCCACATGGACAGATGTTAGCCGTCAGATCTTTAAAACCGCTGCCACATCAGCATTCACTTTCTCTCCTTATAAAACCCTGATTAATCACCAAACAGAGCTTTTACTCGCCGAATCGAATTAAAAAATTCTCCAAAGCGGTTACCATCTTCTTCTTCATTTCTTCTTCAACCTCTTGCAATTTCTGACTCCGACAATGGCTCTGACAATCAAAAACCCTCATAACTACCTCCCCATTTTCGAGAAAACCGATAAAACACCACTTTCTACTCAATAATTGACATGTTTGAATCATACAAATACAAAGGAATTCTTACTGCCGACGCACCCATTTATCAAGAAACACTCCGAGATTTTTGGGTAGATGCTAAACTTGAAGAACAAAACAAACAGCCCTATTGTATAACTTCAAAAGTTGGAGGTGAACTTATTGCAATAACCCCAACTACCATATCAACAACATTTGGGTTAAACGACTTGGCAGGTAAGACATCTTTCCCGAAAAATGATTTTCAGACAGATTTGATTGAGAGAGGTTATGATGGACAATTAAAAGAGGCTACTATGTAGAAACCAAATTTTCCACCGCCAATGAAATTCTTGTTCCATACCCTCTTAACATGTCTTTTTGCAAAAACCACCGCTTTCAATGAAATACCTTTGAAAATTCAGTACTTGGGGTATGCAATTTTAACAAAATATGATTTTAACTACTCCCAAGCACTGTTTTCTGACTTGGTTTCATATGTGAAAAACATTCACAACGGGAAAAATGCTGCTTTTCTCATGTACCCAAGACTATTAAGCTACTACTTGCAAAAACATGTTTCTAAAAAGGCTTTTGAGCAAGGTGTAACTTTTAGAATAAATAGTCTAACTTCTGAAACTTTTACTCGCCTTACGACCAAAGAGTCAAATGTTTCTAAAACACAAGCAAAGGTGAATGAGGAAATTTTAGATGAGTCCACATCTGCTCCTCAAACCTCTGTTGCTGAGCCCACTCCTCCTGGTGATCACAGTACCACAACCACTACTGTGAAACCCCCACCAGCAAAATCCAAAAAGAAAACCACTGTCAAAACCAAAAAGCCCACCAAACCCAAAAAAAGGGTACTCTGAAAGATAAGATCTCAGAGGTTAACCCAGTGACAACACCAATATCACTTGAAACCACTGCTGTTACTTCCTCACAACATGTGGAAAGATCTCAACCCATAGAGCTAACTCCTTATGTTTCCTCACAAAACGAACATGTTTTAAACACAGGGACACCACAATATAAAGCAATACTTTCATTTGAAAGTATGCTTAAAAGCCCTTCTCCCGAGGCAATGTCTCTTTCCACACCACAACCTTCATCTTCCATTCTACCAACCATTTTACCACTGTTTGAAGCTATTGACATTCAGACACAAAACAGTCCCTCTCACAAACACATTACTGAGAGTATGCCACAACAAATGATTGTGTCTGACCCTGTTCAATCAGCTAACCCCCAAACAGTTGAGGAGGCTACACCTCTTGAGTTTTATGAAACTCTTGGTGGTATTTCAAGTGGAGCAGCCACTACAGCTGAGGAACCCATTGGTTTTCAGTTGGACAATGGTTACATTACTAACACTCTGTGGATTCGCTCCGAGGATCGATTCCTTAACCGACGAATGCGTATAAACACGTAAGTTGTGCGGAATCCAATCACGTTTATGGATCAGACACAAAGAAGTAACTATAAGTTATTTCTATTGATATTTAACAGTAACAAAACCATGAAAACAAACGGGCAGAGTTTCGCCTCAAAGTCTACAAAGTTACCAAAGACCAAGACCCTACACCTCTATATATAGGCTGAGTGCCTTCGTACGAATCTATGAATACTCCCTTCGTACGAAGCCAAATATCCCTTCGTACGAAGCTGCTAAAATACTATGAACTTCATACTTTGCTCTGTTCAGCACCAGTCTTGAATCATCTGCTTAAGCTACGATACGTGATTGATGGAAGTGATAGACATTCTTCACTCACAGACTCCCCATTGGATATTACTGCAGTCAATCTTGTAGCGTTCTGTCTCTCTCTGAGTCTTCATGTAATGTTGACATCATCGGCACCATAAACTCTCCCTTTTACTCTTACAGATTCCCCATGGATCTGCTTTTAACTTAATCTGCTCCCCTTTTCATTCAACTCTTTCTTCAGGCTCCCCCTTTCTTTAAGCTTCCGTTATTTCAGCTACTGCGATTGACACCTGGTTCTATCTCTACAAGCTCCTTCAGGATAGTTATCTGGCTACTTGAAATCACTCTTCCCCTTGCTTTGAACTTGTCTTCAGACTCCCCCTTAGCCTCAGCTTTCAGGATTGTAATCTGGATTAATATCTGCAAATCTCACACTATTTGTAAGGTATTTAACAATTTAAGTTCAGGATCAAAAACCTCTCTAAATATTTAACATCGATAAGCTGGAGCATTTCAAATATGTGACTGCACAGGACATCGTTTGTTCACAGAAATCTGGCTTTTACATCTAACAGTGAAAGATTTTTGTTTTTCAAGAATCAATAACCTGACTCAAAATATACTAAGATCGAAAACCTGACTCAAATATGACAATATGTAATTATTCAAGAATTCTCCACTTTTCTCCCCCTATCAGTTATCTATATATATATATATATATATATATATATATATATATATAGGGTAAGGATATATAGAAAACCACTTTTATTGAGAAAACCCGGGAAACTCAAAGCTCCCGACATTTTTTTTTGAAAAAAATAACACATGTAATATACATGTTTTTAAGAGTTTTGGGCCAAAAAAAAACAAAAAAACGCCGAAGGAATTTTTTTAAAAAAATAAACAAGTTTCAGCATTTTTTGCCTAACACATGTTAGTCAACAAAGTTGCTGAAATTTGTTTATTTTTTTTAAATAATCCTTCGGCGCTTTTTCGATTTTTTTTGCCCAAAACTCTTAAAAACATGTATATTACATGTGGTAATTTTTTCAAAAAAAAAAAAGTTGGGAGCTTTGAGTTTCCTGGGTTTTCTCAATAAAAGTGGTTTTCTATTTATCTTTAGCCTATATATATATATATATATGTATGACAGTTTAAGTATCCAAAAACCTCACAGATAATCATCCAAGTCCAAATTAATGACCTTGGAGATTTCACGAACTGTTTTTGATTTTTCAATTTGAAACTTCAAGTTTCAAATTAATGAACTTGTTTATTTTCAGAAACATGTTCAGCATATTCAGATTTTGAAACTCAGCTTTCAGACATTGGTTGTCAAAAATAACGTAGAAACAAAATCTTTTTGGATTTTACAAAAATTATGCTAAAACACTCCGAAAATCTTTTTGTGAATTTTCTAAAATGAAATACATTAAAGAAATATTTACAGACAATATTTTTGTCCGAGTTCGTGTCAGAGGATCATATCAGTTTATGACAAATCATCAGCACCATTGAGCTATAAACACTTTAAGTTTTAGCGATTCACTTAGATTGTCACAATACTGATCCACTTAATTTTTCACACAAACTTCAACTGATTCAAGATACGAGATTTAGTGTTTTAAGAACTTAACTTATACCCGTGTGAAACCTCAGAATATACTCCCGTATCAAGATTTCCTAGATTCAGTCTTACATGTAAATATACTATATTGATATCTGTACTCTGGGTTAGTGTGAGACCTTGAGAGCTCAGGTATGAACTACCGTTCAGTCAAAGAGATGAAGGATCGACTTTAGGTGTGTCCCACTTAGGGATCTTCTTTACAACTGCACTTGATTTATATCTTTCGATATTTTCTCAATTTTTATGTAGAGGTGAAGAAACACGGAACTAATTTTAGGCTTAATTAGTTTGGTTTATGTTTCAATCATAAGGGTTAATCTTCTTAAACTTTCTTGAGCTCCGACGTGATCTTTTCTTCCTGCAAAACAGCAACACCGTTAGCTCGTTAAGAGGGGAATATGGGGGTTTCCCTCTTAACCAGACTCCGGCGTGAGAATAAGTAACTGCTTTGAGGAAAGAAGTGTGTGTTAAAGAGTGAGAGTAGAGAGCATGGAGTGTTTAACCTGTGTATGAGGGTCTCTATTTATAGCCGGAGAGGTATAGAAGGAGATGGGCTGATGGACCTTGGGCCGGAAGGCGACAACAAAGAATATCCTCCTTGTCTCACTGGTGTCGACCGTTAGTGGTTTCTAGAAGCTCTCCGGTGCTGGCGCACCTTGATTGGAGCCACGTGTCACAGTTGTCGGCCTTGCTGTCCTTCTACCATCAGCAGGTAAGTGGAGATCATTGGGCAGTTATCGCCGCCCCCTGATTGGTGCTACATAGGCGTCCTTGTGTACTCCTGTCTCCTGCACGTCAGTCGATCGTGGAGCACGATAGAGCACAGCCTGGTGGACGCTGATTGGCTCATTCTTCTACCACTTATACCTTGTGTACTTTCTGAAGTGTCCTTGCGTCGTAACTCCTGCGCGACCCTTGTTGTGCACGTAACTGGCCCGCGCAGGGTTGTACAGGTTGAAGGCTCTAATTCAGAACACTTAAGTGTGAAAACTGATGTTATCTCTTGTTTGTACCTCGCGCGAAGCCTTGCTCTGCATGAGTAGCCCGCGCGGGTCAAAGAGATTGATCAGTTTGCTGAGTAAGGAGTATGGTCCAGCGCGCACCTTGAAAGGTCTGCGCGGCTTTTTGGGACCATACCCCTTCAAGTCCCCCCAGTCCAGTGCTGCTCCATGCGCGCAGTAAATGGTTGGAGCTCTGGACTTAGAAAAAAGAGAAGTGTTATCCTTGAAAAAATGTTTGCTAGTGCTTGGTAGACGACACGTGTGTATGTGTTTGTCATTTACTACGGCGCAACTACCAGATTAGCCTATTGGTAGTTTTTGCTTTTGAGTGTAAGCGCGCAGGCTCATTGGATAGGCATGGATACTGCGCATCCTTGGTAACCTCTGCATGAAGTTTGTAGTAACTTTGGGCGGGAAAATCCTCGAATTTCAAATTCTGACAGGTTGGTGGGAAATGTCTCTGACAGCGACGTTTGAGTTGACTGCTGACACAGCCATCATCATGTTGTCACTGACGGGTCGGCTTTCCGTCAGACGAGTGAGGGCCACGCGCGCGTGGTAACCGTCACTCCGAGAATTCTGCCTTACGTGGAAATTCTTGATTGGTCACGCGCGCGGTGAATCCGGCACGTTTACCCATCGCATTAAATGCGATGGGTATATATAGTTAACGAGAGGAGAGAGGATTTCACAAATCCTTCTGCTGCTTTCACTTTTCTCTCCAATATTCATAACTTCTTCAAATCTTCAATGACTTCACTAGCAGATCTTCAAGTTTTCCCAGAAGTTCAAAGATCTTCATCTTATTTTCGTTCTTTTATCTAAATGGCTGAAGAGGAAACTCATCTTGAAGAAGGTCCCCTCCCTGTTCTTAAATGGGACCAGGGGTTATTTGAACAGATAACTAGAGGATTCCGGTTTCCATCGGAATGGGATGCCCAATATCCCTGGCAGGGTCTGACTGCCGCCGACGCACCACCGGGGTATATCACCCTTTTCGAAGATTTCTTTTTACAAGGGAATTTCCGGTTGCCAGTAATGGAATTTCTGGCCCATATACTGCATTTCTATGGTTTTCACCTATCGCATATGAGTCCACTAGGCATGGTGAGGGTGAGACACTTCGAGTTTCTGTGTCGATCTCATGGGATAAAACCTACCGTTGATAAATTCAGAGTGTTTTACCAGTTGATAAGGAACATAGGGTTTTACTCCTTCGGCAATAGGGGTTCTGCTAAGAAGATTCTTCTAAATCCTCCAAAGAGTTTCCACGATTGGAATATGAAGTTCTTCTTTATCAGAGAAGAAGTCATTCCGATCGCGATGATCTTTCGCGAGCCAGATACAATCGAGAAGGAGGAACTGCCAATACCCAAGGGAGCCGACTGGTACTTGAAGTTAACTTCAACACCAAATCGGATTTTTGGTGAAAATGTCCTGGTTGCGGCGCAGATGAGTGACAAGTGGCCGGAAACCAGCAGCGAAGTACCCATTCTGAAGTTTCAGGACAGAGGTATGTTATTCGTTTGTTTTTACCTTCCTTTGTTATTTACCTACGCTTAACTGCTAAATTTGACCGCAGAGGCGCATCTTTACAAAGCTGCTTTCCCCACATTTGGAGGGTCCATGGGCGTGCGCCCGTTAGAATCAGGGGAGCCTTATTGGTATGAGCGGATTAAAGGCCATTTTCTTTATCCCCCTGCTGGGGCTTTCGCCAATCCTCCCACTGCAACCGAAGGTGCGCATCTACCCAATCCCCGGGCCTTGCGTGCTGTGACTTCCGCTGGGAAAGAGATTCTTTATCTTTCCAGCGAGGAGTCTGTAGGGTCTTCAAATGGGGAGCTAAGTCTCTGGTCTAACATCTTTGAAGGTGTGTTACGCGACCTTGGCATAGATCCGGAGGAGAAGAAGAAGAAGCCAAGCAAGAAGAAGAAGAAGGTGATCACTATCGATGCTGAACCAACCAGCAAGAAGGGCGGGAGTAGCCGCGCGACTACTGGTGCTTCTGAGAAAGGTACTTTTCGATTTTGGCAGAGTAATCTGGAAGATTACATTGTTGCAAGTGATTCACTTGAGGGTTTGTCCCATATTGGTGAGAAGAAGACCAGCGCTGCTGGTTCAAAACGCTCTGGAAGCACGGGGTCAAGGAACCTAGATGCTGGCGCTACGCCTTCTTCGATCGCGCTAGATGAAGAGGAAGAAGAAGAAGAAGAGCATGAGGAAGATCCTGCTGCCAAGTTGGTGAGCCGAAAGAGAACTAGTGAGGGAGCTCCTGCTGGGGCAAAAGCTGCGTAGAAGGCTGGGGGAGCCCCAGTAATGGGGAAGCAGAGCAAGCTGCGCTCCCTTTACAGATTTTCTCCAGGTTTGTATTATGATGTTAACACTTGTGTTTTTGGCTTTAATAGAATCTCTTCTTAACACTTAACTTCTGCAGAGGCCTTGAAGAAGATCCCTGAGAAGACTAAGGTGCTGTTTGTTTTTTCTGTAGGAAAAGGTCTGCAGTCTGCGGACCACATCTGCAGGCATCTGCAGGAGAAAAGGTGGACCAAATGTCTGCAGTCTGCAAGGAGAAGAGGGTTTATTTTTTTTATATATAAAACCTCTTCTAAGGTTTAAAACACACACACAACACACAGTCACACACTGATCTCTCTCCACTCTCTCTACAATCTGCACCACCTCCGCCTTCACACCACCGCCATCATCACCACCACCGCACCACCTCCGCCTTCACACCTCCGCCTTCAAACCACCGCCATCATCATCACCACCGCCACCACTTCACCACCGCCACCACCGTCACCACTACACCATCGCCACCACCGTCACCACTACACCACAGCCACCACTGTCACCACTACACCACAGCCACCCCGTCATCTGAACCCTAACCCACCACCAACCGATCGATGATGATGATGATGTAATAGATCGATGATGATGATGATGTAACAGATCGATGATGATGATGATGATGTAACAGATCGATGACGATTTGGGGGTTTTGTTTCTGATTGATTTGGGGGTTTTGCTTGCCATCGATGATGATGATGATGATGATGTAACAGATCGATGACGATTTGGGGGGTTTTGTTTCTGATCGATTTGGGGGTTTTGTTTGCCATCGATGATGATGATGATAACAGATGATGACGTTGATGGTGTCGGAGCAGGGGTGTCGGAGGTGGAGGTGGTGGCGGAGCAGGGGTGTCGGAGGTGGAGGTGGTGGCGGAGGATGTGGTGGTGGAGGTGGTGGCAGGGATGTGGTGGTGGAGGTGGTGGAAGGAGAGGTCTGCCAAGAAGAGGTTCCAAGAAGACCTGGAATCATATCTGTGTGGTGAAGAGGTCTCGCAGACCTTTTTTAATGAAAGGTCTGCAAGAAAACAAACAAGCTGCGGACTCCAAACCTCTGCGCGCATATGCGCGGCGCAGACATAAGTGGCCAGAAGTGCTTTTGGCCAAAAAACAAACACCACCTAAGGGTGTTGAGTTCAAAGATCCAAAAGAGCCGGCGCCTAAGAAAACCAAGTTTGTAATCAAGCCTCTTAGATCTGCTGAGCTGGAGGCTGAGAAAGAGAAAGAGAAGGAGAAAGAAAAAGAGAAAGAGAAAGGGAAAGAAGCCACTGATGCTGCCATTGTTACTCAGCATGATGTGGCGCGGGACCTGGAGGTCACGCGTATCACAGGGCTTGACCAGCCCTTCAAAGAGAAGGAAAAAGACACTGCTCAGCACAAGGGCCCTGAGGTTGTTAAACCAACGGAGCCTACGCAACCTAATGCCCCCACCCAAACTGTGCAAGTGACCTCTGCTGCTGGGGGATCAGCTGCTACTGTACCTGAAAAGGCTGCGCATAGAGATTACCACTGCTGCAGGTGGTGTAAGTGCTGGAAGTAGTGGGCGTATAGGCGCCTTCGCGGCTGGTCAGGCTGGTGCGAGAGGTCAAAGTTCGATGCCACAAGCTCCAATAGGTCCTAAGGATACCTTAGGAGATATTTATTACAAGACTTACACTGATGAGGCTCGCGGTGATGCTCCCCACCAACCTCCATGGGGCTTTAAGCAGAAAGACACGTTCATGGAGTTTGCTCCTTGTCGTGACTGGTACTTGAAATCTTTCCCTCCCGGCGAAGTTAACAGGCAGAGGGCGCGAACCCATGATGGGTTGTATCATGCCTACGTTGTTGGGGAGGCTAACACCCGCGCTGCTAACCACCTAATTGTGCGCAAGTGGCATACAATGGTTAGAGAGCGAGGTGATTGGGAAAAGTACCGTGATCGTTTATTGAGGTAGGTTAAGGATTTTGAGAAGATGAAGAGCGCGTTTGCTGAAGAGAAGGCCGCCTTCGAAGCGGAGAAAAAATCTGAAGAATGGGGGCGCGAGGGCTTAAGGAGCAAGCTGCGTGCCGCTGAGGAGCACTTGTCAAAGGAGCGGGCTGAATGGAAAGAGGTATGCAAAAAAGATAACCAGTGCATGTATGCTGCTCGCTCCAAGATTACCGACCTTGAGGCTCAGATTGCCACATTAAAAGGAAAGGTTAAGGACGCCGAGGCGGACAAAGGGCGTGTTGAGGTTCAACAAATTTTAACCCTTTCCTCTTTATGTTTTTTTGTACTGTCAAAATATTACTAAGTCGTTATTTCGTCCATTGCAGGTCGAGTTAAAGGCGCAGGTGGCAAGCAAGGATAGGGACTTAGCTGCCAAAGATGTTGAGATTGCAGAGTTAAAGCGCCGATTGCATGAGGCTATTGACAAGAATGAATCATTGGAGATTGATCTGGAGGCCGAGAGGGTGAAGGCTGCTACCACCGAGGAGGCCAAGCAGAGGGTCGATGAGGCGCGAGATATTAGCACCTCCGCCCTTAACGTAGCTCAGAAAAATTACGCCAAAGCTCAAGCAATCGTGAACACGCTAGTTTCTGACTCCGAATGGATGCGCAATAGAGGACTGGCTGTGGTGAGTTTCTCCTCTTTACCTTAGGTTTTATTTATTGTTGCTTTGTTCTTATCCGTTGTCTTTTTCGCAGATTGCTAACTCTATCTTGAATGCATCTGAGATGGATACGGCTGTTGCCGTGCTCATAGATGTTTCACGTGCTGTCGGGCATCGCGGGGGTTATCTAGAATGCGCTCATCACGTGGAAGAGGCCTTTGGTCAAGAGTTTGATACTACTCATTGCTCTGTGATAGATCAGGCTGATGCTGTGTTAGCTCGCGCTGAAGAAGTCTATGACCATCTTTCGCTGCATTTATGGATTTGGTCACTGAGGCGTTAAAGCATGATGACTGGTGCGCGCGGCTAAAGACTATCCTCGACCCTCTAGAGATTGTGGAGTTGACGGATGAGGAAGAGACAGCCGGCGGAGATGGCGATGGCGATGGCGATGGAGATGCTCGTAGGGATGATGGTGATGGTTATGAGTAGATGATAGTATTCAGAGGCTGGTGCCTTGTAATTTTCATTTTAGATTTTAATGTAACTCTTTGCACGGTCGCGCTTTTTGAATCGGACTTATGATGTTTGCTACTTAATCTCGTCAAGTTACAATTATTGCCATGTTGTTTGAAACTTTGTTTAAGTTAGCGCGAATAAATGTAATTGTGGCTTGTGCGTGAGTGTGATTGCCCGGTCTCGCGCTATGATCGCGGAGGACCTTGGAGGCCTAACTCAAGAGCTCGTAATTTACTGGAGTGTTTTCGTGCTAATCAAAAGTTTTAACATGCATTTGTAACGTAGAAGTCATGATGATAAAAAAACATAGGGCGTAGCCAATGTTTGCATTAAGTAGCTTAAAAACAGGCGCGGGGCCAACATAAATAACTGAAATAAAACGGCGCATAGCCAACATAGGTAATTAAAAAGGCGTCTGGCCAACATTGCTAGGTAGAAGGGAGCATGTAACACCTCGTAAAAATCACGTCCAATGATGTATTGACACGTGTAATAAACCCTAATAAAGTTAAACGTTGAATTTAAGGGACAAATTTTTCGAAAAATCGAAAAACTATGAATGCGAAAGGACTAAAAATGTCAACGTGCTTAGTATAAGCCTTCGAATGACGCTACACAGTGTTCATATTCACATATGAGCCACCTTTTGATCAAGAGTAGCCGTTTGCGTAATTAATTAAAAGTTTGTGCGATGAAGGGTTAAAAGCGTCAACATGTTAATTCTTACCTCTGAGTGACCTTTTAACAAACCGAGAGCTTCATGTTGGTTGATTATACTCTCGGGGATGCCAAATATTGGCCATCTAAGGCTTTTATGCCTTTAAGTGACGTTACGCGCAACTTTGCAAGTTTAAAGGGTTAAAAGTGTCAATATGTTTAATTATACCTCTGAATGACCTTCCTACGAAACTGAAGCATTATGATGTTTTATAATACTCTCAAGAGTGCCTAATATGGATTAGATAAGACTTCGATGTTATTAAACGATGATATGCGCAAGTTTGCGCATTAGAGGGACTATTTGCGTCAAACTGCAAAAGTATACCGATTCGTATAGTATCGAACCTTTCGGAATATGATCATAAGTTAAAAATGCCCTAAATATCCTTTATATAGCTTAGAAATGGGCTTTGAGGTGTTTGGTGCGCAAAAATAAACTTATTTGATCAACAGGGACTAAAAGCGTCAAAAAGTGCATAAGTTTGCATTTTCGCGCATATCTTACATTCTGAATATATCCGGACATCTAAAAATTTATGTAATCATTAAAATATTTTATTTTAGTGTTTGGCTTGATAAAATTCCATTCGTCGTGTAATTTGGATCGTTTTTCGCGTCCGTTCGTAATTCGTCGTAATTAACCCAATAATGCAACCGTACGACCAAACGAACCGACATCTGACATATTTTTGAGCATGTTTTATGTTCCCTATGTTTAGGCATCATTGTAGAGCCTTGAAAATGGCTTAACGGGCCTTAACCGTGTGAAAAAGTGCCTTACAAGCTTACAGGGACTAAAACTGCAACTTCTGAAAGATGTTGCTGAACTGAACAGAGGAGGCGGGCTGCGTAAGCTGGGGACTCAGCCTACGCGCGGCGCGAGAGTCCCCAGACCTGCTGAAAACAGTTTTTCAAAACTCAGCTGCTGGTTTCTGGTTTAGCACTTGGTTTCTTCATTACTATGGGCTTGTTTTGGGCACCCATAGTATTGAAATACAGTGGGTAACACATGTAGGGTCTTGATCAAAGCTCGGGTTACGAAAAACGATCCTAACGGTTCTTGAAATCCTATATATACTCACTTGTTCTTGCTCTCATTTCACACTTGATCTGAATTGCTCTAAGTTGAAGCTTTATGCATCATACCTGAGCATTCTAGATCAATTCCATCCTTGCTTGGACCCCTTGTAAGTGCCCTCTTATGGCTAGTTATTTTTGTTTGGCTTAAAAGTCGAAAAGTCAAGCGTTTGCGATAAACGCTTTGACTTTTAAACGGTCAAGCCATTGTTCGCAACGAACATGGCTACGTGATCGTAATTAGGTAGTTATTAAACCCTCAAAAGGGCACCTCCTAATTACCACGTTTGCTTAGTTAATTGTCGGGTCAAAGTAATTAAAATACAAGTCAAACGAGTCAGTTTTTAATTAAAATTCATAACTAATGATGTAAAGGAAATAAAATCAGTTTTGTCACTTTAATAACTTGGTAAATATTAATTGAACATGTCTAGGCATGTTCAACCCGACAATTCTGAGTTTAGGCTCGGTTCGGAACCGAAAGTCGCAAAAGTAGACTTTTGCTTTGACTTTCAGTTCTGATCCAATTTACCTTAGTTTAGATATGCCTTAGGGTTCCTTTAGGACCATATTACATGTTAGTATAACCCTCCGAGATTATACAATATGGTTCCTTAGAAATCCGATTCATTGCATGTTTCCGTTAAATGCTTAAATGTTCACCATAATGCCCTTTTGATATTAAAACGAGATTTTTGAAAACGTGAGAGGACAAAAACCTTTATTACTGATATTTAAGTATGTCCTAAAAGTTTGACATTAGTTTATGGTCTAAAATGAGAGTTATGCTCAATATCGTAAATGAAGGCCTTTTTATTAATTAAACAGCATATTTGATATAAATCCTATTTAAACTCAAATTTTGACATCAAACCTTTTACCTACTGATGTAATATAATATTTTGGGATTTTTGGAAAATTTTATTAAATTTTAAGATGATCATAACATAGAGTTCTCGCATAGGCTCGGTAATTGACGATAACGCCCTTTTTGCTAATAAAATGAGTTTTATACATCCTTTACATGTCAAACATTTTTATATTGATTTTATATAATAAATAAGTTATTTTAAACTATAAATTCTCGTCAAAATCTCAGATTTCCCTATTTAAACCGAATATCATCAAATACCGACTTTTATGCGATTTAGGCGCATAGTATGGTTTAAAACCATATTAGGCACCTAAAGCTTGATACCTACTGATGTTATGAATAAGTTTTTATACTTTAACAATAAATAAAATTTTAGAACTCAGATTTCCAAAATTAACCCTTAAAGCATATGTGAAATGACCAAAATGCCCCTACGGTGCATAGTTTGGCCATGAATGATAAATTTCACATATGTGAGATATCCTACTGATATAACTTGATAAAATAAATATTGTACTGATTATTTTGACTAGAAACTCAGATTATTATTTAAACTCTTTTATAAACATTAAAATGACCAAAATACCCCTACGTGGCATAAATTGGTTTTAAATTCGTTTTGGGCATAATAGAAGGTATCCCACTGATATCACAACATATTTAAGGCATTTTAACTTGTGAAACATGTTCATGACTCATTTGGTTACCCGTTATGCATTTTACGCGTTAGGTACGGTTTATGTAACTAGTTTACATGAATTAACTGAAACGGGTCAAACCTTATCTTTTTCACTTCAAAATTCAGAATGTGTTTAGTTTACCCATATTATACAAGTCTCCATACTTGTCGCGTCTAAATCACATTCTAATCCGGTCTTCGCTTAATCTTGCGTTTTGAACCATAAACCTTCCTTAAAACTAACCGTTCTAAGTTACAACTTAAATAAGACCCGTTAGGAATCTAATAGGTTAATAAAACCTTCGTTCCAGATTGAGAGCCTCAGTAGAGGTACTTGTGCTTGCTGATTTGAATATACGGCTGAGAATAAAATTACAATTTAGCTCAGGTAAATACTTTTAACTTATTTTCCCTATACGGGCTTGGGATACGGTATTATAATAATACCGCTTGGTCGGGTATTGAGTGTTTAATCGATTAATGGTTAAATTATTGAGGTAACCCCTTTTAATCAGTCTTGTTTGAAACAAAGCCTTTGGGGGTTAATGACCATGTCCCGGATATCCTTGGCATCATTTATTAAGAAATGGCCACGTCTTAAGCACGTGGTGTAGGCATACACCTGACAGTTGCATAGGAAAAACGGTATCTCACTCTCTTGTGGGCCTATACTTGTGGTTTGCATGTTAATCTTGACTCGGTTTCTATATCGGGCCCTGGATGTATAACGAACATATAAATCTGTATACAAGATTATTTTTATATAATTGTCCCAAGTTATAAAAAGGATATTTGTGCATTGTGCATTTAAATCAATTTTCATAAATGTTTTCAAAAGAGCCAGTTAATTGTATTTACCAGTGTAAACTGACGTATTTTCCAAAAAGATTAAGTGACAGGTACTGTACGTAATTGGCTGGGATCTAAGGGCGTTAATAAGGAATCTTGCAAGTTTTAAATGTCTAAAGTCTGTTGAACAGTGTTTATTTTTCTGTTTTAAGATCTGCCTGTGGATCCATATACAACCGTTGTGTAATCCTTTATTATACTTTCAAATCGATTTGTATTATTATTACTTTAGACTTCTGCTGTGCATTGAACTGTGATTATTTGACTATGATGATATCAACTACGTCACGATACTCCCCACTGGGCCCACCGGTAATACGTGGAAATATCGGGGTGTGACAGAGCATGGCCGACATAACTAAGTGAGAAGGCGCCTGGCCAAGAGTAATCACATGTAACACTTGCGCAATTGCTGCGCATTCCATGTACGCGGGATGATGTGTCCATCCAGGGTGCGTAGTTTGTATGCCCCTTTCCCTAGCACCTCATGTATTTGGTATGGGCCTTCCCACTTAGGAGCTAGTTTCCCGGGGCGTTTGGCATTGGAGGCTTCATTGTCCCTGAAGACGTATTCACCCGGGTTGTAGGTACAAATGCGTACTCTTGCATTGTAGTACCTCTCCAACTGTGTCATATACTTGGCCTCTTTGATTCGCGCTATTTCGCGCCTCTCTTCGAGTAGGTCCAAGTCTGGACGGCGCTCCGCCTCGTTATCAATTTTGTTGACTGCTGATAAGCGTGGCAAGGGGATGCCTATCTCTGCTAGGATAACTGCCTCAGAGCCGTAGACTAGGCTAAAGGGGTTTCGCCAGTGCTTGTTTTTGGCATGGTTCGATGAGCCCACAAAATGCTAGGGAGCTCATCTACCCAGCCTCTTCTCTTGGTGCCCAGTCGGGCCTTTATCCCTTCAACGATACTCTTGTTGACACTTTCTACTTGACCGTTACCCTTAGGATGCGCAACAGAAGAGAAAGTGTGCTCGATATTCAGCTCTTTCATCCATTCTTGAAGGTCTTCAGAAGCAAAATTGGTGCCATTATCGGTTACGATTTTGAGTGGGAGACCAAACCTGTAAATAATGTGTTCCCATATGAATTTGCGCACCATCATTGCAGAAGTTGAACATGGGCTTTGGCCTCCACCAATTTAGTAAAATAATCAATGGTAACAATTATGAATTTCACTGCTCCGGGAGCTTCAGGGAAGGGACCCACCATATCAATCCCCCAGTGCTGGAAAGGCCAGGCAGTGGACACAGGGATGAGATTATTCTTCGGGCGCAGGGTTTTCAGAGCATGCCTTTGACATGAGTCGCATTTGCGCAGCTCCTTCAGAGCGTTGACGTGCATCCCTGGCCAATAGTAACCAGCGTTCATTATCTTTGCTACGACCATGCGCGGGCCCGCATGAATGCCGCAGATGCCTTCATAGATCTCCCTGATCAGGTAACTTGCATCTTTGAGGGTCCACACAACGCAGTAGTGGCCCTAAGAAAGATCTTCTGTACAAAATTCTTCCATTCATCCCATAGAACAGCGCTTTGTTCTGTATCTTTCTGGCCTCAGCCTTGTTCTCTGGGAGAATTCCTTCTTGAAGATATTGGATGATAGGGGTCATCCATGATGGTGTCCCTATCTCAATTACGTTGACTTGACGCAACAAAACAGATGGGTTTTTTAAAACTTCGATTCTTACATCTTTGGTGAGATGCTGAAATGCCGTTGAAGCGAGTTTACTAAGCGTGTCCACTGGCTTGTTCTCTGATCGATTGATATGGACGACCTTGTATGATTTGAACTGCTGAAGCAACTCTTTCACCTGCTCTAAATACAGTGCCATAATCTCGCCCTTTGCATCATACAAACCATTAATTTGACTCGCGATCAGGAGAGAGTCGACATGCGCTTGTAGGTTTTGTGCTCCCAAAAACGCTTCATATTCTGCCTCGTTGTTGGTATTTTTAAAATCCAACTTGATGGCATATGTGAACTCATGCTTCTCTGGGCTAACAAGGCACAATCCAGCTCCTGCGCCATCTTCATTTGAGGCTCCGTCAGTAACCATAACTCATCTAACTTATCTTTGATGGGAATATCAACAACTTCACAATCTTTGATCTTGTCTTCTGGGACTTCAGTGATGAAGTCCGCTAACACTTGGCCCTTGATAGCTGGGCGCGACCTGTACAGGATGTTGTGGCCCCCCAGTTCAATTGCCCATTTTGCCAACCGACCTAACCCCTCTGGTTTTTGCAAGATTGTGCCAATATGGAAGTTATTGAGTACAGTGATTACATGCCCAGTGAAATACCTGCGCAGCCGCCTGGAGCCGTGTAGCAGCACGAGCACTAACTTTTCCATGGTTGAGTATCGTGTTTCTGGATCCGTGATTACCCTACTAACATAGTAGATTGGAGTCTGAACTCCGTTTCTTTGTACCAACAACACCGACCCAACTGCCTTGTCCGAAGAAGACAAGTACAAAATGAGTGGCTCTTTCTCGAATGGCGCGGTTAAGGTAGGGAGCTTGATCAAACACTCCTTCATTTGTTAGAAGGCTGCTTCTGCCTCTGGTGTCCACTTGAACTCTTGCTTTTTCACGCAGTTACGCAAGGTGCTTATGAAAGGGTAAGATTTTGCAGCGTGGTTTGATAAAAATCGATTGAGCGCGGCTAGGCGGCTGGCCAATCTTTGCATTTCTTTGATCGTGCGCGGTGACGACATCCGCTCGATGGCTTGAACTTTTTCGGGGTTGACTTTGAAACCGTCGTTTGTCACCACGAAGCCTAAAAACTTGCCTTCTTCCATACCAAAAGAACATTTTGCTGGATTTAGCTTCATATTCACGCTCCTTAGAGAATTGAACGTCTTCTCTATGTCTTTTAGCATCTGGTCCTCTTCGGGGCTTTTAATCACAAGATCGTCAATGTACACTTCGATATGCTTTCCGATTTCATCAGCAAATATCGTGTCCATCAGTCGCTGGTAGGTTGCGCCAACGTTCTTGAGCCCAAAAGGCATCTTTGTATAACAGAATATTCTGATGTTAGTGCGGAAAGCTGTCTTGTCTTCGTCTTCCAGCTTCATTTGGACTTGATGATACCCCTTGTAACAATCTAAAAAACATTTCCATCTGTACGGCGTGAGAGAGTCTATCTTTTTGTCGATCTCAGGCAAAGAGTAACAATCTTTAGGACATGCCTTATTGAGATCTGTGTAATCAACACACATTCGCCATCCTCCAGTAGACTTTTCGACCATAACAGGGTTTGCAACCCAACTTTGGTAGCGCACCTCCCTCAGTATACCTGCCTTTAGCAGTTCACAAACTTGCTCATTCATGGATTTAGTCTTATCCGCTCCTAGGATGCGCCTTCTTTGTACCTTTGGCTCGATGGTGGGATAGGTGTTCAAACAATGTTCAGTGATGTCGCGCGGGACACCGGTCATGTCGGCCGGAGTCCAGGCGAAGATGTCCACGTTCCTGAACAGTAGTTGCTTGAGGTGTGTCCTGATACTTGGTGAGATTGCGTGGCCTATCGTCACCGTTTGTTCTGGGTACTTGCGGTTCAAGACCCATTTTTCTGGCTCGGTCGTTGAAATTTTTGCTGCTTTGACTAGGTGCGCATCCTCTGCTGCCATCACCTCTTTCTTTGCAAAGATAATCGCCACCCCCGTCTCAGTTGGGAATCCAATGGCTGAGTGGGGCGAGGAAGTTACCATGTTCATCTCCCCTTGGGTTTCTCTCCCAATTAAAACGTCATGCCTTGATTTAACTTGCATTACCATGAAGTTGATGTTTGTAGTTCTTGAATGTTTCCCATCAGATAACGTGACGGGGAAATTGATCTGGCCTAATGGAAAGACCGTCTTATTGCAGAATCCCGATAGAGGATAATCAACAGGCTCGAGGCGCGCTTTATCTTCGTCGTCAAACTGATTGAAGCATTGTTTGTAGATGATATCGGCCATGCTTCCTGGATCAATGAAGATGTATTCTGTTTCATAGTAGCCTATGATGCCAGTAATGACAACGGGGCGCGTTGCGCGTGGGCCCCCGTGCACGACCGGAAAGATGACTTGTTGCTCCTGCCATGCTGGTTCGAATGGGCGCTTGCCTTTGTTTCTTCCGCTGTATCTTGGTCCATCGACCATGTGAGTTTCTAGACGCCTAACCTTCTTCTGGTTTCCATCGTCATTCCGCTAAATCTAGCGCGTCTCCTTGTGCACATTTTTTACCATATGGCTTAACATGCCGTTTTTCAGCGCTTTTTCAATTTCTTGCCTTAGACTGATACAGTCATCCGTCAGATGACCTGTATCCTTATGAAAATCGCAGTACAGGTTCGGGTCTTTCCCCTTCTTGTTTGTCATAGGCTTTGGTGCCTTGAAGTCATGATTCTCCGTCATGAGTACCTCTTTTGGTGTCTTAATGAGCGGAGTCCAGTGTTTTTCTCGATTCTCGTTTCTGACTGCCTTTCGGTAACCGATGCGATCAATTGTGTCTCGCGCGTCTTCTTTAAAGCAATGCCTTTCTTCATAACCGTTGGATTGGTTTGCTTTCCATCCATGGTTTCTGTTTCTGTTTCGCCTGTTGTTGTCCCGCGAGCTTCCTTTGGAAAACGATCTTCGGTGTAAGAGTTTTTGGTTCCAGCCAGTGACTCTTCAGTTTGCGCTACGATCTTTGCATCTGCCATTAGTTTGTCCTATTCTTTGGGCATACCGTCTTTTCCTGGGATAGTTCTGATCAAACTATCACATCGAATGGCTTTCTTGAAGTGAGCGCGCATCAGTTGTTCGCTTACACCTCCGATCTCTAAGCACTCCTTGTTGAAGCGAGTGATGAAATCTTCTAACCCCTCATTCTCTCTGCACTAGATGTCGGTTACTTTAGACGTATCGCGCTGATAACGTCTTTGCACACTGAAATGGTTAACAAATTGGGTTCTGAAGTCAACCCATGATGTGATTTTTCCAGGCGGGAGGCTGTCGAACCAGGCGCGAGCAGCCCCTGTAAAAGTCTTGATAAACAGATGGCACCACATTGCCATATTCCATCCTCCCATAACACCGACGCTTATAAATACTCGAACATGATCGTCAGGGTCAGTGAGACCATTGAACATTCCCACTGTTGGAGGCAATTTTTCTTTTGATAGCGGGGCTAGAGCAATCTTTGGAATGAACTTCGAGTGTTCAGCAGCTTCAGCTGGTCTATAGATGAGGCTGAAATCTCGTTCTGCTTCTTCGCTGTATGCGATGCGCTGTCTTGACCTATAAGACTCATGATTTTTCTGCAGACGGTTGAAGACTGAGGAACCTTCATCCTCTTGCCAAGTGTAAGCATCCGGATCCGTGTCATCCCATTCGTTGTTCATGTTGCACGGCCCCAGCCAGCTATGAACTGGACCCCTTTGCACATTTGACGGATGGTCATAATAACTGCCTGTCTCCCCTCGTGTATCGCGCGTGTCATGCACGCTTGGCCTTGTCTGGGGGGGGGGAGGTCTGTTGATTCTTCCTTGAAAGTTATGCTGCGGGGGTGTCTGGCGCGCCCCCTGACATGGACCCGGAGGGGTAACCAAGGATGGTTCTGCTTGTAAAATTGCTTGTTGTGCGCCCAAGGACTGATACGCAGTATTTATGGTAGCGATCTGTTTGGCGTACCAGGAAGCTAAAGTTTCGCCTTCTGGTAGCCTTAGTAACGCCGAAATGTTCGGGTTTGGAGCTGGGTTTGAAGAACCAGCGACATGACTTACTGGGGTTCCCGTTTGGGTGATGCGAGTGAAGCTCGCGCGGAGTCCCCCAGTGTTTGTTACTTCTATTTCACCTGTCTCTTCCGCAGGCTGGACTTGGACATTCGGATTGTCCTCCCCCAATCCTGCGTTAGAGTTTGTGCCAAAACCGAAATCAGGAATAATCCCTTGACCAACCATGATCAAGGGAATAAAAAAACTCAGAAACAGCTCAGAAAAAAGAAGATGGAGTGATTGTAAAAAACTCGGTGGGCGCCAATGAAGAATCACGGAACTAATTTTAGGCTTAATTAGTTTGGTTTATGTTTCAATCATAAGGGTTAATCTTCTTAAACTTTCTTGAGCTCTAACGTGATCTTTTCTTCCTACAAAACAGCAACACCGTTAGCTCGTTAAGAGGGGAATATGGGGGTTTCCCTCTTAACCAGACTCCGGCGTGAGAATAAGTAATTGCTTTGAGGAAATAAGTGTGTGTTAAAGAGTGAGAGTAGAGAGTATGGAGTGTTTAACCTGTGTATGAGGGTCTCTATTTATAGCCGGAGAGGTATAGAAGGAGATGGGCTGATGGGCCTTGCGCCGAAAGGCGACAACAAAGAATATCCTCCTTTCCTCACTAGTGTCGACCGTTAGTGGTTTCTAGAAGCTCTCTGGTGCTGGCACACCTTGATTGGAGCCACGTGTCGCAATTGTTAGCCTTGCTGTCCTTCTGCCATCAGCAGGTAAGTGGAGATCATGGGGCAGTTGTCGCCGCCCCCTGATTGGTGCCACATCGGCGTGCTTGTGTACTCCCTGTCTCCTGCACGCCAGTCGATCGTGGAACACGATAGAGCACAGCCTGGTGGACGCTGATTGGCTCATTCTTCTGCCACTTGTACCTTGTGTACTTTCTAAAGTGTCCTTGCGCCGTAACTCCTGCGCGACCCTTGCTGTGCACGTAACTGGCCCGCGCAGGGTTGTACAGGTTGTAGGCTCTTATTCAGAACACTTTAGTGTGAAAACTGATGTAATCTCTTGCTTGGACCTCGCGCGAAGCCTTGCTCTGCATGAGTAGCCCGCGCGGGTCGAAGAGATTGCTCAGTTTGCTGAGTAAGGAGTATGGTCTAGCGTGCACCTTGAAAGGTCTGCGCGGCTTTTTGGGACCATACCCCTTCAAGAGGGAAAGCTTTTTAAAGCGCATAAAGTATTATACAAGGTCTAGGCCATTGCTGACGCAAAATCAGAAGACCAGGTATAATACCCCAGGTATCAAACAGTATAAAGAGCTAGTATCTCAGAATCAGGCAACCTTTCAAACGAGATTTTAGAGGTTATCCATATATCCGAGAGATGTTCCCCACGAGATAAGAAAGTTATTGATATTTAGGTTTATATCTCGAAATCAATCTACTAAATGTGTAAAAACGTACTGGCATATCATCAGTTAGACCGTTTATCATATTTGACTTTCCATTTCTTTAGCATGTTGTGATTGTCTACTGATGTACTATCATTTCCTCTTTTTACACAAAACTCTTTTTTTAGTTTTCTCATGTTTTTGGCTTTTTCAAATTTTCAAATGTTTTTGAATTTTCAAAATTTTTACTCCCCCTAAAATTCAAAATCTTTAAGAAAATTTGACAACCCGATGCAGATAGCTTTGTCTCGCCATCCATTTTCTGCTTAAACACGCTCTGTTTTAAAGAAAGTACCCCCATGATTTGCAACACACTGATTTTTAACACTGTTAAAGACATTTAATCATTTGTGAAATAATAATGTTTGTTCAGCCGTGAGGGTTTCGACATATTCAATCAAAACATCTTTTTGTAAACTTTTTGATTTTTCACAAATTTAAAAGCAAACATATTTTTTTATTTTTCAATTTTTAACAAAACAAAAATATATTTTTGGTTTTTAAATTTTTCTATTTTTTTAGAATTTTTGGTTTATAGTTTATTTATGTAAAGAAACAAACAAACTCCCTGTTTTTTCAGTTGCAGGGATCCTCCTCCTCTGGTGCAAGGTTGCTCCGCTCTGCATGTTGACATTCAGCTATCATCTGGAGCACCTGCACATACACCTAATTCAATTATTTGAATAATGCAACCCAAGCCTGCTTTGACTCAGGTAGCTTAATATGTATCTTTCCAGGTAAAACTGGATAATTTTTATCATTTTTCTCAAAAATATTTTCTTTATTTTTCTCATCTATAGAAGCCTTTTGTTGTTTGACTACCCAGATTTGACCTTTTAAAACATTCCTTTTATAAAATCTTGATTCATTTTGAATGTTTTGGTTTGGAACAACAACTTTTGGTTTCCAAAATTGGTGTGATTTTGTTGCATCAACCGTTGTTTTCCAACTTTGTGTAGTCCTAAATCTAGGTGTCACTGGTTTCCAAGTTTTTTTTTGATTCAAACTTGGTTGGCTTCTGATTCACAACATCGGATTTCTTTTTCTCAACACCAACAGGTTTAAGATTTGAACACTTGCGACCAATATGTCCATTTTGATCACACTTAAAGCATGTTCTCTTTGTAACATCTTTAACCTGTTGTTGTTTCTTTTGAGTATAGAACTCTTCATTAGAATGTCGTCTAAATTTAAGTTCTTTCTCTTCTTCTGAACTTGTTCTGTGAACAAAGTTCATCTTTTTCTGATAATTTGTTTTTTCAAACCGTTTCTTGTTGTTTTGATGACTTTTATAACCCAACCCAGCCTTCATGTTTTTCTTTTTGTAACCAAGTTTGTTATAAATAGTTTCCTTGCTCTTTCGAGCAAATTTTTCAAGTTCAGACTTTTCAAAATCTACCAATTTGAAAACCTTGTCAATCTTTTCCAAAATCACATTCTGAATTGGTACTTCAATATCTGAGAATAATTTGTCCGATCCAATCATGGTATAAGCCAATCCTATCGGATCTTCATTCGCATCTCTCTCAGATTTTGAATTTTTAAGATAACTCTCATGAAAACTTCCCTCATTTTCATCCTATGATTCAGACTTATCTGTTTTGGTAAAATCATCTTGCAAAACACTTTCAACAACCTTACCTACCACCTCTGAATCACCAGTATCATTAGATTTGGAATAGGTTACGTCTATATTATCTAGCAATTGTTCAACCATGTTGAAAGCTTTTTCCACCTTCTTGTCATCATAGAATGTAAACTTTTTCTCAAACGGTGGTGGAACCTGATGATATTCTGGGCCAATTCCTTTCGTGCTTTTCTTAGAATCTCTATCATCCGGTTTTATATTGAAAATACGTTCAAGAACATATGATGAAGCATGATAACTATGCAACTTGTTATTATCTTGTTCTAAATCAGCTATTTTAGGTTTAAGCTAAGCAACCTCTTCAATATATGAATTTACAACTTGTTGCTTTATTTCATATTGATTTTTAAGCGTTTCTGACGTTTTAGAACATTGTGACAATCTAGATTGAACAAGTTTCATTTGACTTTTCACTGCTTTATATGACTCTTTTGTAATATGATATGCAAGTTTTATTGAATCATACTTTTTTTTCATTTCTTGAACTGCATTTTCTTTTTGCAAACACTCTTTAGTCATTGTGTAACATTTTTCTTTCAAAATCTCATTTTTTTTCTAAATGTTTACATTTTTCTGTCAGCTTTTCATCATTATCTTTCAAAACTTTTTCATTTTCAAACATTTCTTTACATATATCTTTGAAAACTTTTTCAATTTTAGTAAATTCCATATCTCTAGTCCTGAATTTTTTTTTTTTTTATCTTTTTCAATACAAGCACTGCACGTTTCCATGCATTTCTTGCAATGTTCATCAATTTTATGATCAGTTTTATTTAACACTTCAGAATATTCAGTTGGAATTATTACCTCAGTTTCTGGCACCTCGGCTTCTTCTGCCATCTTCTTCTAATATGCAGCATTCACCTGCTGTTCCTCAGCAATAGCTTTATCAGCCAATTTCTCCAGCTTTTCATCTACCATCTCCTGATTTTCTCCACTTGTTTCTTCTTCTTTCTTCTTCAAACTCTCATCATCTTGTTGTTTTTCAGCAATAGCTTCTTCAACTAATTTCTGACCTTCTTCACCAGCTGCTTCTGTTTCTTTCACCTCTTCATCTTTCTGTTCATTATCGCCTTCCTCTGCAGCTTTCTTTAATTCATCCACCAAATTCTTAACACTCTTCTTCATTCTTTCTTCATCTCTTTGTCTCAAACTTGCTGTCATTACATCTCTGATTATCTTATCCAGCTTTTAAAGATAATCTTTATATGCTTCTATCTTTGAATAAAATTTGCCGGGCAGAGGAATGACTGCAAGTACATCTTTGTACACAATTTCCCTTGAATGAACAACCGGATCTCCTTTACGATTGATCTAACATTCTCTTTTCTTGTCCCATCTCCCATAGCTCCTAGCTTCTTCGTACTCTTTTTGCATTTGTTCTATTCTGCAATCTTTAAAAATCTCCCTCTGTACGTTTTTTCTTGCAAAATTTATTCTTTTGTTTTCATTTTCACTTCTGCAACCAACGCTCTTTCATCTTTTAAGTATTTACCCCAGTTAAACCCTTCGTCCTCATGAAATGTATTGGGTCTATTACCTTGAACCCCTAAAGCTAGTGGTTTTTTCTTTTGATGAACCTTCAGCAATTTGCTTTAGATTTGCTCTGGACGTATGTTCACCGTTTTTATAATAAATGCCCTTTTTGTAGTAGTCATCATGAAATTGATTACCATGATCAGCTGATTCTCGATTAATACACTCTCTTTTAAAGTGACCCTTTTGTTTACACTGGAAACAAGTGACTTTTGACTTGTCAAATCCTAGCTTGGTGCTTATCAACCCTCCAAGATCCTGTCTCCCTATTATCTCCATAAATCGTTGCACTCTTCGAATGCCACTAGCCAAACACCATCTGATATCAATGAGTTCCATCTCTTCCGGATCTATCTGGTCATAATCTTCTTTTGTCAATTCAGGATTTCTGATTCTCCCTGCCACCAGACTCTCTTATGATTCCAGAATCAATGCTAGGAAACTCAGCAGTTGTTTAGCAGCATTGATACTCATTGTTGGAGAATTTTTCAGCTTCAAAGCAATGTTACACTGAATTTCATCTGGTTTAGCTGTGTTTGATGTCGTTGAAGATGAATGATAACCTGGATCATAACTTGATGAGCTCTTCTGTGAATCTTTTGACTTTTCAACACTAAAAGTTGTACCAATCTTTAGTGACTGAATTGTTGAAGGTACATTTCCCCTGTAATAAAGACCCACACTTTGCTAATAAGTAGAGTTGCTCCTTTTGTTCTGCTTTTGCAACTCCAGTTCATGACTCTCAATCTTCTCAATCAATACATCCAATGTAATCTCATCAAACAGTGAATCATTTTTCAAAATAAAGACAAATGTCTGCCAATGATCTGTACGTGGTAAAGCTTCAATAACTTTGTCAATAATTTCTTCTCTGGTTTTTGTAATCCCAAACCTGCAAAGTTCAATTTTAAGATGACAAAATCTCTCAATCATTTTTCTCACAGTTTCACCCTTTAAACTATCAAACAATTCAAATTCTTTTTTAAGCAATGATATGTTATTCTTTTTAATGTGCTTTCCTCCCTCAACTTTCACACGTAATGCTTCCCACACTGATTTTGATGAACCGTCATGATTAAGCAATGCAAAGATATCATCTCTGATCGACTGTTGAATTAATGCTATCATCCTTTGTTCATGAGAAAATGATTTTCTGTCTTCTTCTTGTAAGCTTTTAAGTGGAATTTCTTCATTTTTATCATTTATTGGCCTATGATATCCAAATTCCATACAAAACCAACTCTCATGAGCATATGCTTTTACCAAGTTAAGAAATCTCTCCTTCCACCAAGTATAATCTTCATTATTATCAACTTTCGGTGGTTTTGATTGAGTCCCATAAAATTTTTCATGTTTTATATTATCTTTTATAGCTTTCAAAATACTTTTTGGTGTAACAGTTGTTGTTTCAGAATACTCAGAAGTGAACGTGTTATAAAATTCGTTGTAAAATTCTCTAGCCATGATTACCTGCAAACACAATCAAACACTTGATCAAACTTGAAAGTTAAACAAACAAATCTCTATTCGTACGAAGATGGAATACTGGGTTCGTACGAAGCGATGAAATATGGGTTCGTACGAAGCCCAATTTTTAAGATCACAACAATTGGAATGTGTTCGTACGAAGCTGCAATGGGTGCCTTCGTACAAAGCTAATCTGCGAAGAACAAAGTCATGTTTTTCATGGTTTTTATCAAATTTGATTATGATTTTGTTCGAATTTTGACCCGAAACTTTGTAGGATTTATTAAAACTGGTTTTCACACATCATACTGAAAATTTAGCCAATTTTAACTGTTGAAACTTCGTAGATCTGAGTTTTAAGTTCAAAAAGAAATGTAGAAGATGTGTAGAAGAAGATATGAGAAGAAGATGATGATTTCAGCTCTGAATCTAATGAAAAAGCTTGAATCTTCGTGTCTTCAATCCGTGCAAACAATCACCCGCTCTGATACCACTTGTGGATTCGCTCAGAGGATCGATCCCTTAACCGATGAATGCGTATAAACACGTAAGTTGTGCGGAATCCAATCAAGTGTGTGGATCAGACACAAAGAAGTAATTATAAGTTGTTTTCTATTGATATTTGACAATAACAAAACCACGAAAACAAACGGGCAGAGCTTCGCCTCAAAGTCTGCAAAGTTACCAAAGACCAAGAGCCCACACCTCTATATATAGGCTGAGTGCCTTTGTATGAAGCCATGAATACTCCCTTCGTACGAAACCAACTGTCCCTTCTTACGAAGCTGCTAAAATACATATGAACTTCATATTTTGCTCTGTTCAGCACCAGTCTTGAATAATCTGTTTAAGCTATGATACGTGATTGACGAAAGTGATAGACATTATGCACTCACAGACTCCCTCGAAGGCAACCACTATTGAGGCTACTACGGTAACCTTTGCCCCAGTGGGAAGTCCCCATAACCAAGAAAAAGGGGCATTTGTTTCTGATGATTTGGAGTCTACTCCTATCACCAAAACAACTACAACCACCTCTGGTGGGAATTCAGATGATCCTATTAAGTTAGGTGATGAATTAAGATACAGAGAATTGATGGATAGAATGTCTTCTATGGAAAACATTGTTGGTGAAATGAAGGATCTTATAAAACAGATGTTGTAGGCTTCTAACTGTCAGCCTAGTACTCAGCAAATTTCCTAAGAAATCTATAATTCAGTGCAACCAATTCTTGCTGCACAAAGGGAATTAGCTGAACTCAACCACAACAAGCACATGGAATTGATCAGAATCATGGTTGAGGCTAGGTATAAGGATACTCAGGCATACATCGGGGTATCAAAGAATCCCTGCAAAAGCTTACTGGCTCCTCCCCTACACCAATCTTTGAAAAAGATGATGAAGATGATGCCAAAAAGGGGGAGAAAGACTCATTGAGAAAATTGGATAGTGATCCTAAAGTAAAACCAAAGGGTCAACAAAAACAAAAGCTAGGGTCTGCCAAAGAAACTTCTGCAAAAACTTCTGAAAAATCAGACGTTGGAAAGAAAAAAAGGGAATTGATGAGACCCTCAATATCCAAACTGATGAGAAGATTTTAGAAAAGCAGAAGAAGCAAGATACAGAAAAGAGCAAAGCCTACAACTGGAAGAAAGAACAAGAAGAGAAGATGAAAAGGGAAAACATTGGTACTTCACAAAGAAGGAAGTCTTTCTGAAACAATAGACCACCAATAGCCACATTTCCCGAAACATCTGCTGCTCCTAAAAGGCATGTATCCTCTGCTTCACCAAAAACCAAACCTTCACCTCAAAAACCACCACAAAAGAAGCAGAAAATAGCTTCAAAACCAACATCTTCACCCATCAAACCAACATATGTTGATGCAACAAAAACATCAGTAGATGATAGGCCAACAACTGTTGAGACACCTATTGTCTCAGCAGAGATTAGCCAATCCACTTCTACCATCAATTTCCACACACCACCATCTACACAACCACCTCCAACACCCCAAAGATTCCCTTCACAACCACCTTCTTCACCTAAACCATCTTCTCCATCTTAAGTTCCTCCACCACCCAAATTTGCTTATGCATGCAAAAGAAAATTTGTTGTGCATGATGATGATAAGGATAGTCCATCACCAATCCCTTTATCATCTGTTCCCATCCAAACCACTCCACCCTCATCATCTCCACTTATAAATCTACTAACCCTACCATCTGTCATTCCCTTAGCTGCTCAATATCCTCTAGAACTGCTTGCAGTTCAAAGTGAAATGGAATCTTTTTACAAGATAGAGGATCCATCCAATAGAACCTTCCCATCTTTCTATGGCTTTAGATAACCTCAGAATTTGGATGAGTATTTGAAGCTGAAAGCAAAACAAGCAGAGGTTACAGCCAGAGAAGAAAGCAAATGGTTAGGTGACAGGAGATACCAAGGTCTATTATCACATGGGCTTAACAAAGTCAGAAAGCTTGAATACTTTGCTAAAGACCTTAGTAAATCCATGTCTGAGTAGCCATTGGATACTGAGCTTGAAAATGAACTAAGGGTTGATTACTTAGACCACATTATGAAGCACAAGCCCTAAAAGCAACAAAGGCCCAATTCAATGATTGGTCAACAGATGCTCTCAGGGATGAAATTGATAGAATTACAAAGATGAAAAATGATCCTCTGGTTAAGAAAACTGCACCAAATCAGAAGAAATCCAAGCAAAATGACCCAGATGAAGCATTAAAGTTCAAGAGAATGAGAGCAGAGCTTGTTGCTGCTGATTATGGGGTTGCAAGGTCAATAGCTAGATGGTCAAAACTTAATGTTGAAGAGACCTACAAAAATCTAGAAGAGGTCAGAGCTAAAGACCCAATAGTTCCCAGAAAGCTAGTTTATCCTCCAACCACTACTGGCAGGCCTCAATAGACCCATGCCCCTAAAAAGCTTCTCTTATCATCTTCTTTACCCACAAATGCCTTGAATCAACTAAAAAGGCAAAAGCAGACTGATGAGGAAGATGAGTAGAGGTATGAAGAATATAGGAAAGAGGCCATTAAATGCCTGATTGAATTTCACATGGATGATGCTGCTGATCAACTCACTGCTCAATTACATGAAACAATCAAACAGTTGGCAAGCAGACCTCATTCTCCAAACTCATCTCAAATAACTCTCATCCCAAGAAAACCATCTGATCCAAAAATACTAAAGTGGAAGTCATCCTTAGACACCCACGTATTGACTTTGCTCAGATCAGATGGTAATGTTGAAAGGATAACAAGGAAGGATGCATATGGTCTGAATGCAGATGACCTTCAAGATCTTTTGAACCTTCAACTAGAAAAGGATGAAGATGATATGGATTCCCTGGACTTTGAATTACAACTCAAAGGGCAAATCAGGGAAATGCTGATGAGGAAATAAAGATCAAAAATAAATGAAGGGTTTTGGCATCATCTGTTATAGGGGGAGATTGTTGGCTCATGTGAAACTTTCCTTGAGAATAGATGATACAAAGCCAAAACAGTTCTGCAAAAAACTGATCCATAATAACAGTGCTTTGAATTACTACTTCCTTCAATGGCTAGATATCTAACAACTGCTGCTTCAAAGGTCTGCTAAGTGCTAAGCTCTACTGGATTATAAAGACTGTTGAAGACTAAACCACTGACGAAGTCAAAGATCTGCTGGAAGTTAAATGTCTGATTAGCCTTTGAAAGCACTACTAAAGCTTCATAAGAGGTTGAGCTCATCAGAGGAAAACATCAACAGTGTCTTGTAATCAGTGTTTATTAATATAACAGTGTTTAGCGTTAGCAATGTTTAAAGGTTGTTAGTATTGTTAGATGTCACTGTCTTGGTGATGTTAGCCAAGATGCCACAGTGGTTAGGATTGTACTATAAATAGACAGTGCCTGTACTGTTCTGTAAGATCACTTCATCACTTTCATTTTGTACGAACAATCACCGTGATCTCAGGCTGAGAGGGAGTTGTAATTCATGCATACATGAAACATTGTGTAATACAATCTTTCGACGTAAGTATTCATGATGAAAACATTCCTTCCATTATTTGTGTTATAAAGTTTTCTCCATTTCCGCTGCAATTATTTCATCTTATTATTTTCTTTCATCTTTTAAAACAAACACAAACAATTAAACTCAGATCCTAACAATTACACTTTTTTTGTCCTTTATGTTTGTTGCGGGTTGCAATAGATATCCTTTAACTTCAATAATTACAGTCACAATCCTTTATTTGGAAAATACATTACACCTTTCGTCCTTTAGTACTAACCAAGTTAAAATTTTCAGTTATGTCTATCCACTTAAGGCTATTCTGGTCATTTCATGTTTTTATTTAAAATATTCATTAATAAATAAAACCAAAAAATTGACACACACACACACACACACACACACATATATATATATATAGGGTAAGGTTTATTTGAGAACCACCCTTATTGCAAGAACCGTGAGAACCAACGTGAACACAAAAAAATACCTAAAAAAATCCAAAAAAACACACAATTTTTTTTAAATATTTTTCTAATAAAAATCGCTATATTTCGTTACCCAATTTTTTTTTTGAGTAACAGTTATGGATGCACATGTGCATATATATCATTTCTTGGACAAATTCCGTAATATATTACCAGTAGTAGAAAAATGCACTTTCATTTACATTACAATCCGCAATACATTAATTTTAAGAATGCACATGTGCATCATTATGTATAACCATCATATAACGTGTTTTGGTACAAAAAGTTTGTGATTTTAAATGATGAAGTAGGCCCATATACATGTGTTTTGGTTAGTTATATCTAGTGGTTGATGGTTTGATTATGTTTGTCACTTTATGATGTAATATGTTGTTTGGATAGTATAAAGGGTGTTGATGTACATGTAATAAAGTGAAATATTGGTAATAGAATTGTATTATGGATGGTAGGAGGCAATGGTATTGTGTTATGGATGGTAGGAGGCAATGGTATTGTATTATGGATGGCATGATAGAAGAAAGGGAAGGTGTATTCAAAATGGTGTACCAAAACACGTTATAACATGTTCATACATATAGATGCACATGTGCATTTCTAGTGTTATTATTGTTATAACAAGATTATACATATAGATGCACATGTGCAATTCTAATATTGTTAATGTAAAAAGTAGTGTATTATGAATGGTAGTGTAAATGAAAGTGCAATTGTCTGATATTAGTAATGTATTACGGAATTTGTCAAAGAAATGGTACATATGCATATGCACATGTGCATGGATAATTGTTACTCGAATTTTTTTTTTGGTTTTTTGTGACAAAATATAGCGATTATTTTATAAAAAATAGTAAAATTTTTTTTTGAGTGTTATTTTATTTTTTAGGTATTTTTTGGTTGTGTTCACACTTGGTTCTCGTGGTTCTCGCAATAAAGGGTGGTTCCTAACGGATCCTTCTCCTATATATATATATATATATATAGCATCATCTTCCCCATTTCAATCATCTCCCTCAATTCCCAAACCCTAAAACACCATAAACCTCTCTCTTTTCTCAGCCATCTCTTTCCCTCTTTCTCCCTATCCCTCTTTCTCCTACTTTAGTCAGCTCACGCTTTAACCATGGTCACATAGATAACCAAATCCAGCTCAACGTTTCTCCCCTTCATCTCCCAAACAACCTTCTGTGCATCCTCCATTCTCTCCTTATGGTGGAAATCAGATTACGAGTGAAATCTGTTCAAAACCACAGGTCCGAAAACTCTTAAATGCTAATGGATTTTCTGGTAAACTCTTAAATGCTAATGGATTTTCCGGTAAACACGTTGAAGAGTACCGTGAGATTTTTTCTACTTCTGTTTCTTCGATTCCGGTGCTTGATCTTTCTAATTTGGATGAGTCGTCTGATGAATTGAAATTAAAACCAGATTATTGTAACATTTTTTGGGACGGACTAGCACTTACGACACTATATATATATATATATATACACACACATGAGGTTGGGATGGACTAGCACTTCCGTGTGGATGAGCTTGTCCGTGCTGCGGATGACTTACATCCGCATGAATGTGTTACATCCTTACGAACTTACATCCGTACGAACCTCTCTCGTCCTATCCAAAGACATGTGTTCGTATCTCAACTATATAATATACAGCACACGCTCTATCTATTCTATTCTCAAAGTGGGGGACATACATAATATGCACTAAGAAATTCCCCCTTGGTCGTCACTATCGAATCTTGATCTTTGAATATGAGAGTCGTGTTTGAATATTTGCAACTTCAATCAAACATTTGATATCTTCAGATAATTCCCCCTTGATTGATGATTCGGGTTTGCATTATCTTCAATATGTTCCCCTAAAATTAATTTTCAGGTCTTAGTTTGCACGGTTCTCAACCTCCTCTGATTTGCTTAACTGCAATCTTCACGAATAATCATCAACTTGGATCTAATCAATGTAGCATCTTCGTTTCAATGTTAGTCACATCCGAGTTCGCTTTTGATTCTTTCAATCTTCAAAAACCCAACCGACAATTTATAGAAACTTCGAATCACCACACCGGTAAATTTCAAGTCAGTGAATACCCACGTAAATCTAAAATCCCGTTTACCGTAATCACCTTTAAGGACACTCCTGAATAATTGATCAGTGTAAATAGTAATCTCCACAATCAATAAATCTTCACCGGATAACAAATCATCTAGTAACATATTACGATCTAAGAAACATTCTTCGACAATCAGATTCACATTCTTCCTCTTCAGTCACAATAACTGATATATAGTCTTCTCCGTTAGGCCCCGCAGCAACTTAATTAACAAACATTATCACTCCCCGGCGGTTAGTTCAGAAAACAACTCATCTGCTCAAAGATTAACCATTCAGACATTTTCGACTATCACAAAGCTGTGATATCTTTTAAGTATCGACAATATTAATGCATCTCCTAACGCTAATCCTGCTATCCGGCTTGTACGAAGACTCGGGACTCAAACCCTAAGTCACAAATTTGGTCACGATCTGAAGAATCCGAACATCCTATGATCATGAACTAAAAAATCCAGATCTTATGCATCCCCGGATAATCTGAAGTCGGAACCACCCGAATATAGTTGCAATGTCTGAATTTCAAAAATGCTAGAATTTCAATATATTCTAATGAAATTTTTATTCCCCCTCATTTTTGCAAATTCTGACCTCTCTAACCTTATCACTAAATTTCCCCCTCCAACTTGGCAATGTGCACAATACCCCACTAGCCAGTGATTCAAGATAACCACGACTTAATCCCTGTAATTATAACCTTTGAAAATAATTGGAGTATTGTAAAATACTTTTGATAAAAGAGAATGACTCACATTGCAGATTTAAACGGGCAGAGTTTAGCCTACTGATTAGCCTTTTAACCTAATTTAAATAACAATGCACACGAACTAGGTCAGTAACTAATACAGCATTTACGATAACTCACGAGATAAAACCCTCACAACGAATGACAAAGGGCAATACTTAAACATCCATCGAATTCACGACGAATGACAAAGTATGGCCCTAATGTGGGCAGCACTTAAACATCCATTGGATAGTTTCAATCGATCGGACATTGAATCGTAGTAGCGATCGAGTTAATACCTTGTATCGTAGCAGCGCCTAGCTATCTTAATTTTCAAAATTGAGCAGTGAGACTTCATTTTTGAGAATTGTTTTCAACACCACTGGACTGCTCATGATCCAAGCTATTTATAGCTGAAATTTGGTTCTCACGCGGCCCGCGTGAACCTTTACTTGACCCTTATGCGGCCCGCGTGGAGGTCTAGTTCGTAGATTAGGGCATCTGTGTCATGCGTAGGTATGCCACGTGGCTACCACGTGGCCCTGAACACTTATCTGGTTAAACATACTTTGACCCGGCCCGCGTAAGCTTCCCTTAAGGCTTACGCGGCCCACCTGAAACCCAAAAATCTTGATTTCTTGATTTTTCATGTACAGTAGGGTTTCAGGGGTCCGGGTTTTCACTTATGGGTCGTTTTGGGACATTTTTGAAGGTCCTTACATCCTCCCCACCTTATTTAAAATCTCGTCCTTGAGATTTACTGAAATAAGTGAGGATACTTTCGCTTTATTTCTGATTCCAAGTCCCAAGTGTATTCGGGTCCTCTTTTTGAATCCCAATTGACTTTGACCAGCACTAGCCGCTTGTGCTTGAGAAATTTGATCTTTCTGTCTTCTATTTGTAATGGCTTCTCAAAAAATTTTAACTTTTCATTTACCTCTATGTCTTGAAGAGGCACTACCAGAGATTCGTCCGATAGATATTTCTTGAGATTGGATACATGAAATACGTCATGTACCCCGGCTAATTCATCTGGTAGTTGTAAGCGATAGGCAACTGGTCCTATTTGCTGTATTACTAGGAATGGTCCTACGTACCTTGGACTTAGCTTTCCTTTCTTACCGAACCGAACTACTCCTTTCCAAGGAGAAACTTTCAAGAGTACCTTGTCTCCAACTTGAAATTTCAACGGCTTACGTCTATTGTCTGCATAACTCTTCTGGCGATCTCGAGCAGCCTTCAGTCTTTCTTTGATTTGAGTAATTTTGTCGGTAGTTTCTTGCACGATTTCAGGACCTGATAATTGACCTTCTCCTATTTCTGCCCAGCAGACTGGAGTTCTGCATTTTCGTCCATACAGTGCTTCGAATGGGGCAGCTTCAATGCTTGAATGATAACTATTATTATAGGAGAATTCAATTAATGGTAGGTGGTCATCCCAATTTCCACCAAAATCTATTACACATGCCCTGAGCATGTCCTCCATAGTTTGGATTGTCCTTTCACTTTGTCCGTCTGTCTGAGGATGATATGCAGTGCTTAGATTTAATCGGGTTCCCATTACTTCTTGGAAACTTGTCTAGAAATGGGAAGTGAAACGACTATCTCTATCCGATACAATGGAGAGCGGAACTCCATGTAAGGATACTACTTCATCTACGTACAACTTTGCTAACCTTTCCATGCTAAAGGTTTCCTTTATGGGTAGAAAATGAGCTGATTTGGTTAATCGATCCACAATTACCCAAATCGCATCATTACCCTTTCTGGTTTTGGGTAACTTAGTAACAAAGTCCATGGCTATAAGTTCCCATTTCCATACAGGCATTTCTAATTGTTGAAGTAACCCTGAGGGTTTCTGGTGTTCTGCCTTAACTTGTGAACAAGTAAGACATTTAGAAACATATCTAGCTATGTCCTTTTTCATTCTTATCCACCAGAAATTATTCCTTAAATCTTGGTACATCTTATTGTTACCAGGATGCAAGGTATACCTAGATTTATGGGCTTCTTCTAAAATCTTAGTTCTTAATTCTCCTTGCTTAGGTACCCAAATTCTTTTCTTATGGAATCTCCAAATTCCATCACTTCCTTGCTCTAATTCTTTTATCCTTCCTTTCATTCCTTCAGCATCATCCTTGATTGCTGTTTCTTGAGCGTTCCTCAATTGTTCCATTAAGTCTAGTTGTAGACTTAATCTAAGAGCACGAACTCGTCGTTGTTTCTCATGATACTTACGACTTAAAGCATCAGCAACTACGTTTGCTTTTCCTTCGTGATATTGAATATCACAGTCGTAGTCACTTAGGATCTCCATCCATCTCCTTTGCCTCATGTTTAATTCTTTTTTCCCAAATATGTACCTTAAGCTTTTATGATCTGTATAGACAGTAAACTTGCTTCCATACAGATAGTGTCTCCAAATCTTAAGGGCAAAAATTATGGCTCCTAATTCTAAGTCATGAGTCATATAATTTTCCTCGTGCTTTTTCAATTGCCTTGAGGCATACGCAATTACCTTTTTGCGTTGCATTAGTACACATCCTAATCCTAGCTTAGAAGCATCACAGTAAACTTCAAAATCTTCTGTTCCTTCTGGCAAGGCTAGAATTGGGGCGTTTGTTAACTTTTGTTTCAAAATTTTAAAAGCTTCTTCTTGTCTAGTTCCCCATTCAAACTTTACTGCTTTACAGGTTAGCTTAGTTAATGGTACAGCTATCTTGGAAAAATCCTTAATGAATCGTCTATAGTATCCAGCTAATCCTAGAAAACTTCTAACTTCCATAGCTGTCTGCGGGGCTTTCCATTTGATAATCGCTTCTATTTTAGCAGGATCTACATGAATACCTTCGTGATTCACCATGTGTCCTAAAAATTGTACCTCCTGCAGCCAAAATTCACACTTCAAGAATTTGGCGTAGAGCTTCTCTTTTCTTAACAAAGTTAAGAGTGTATGCAAGTGCTGACAGTGTTCATCCTGGCTTTTGGAATAAATAAGTACATCGTCGATGAAGACAATTACAAATTTATCCAAATACGGTTTATAGATCCTATTCATCATGTCCATAAATGCTGCTGGAGCATTTGTTAATCCAAAGGGCATGACCGTAAACTTGTAATGACCATACCTAGTTCTAAAAGCAGTTTTAGGTATGTCTTCTTCTTGTACCTTCAACTGATGGTATCCTGAACGTAAATCTATCTTAGAAAAGTATCTATCTCCTTGCAATTGATCAAAAAGATCATCAATCCTAGGTAATGGATATCGATTCTTAATTATAACCTTATTTAATTCCCTATAATCGATACACATTCTCATTGATCCATCTTTCTTTTTCACAAACAACACTGGAGCTCCCCACGTGGATGAACTAGGTTGTATGAATCCTTTGCTTAATAATTCATCTAATTGCTTTTTCAATTCTAGCATTTCGGTGGGTGTTAACCGATAAGGTGCCTTGGCTATAGGTGTAGTTCCAGGAATTAGATGAATTCTAAATTCGACTTCCCTATTGGGTGGTAATCCAGGTAGTTCTTCCGGAAAGACATCCGGGTATTCTGCTACTACCGGTATTCTGCTACCATATACACCACCTCTTGTTTTCTTGAATAACTGTCCAACTTAATTACTGAAATGAATTTCAGTGGTTTTCATGGCTGATCTCCTGTAATTACCACTAATTCTCATGTGGGTGTCTGAATTTCTATGGAGTTTTTATCACAGAGAATTCGAGCATGGTTGGCTACTAACCAATCCATTCCTAATACTATATCGAATTTGGTTAATTTCATAGGTAACAGGTTTGCAGAGAATTTATGGCCTAAGAGTTCTATTTTTCCTTCTTGCAAAACCTTATCTATGCTAACAGAATTCCCATCTGCTGTTTCGACTGTAAAAATCTGCCTAAGGTTGGTTAAGGGTAAGTTAAGAGCTAGGCAGAAGGAAGTATTTATAAAAATTTGGTTTGCACCAGAGTCAAATAATACTTTTGCATAAACGTCGTGAACTAGGAACGTACCAGCTATTACGTCAGGAATTAACTCTGCTTCCTGAGTAGTTAACTGGAAGGCTCTTGCGTTTCTCTTGGTAGTTCCTTCTGCAGGTTTGGCTTTGTTATCAGCTGGTTTGGCTAATTTCGGGCAGTCTGGCCTAAAATGTCCAGCCTCTCCGCAGTTATAGCAGATTGTTGCTTTCTTCTTTCTGCAATTTTCTTCTTGATGCCCCGGAATTTTGCAGAAATTGCAATACCCTTTGCATCTTCCAAAATGCTTCCTTTTGCAGGCATTGCAAAATGGAACAGTGGAAGATTGCCCAGTTCCCTTTTTCTTGAAATTACTACGGTTACCCACACGGAATCCCTGGGTAATCCTGTGGGCCACTTCCTTCTTTCTATTTTCTTCTCGCGTACGTACCAGTCCGTCCGTCAAAGTGTTGGCTAATTCCACAGCATCGTCAATAGTGTGGGGTCTCGCAGCCTTGACGATGTCACGGATTTCGCCAATCAATCCCCAAATATAGCGGGAAATAAGTACCGGATCTAGCGAAGCCAGGGTTGGTACAACTCTAGCGTACTCGAAGAATGTCAAAGTATATCCTCGACAATCTACATCCACCATCCGGTGGTTTAGGAACATATTTGCCATTTGTTTTTTCTCATATTCGGGACATAATTTTCTCTCCACCAGTCGCTTAAATTCCTCCCAACTCATGGCATAGGCCGCATCGCTTCCCTTGGCTTGAAGTACCGTATTCCACCATTCTAGCGCCCCTTCTTTGAAAAGATGCGACGCGTACATGACCGTGTCTTCTTCAGTACATTTACTTATTTTAATCACCGCCTCGGTTTTCTCTAACCAACGTAGTGCAGCAGTCGCCCCTTCATTGCCTGCAAATTCAACCAGTTTATAGGTAAGAAACTCCTTGTATGTGCAACCAGGTGTTGCAGTTTTCATTTTCTTAAGGAGTGGAGCTTGCATTCTATCGTTGTCGTTATGGTTGCCGCCTCCGTTTACACTATTACTGAAATTATCGCCATGTGTACGTTTGCTAGCAATAATTTGTTGAGGTTCTATTGGATTTCGGGCAGCAGCAAGAATTGCTGGAATAGCATTGCTATTCCTTGAGCAACGATATTCTCGATATCTTGCCTATTCATAAATTGATCTTCATTGTTTTGCTCAGAATGATTAACTTCATTAACGGGTTCATTACCAGCGTGTTACATCTGGTAATTAATTTATATAAGTAATTAGCAGAAAATAATTAATAATCAAACATAACAAAACAATTGCACATAATTACGTTAACAAGTATAGCCAAAATTGTCGATTTTTTGACGTTCGATATTTTATATATTATAATAGGCATCCGTACACACTGGTTATCTTAAAAAAGTTTTATTTCTAAGTTTATTTCATACGATTATATTTTGATTATTATATTCTTATTAAACACATGCTTCCACCATCATATGCTATCCCATCAGCTGGCATTTTCAGTAACGACGTTCTCTCTCTTCGTACTTCCAGGAGATCTGTTTTCCCACCTCTCGGATTCGATTTCCTGCATCCATCAGCTCCTCGCCAAAATGGCGGAGTTCAGCCAGATTCTCATTGCTCATTGGTGGATTGGGTGCAGGCTCTGGGTCAAACTGAGGGAGAAAAGTATAAGGGTTGTTTAAAAGATTATGGAATTGCTAATCGTTGGTCCACCATTCTTCCATTTCTCCTAACGGTCGGGTATTGACAAGGGGATCTGGGATGGCTGGTTCCAAGTTTACTGGAAGTTGGGTTTCGACAGGATAAGTGAAAAGGTTTTCATTAATAGGCTTGAGGATATCCCAACATGCTAGTATGCAATCTAGCTCTTCCTGCAATGGCATTTCCTCGGCTTGCTTGGAGCTTTCTCCAACCTCTATTCCTTTTCCTTTATCCATTGGGTCCTCCGTCTTGGCAACTTTCCTAGTTACTGGTTTCCTTCTGCGCACACGCCTCCAACCCACAATTCTTCTTCTTTTCTTTGGCTTGGGTTTCTCCGGAGACTGGACTTGAACTTCCATAGGTTCTTCAACATCGGCACAATACCCAGTAAAGTCTTTGGAAACTTCCACATTAACAGAATTGAGATTGAGATTCTGAAGAGCTTCAGATAATTCATTCATGCTGTTTAGCATATATGAAGAAACATACAAAATTCTAGGTTAAAATTTTGTAAATTGAATAATTACAGAAAGAAATTTATACAAATAGATTGATTAAAACAAAATATTGCGATTTATATATATATATATATATATATATATATATATATATATATATATATCTTTATTACAAAATACTATTGAAATTTTAAAAACATATTAGGGGATAATTTATTTTAATATATCTTTTCTTACAAAGTTGTTTATTTAACGGGCAAAGTTTCTAGCGTATAGATGATATAGGTGCTGGTACTAGTTTGGTAAATTAATTATAAGTTAGTATTTACTGCTGTAGTAGCTAACATATAGAGATCTGCCCATTGTTCGTCTAATTCATCTTCTCATGGTTGGTTATTGCCTATATCCTGAGTTTCCTTATTACTCATCACTCCTTTTGTTTGTGACTTCTTTATTTTCTCTTGACTTTTTCTAATAATCCAACTTCTTTTATTAGGGATAAGTGGTTTCTCAAACTGGGCCTTACGAACAAATATTCCTTCAACAGTATCTGCTGAGTATTTTGAGGAATTTGTTTGAGATGAAGTTCCCTTATCTTTTGGTGAACTATCTAATTGATGATAGATGTCCGAAAGTCTTTGCTTACCCATACTGTAACTAACAAGTAGTCAGTTAAAAAACGTAATCACAAGATGGCAATTAGTAAAATTAAGTATTTATAAATACTTAATTGGCTTAAATCAGTGGCTCTGATACCACCTTTTCCTGTCACGGCCCCCGCCCCGGTTTGACCCGATCCAGGAGACGCGGGACATGAACCCGTGGTATTTATTAATTGAGTTAATAGCGGAAGTTTCTACAGGATCTTTTTAAGACTTGAAATTCCCGATTATTTTATTTCATAATTTGGGATAAACCCCATAATTTACAATAGAGGAATTTCACAAGGAAATTCCCTGATTTACAAAACATGTTTATTTATTTAATTGAGCCACTACTTCAAGCTTTTTAGTGCTCCGTAGCACATTTCCTTGGTTCATAGTAGTCACCTGAAACATGTTTTGAAAATATTTTATCAGCGGGGAAATACTGGCGAGTCACTCAAAATTTAATAAAATGACACATAGTTATAAATTACAGCATAAGAGCGATTACAATGGCTTTTATCTTATTTTTATCTGGCGCCGTGTCACCTCCTGGTGACGATGGTCATACCACTATTGGGTCTTTCCCCAAGTAGTGATGATTATCACTGTTAGGATTTATTAGCCTAAATGTGAGAAATTAGTAATGTGCACAATACCCCACTAGCCAGTGATTCAAGATAACCACGACTTAATCCCTGTAATTATAACCTTTGAAAATAATTGGAGTATTGTAAAATACTTTTGATAAAAGAGAATGACTCACATTGCAGATTTAAACGGGCAGAGTTTAGCCTACTGATTAGCCTTGTAACCTAATTTAAATAACAATGCACACGAACTAGGTCAGTAACTAATACAGCATTTACGATAACTCACGAGATAAAACCCTCACAACGAATGACAAAGTGCAATACTTAAACATCCATCGAATTCACGACGAATGACAAAGTATGGCCCTAATGTGGGCAGCACTTAAACATCCATTGGATAGTTTCAATCGATCGGACATTGAATCGTAGCAGCGATCGAGTTAATACCCTGTATCGTAGCAGCGCCTAGCTATCTTAATTTTCGAAATTGAGCAGTGAGACTTCGTTTTTGAGAATTGTTTTCGACACCACTGGACTGCTCATGATCCAAGCTATTTATAGCTGAAATTTGGTTCTCACGCGGCCCGCGTGAACCTTTACTTGACCTTACGCGGCCCGCGTGGAGGTCTAGTTTATAGATTAGGGCATCCGTGTCACGCGTAGGTATGCCACGTGGCTGCCACATGGCCCTGAACGCTTATCTGGTCAAACATACTTTGACGCGGCCCGCGTAAGCTTCCCTTAAGGCTTACGCGGCCCGCCTGAAACCCAAAAATCTTGATTTCTTGATTTTTCATGTACAGTAGGGTTTCAGGGGTCCGGGTTTTCACTTATGGGTCGTTTTGGGACATTTTTGAAGGTCCTTATACTTAACATGTATAGCGCTATAGGATTAACGCACAACCCGTATTCTTGAGGTCATGTAAGTAAACAAAACGGTCTTATCATTGCTATGATAGGATTACGCTAGCGGGAATCTTTGGGTTGATAATTATCCGAATTTTGCCATGTTAGATTCTTAGTATCCGAATTCTGCTATGTTGATTTGTTTAAACTTTTATACTTATGCTAGTATTTAAATTTGTATGCTCGCCAATACTTTTGTATTGATCTTTACTTTAACACGTATTGCAGGAAATTGATGATGATGATGATGAATGAAATCTAGTAGGAAGACTAGAAACGTACCTTTAAATGTAGTACTTATGTTGTATTTTGTTTCTTGATATGTTGTAATTTTCTTTCGAACCATGTACTTGATTTAGTAGTGAAATTAAATTTTGATTTATTAAATATTGTCACAACTAGTGTTATAAAGTCTCTTGCAATCTCATTTTCGTCTCACTCCGATGTTTCCGCCATCGGTTGGGGTGTGACATTTTGAATTTCAAAAGGAATAATCTTAATATTCTAAACCAAGAAGTTCCTACTCTAACTACCAATAGAAAAATTATTATTATGGGAGGAATGGTTCGGGATATGGTAAGAAAACTTATAACAAGTTTGGAAAATCAAAGTTTGCAAAGAAAATGACTTTCGTGTCTTAAACTAGCTCAGAAAGTGAAAAGGAAAGTCAATTTAGCAAATTGTCTGATGAAGAGTTCTTTGAACAGAAGAGACAATGAGAACAAGTTGAAGGATCTACTGTTGTAACATACAGTAGAATGTGCTTTAGGTGCAACCAAGTTGGACACATTGCTAATCAATGTCCACAAAAACCTAAACCTGTTCATGATGTTAAAAAGACTTCAGAAGATTTGAAACAAAAATAACCAATGTTTTCTCCAACTAAAATCTTGAAAAGAAACAATGATTCTACAAAAGAAGTTAAACCAGTAACAGTACATGTCACAAATGTGAAAACTGGTGAAACTTTAAACATAGTTGAACAAAAAGATTCTAAATTCTAAGCTAAGAAAATAGTTTTGAAAAACGAAACATGGGTGATCAAGAAAGCGGATTATGGATAACAGAGTATCCAGGCACATGCCAGGGACGTTAGCACTCATATACGATGTCAAATCCATATAAAGAGGCTACATCTGGTTCGCTGGCAATCAAGGAGGTCGAATAGTAGGTGAAGGAACTCTAACCAATGAGATGGTTTCATTTGAAAAAATCAACTATATTGCTCAGTTGGAGAACAATCTGCTTAGTATCTCTCAGATTTGTGACAAAAGGTCCACGACACACTTCACAGACAAAGAAGGTTTGATTCTGAAGCTAGGGTTCAAAATACCGGAAGAATGGATCTTTATGAGCGCTCCTCACGAAAACAATCTTTATGTTCTGGACATGAGCATCGCTACTACAACAATGAAAATAACGCAGTGTTTTGTCTCAAAAGCTACGGAGAAGGAGTTAATCTTGTGGCATAGAAAGATGGGGCACATTCATCTTCAGAAAATGAACTTTTTGGTACACAACCAACTGGTGGAAGGTGTAATATGAAGAAGTTTAATCTGAGTGACGACTGCATCAGTTGCAAGAAAGGCAAGCAATCAAAGAAGTCACATTCGAGAAATCTTCTGAATTCGATCATGCTTCCACTAGAAAGGCTTCATATGGATATGTTTGAACCGATTACTATTCGAGGTTCTCTTGGGTGATTTTGTTCAAAAAGCTAGAAAATCGGTACCATTTGCCAATCAGACATATTCGAAGCGACAATGGGATGTAGTTCAAGAATAACAAGATGTTAGATTACTGCAACGAGAAAGGAATTCTGCATGAGTTTAGCACACCGTATACTCCGCAACAAAATGGTGTAGAAGAAAGAAAGATTAGAACGTTGATAGAGACTGCATGCACCATGCTCGCTGATTCAAACTGCCTGTAAGTTTATGGAGCGAAGGTATGACATGTCACACCCCCAAAATACCACATGCGGGAACCCCCGTGAGGCGTGTGATGTACCAGGATCTAGCCACCAATCACATTGAACTCATAACAATATTTCAAATAAAACTTTCATTTATTAAAATAAGCGTTACCAAACATTATTCATTATTCAGCGGAAGTATAATACAATAGTTAAGAATTTCGTAACCCAAGTGTATAAAAAAAACATTAGACTTGTCTCGTGATTCCATGTAACTCGACCCATGACCACTCCAGCATCCCAGACAGCAAGTTCCAAATAATGGTACCTATAGACCTGCAAGCATGCAGAAAAAGTGTATCAGCATAACGTTGGCGAGTTCACTGATATGTTAACCAATTGTTACCAAGTATTGATTTATGTCATGTTGATAATCACTCGATACCGCAGACGGCTCCTTTTTGGCCTTCCCCAATGCTCTATCAAACATTGGTCATGATTTTAAAGTTATTAGTTCACGCCGGTCCTATCCAGGTACGTCGTGAGGGTGCCAAACCTAACAGTGCTATCAACTAATAACCCCGTTGCCCTACAAGCAACTAGTTCGATAGTATGATAGGACTTAAGTGATAGAAAGTAGTGTATTATCCAACATCAACATTTACTAAAAACTGCCTCATATCCCCTACCAGGATATGGGATTATGAAAAACTGCCCCATATCCCCTAAAAGGATATAGGTTTATGAATGTCTGTTTGTTTGTTTGCCTGTTTGATTGTCCCCACCGGATGAATGCTTGTAAAAAGGATAGTGAACTCACCTTAGATTTGCTCGGTAAGACTAGTTACATGTCATACATTAGTTCAACTACGTCCTGTCATGATTATCACAGTCAGTTAAGATTTCACCCAAGCTTTTTCACGAGTTTAACAGATAACAAGTAGTACACATCATCACATAACAAGCAATTCGGGTCACGTAAGTTAACCACCAAGTCTACATATACGTAATAAATTAACAACCCAAAACACCAAACATTCAAGTGTGCATACTAGTAAACGAGGCCCTGTGAGGGTGTGCGATTCATATGTGTACTCGGCCCAATCAAACATAAAGCCCAATGAACTGTGCGATTAGATGCAAGTGTGCGATTATGTCAAGAGTGTGCGACTGTTCTCCTAGTGTCCGGGTTACTACAGTTGTGCAGCCCATGTAAGTCCCTGGCCCACTCAAGTGTGTGACCGCATTGGTGCGGCCCAAGGAAGTACAAGGCCCAGTGTTCGCAAGCCCATATGGTTTATTACAGGTGTGCGACTATAAGGGGAGTGTGCGACTCAAGTTAGGCTATGCGATCCTTACTATATCTGGCCCATTTCAGAGCGTGGCCCAAATGTCTTGTGCGACTGGACCAAGGGTGTGCGATCGGTGTAACTCATGGGATCAGTTACACATTACACAAACAAATCAATTAATCAAACAGTTACCAATTATTTCGCTTGAACCCTAGGTCGTTACATTGAATCATTCAACCGAATCAATGTACATATGTTTATCATTCAAATCGACTTAACTAGGATTATCTAAATCAATCTATCACCATATACAATCCATTATTAACAACAGTTAACATATGATCAATCTTCCAAATCGGACCAAATAGGACATTCATATTGTCATATATTCATCATCATCGAATCACACCTTCATGGATAACATTCAGATTCGATTACTAGCAGACCCATATCATCGATCAAAATCCACACTTTTTAAATTAAATCTAACCATACCATTCACCATCCCGTTATCGCAAACCCTAATTATTAACCAACAACCACATGATAACAATCATATGACACTATGATCCTAACAGAACTCTAATCATCATTTAATCATGTAAAACACAAAAATCAAGCATACACCATGTATAACATAATCGAATACACACATCATGCACCCATCAATAATAGTTAAACTATGGCGAAACACTAACCGAACTGAATGGTGAAAGGAGGATCGCCTGGAATGAGGGAGCCCCAAGGCTGTGGAGAGGTGTTGCCGTCGAGATGGGAAGGAGGAAGGAAAGAGAGAGCTTGTTTTCTGTTTTGTTGCAATATGAGAGAACACACAAGGCTGTGTGTGTGTATACGCCTAAGGAAGGGCCGAGCCCAACTTATGGGTTTCGTTTGGGCCCATATCGGTATACTATTGATATGGGTTTGGGCCGCGAACAAGTTAACAAGGTAATAAGAGTGTCCGACCCGGTTCGATTTGTGCGACCAAGACTTCGCAATACATACCTACTTACAACATAAAACATAAGTAAACCCACACCATATAATTTCACTCAACGTAACAATCATCTAACTAGCATAACACAGGTTACTTCAAAATATGAGTACAAGAGAAGGGCTTCTAAAATGCGAGTTGTCACATCATCCCCAACTAGAAAGAATTTTCGTCCCAAAATTTGATGAGCAGTCTCAGGAAAATGAAATGACCGACTAGGATGACCGTGGATTTCCTCGGGTGCCACATCATCCCCAACTAGAAAGGGAATTTCTTCCCAAAATTCACCAGTCGCATCCGGATTCAAATCAACAGCTTCAAACAGATTAGGTTACTCGAGCTTCATCGGGTCCTCGCGTTCCCATATGAACTCCGGTCCATGCCTTGAGTTTCAACGAACTCTCAGAATTGGGATTCGACTGTGTTTCCGATCCCTAACCTTCTGGTCCATGATTTTGATGGGTTCTTCGACAAACTGTAACTTGTCGTTAATTTTCAGTTCTTGAAATGGCACCACAAGTGTTTCATCAGACAAATACTTATTTAGATTAGAGGAATGAAAGATATCATGAATGTTACCCAACTCATTAGGTAACTCCAGCTTGTAAGCCACTTTGCCGATTCTCTCTAGAATCTTGAATGGTTCATCGTAGCGTGGATTGAGCCTACCGTGCTCCCCAAAGCGCACCACACCCTTCCAGGGTGAGACTTTCAATAGAAAACAATTGCCTACCGCGAGTTCTAAGGATCTCCTATGCTTAACAGCTTCGCTGGCGGTCACGCGCCGCCGCCATATGATTTCTGATCTAAACGATCTTCTCAGGAGTTTCAAGTACAAATCCTGAACCTGTGATTAGGCTGGCACCCACCTCAGCCTAACAAGGAGGTCAGCATTGTCACCCATACAATGCCTTGAACTGAGCTGCCTGAATACTAGAATGGGTTATCGTTGCAGTAAAAATCTGCCAAAGGTAAATGTCTTTCCAACCTTTATCAAAGTCAATCACACATGCTTGCGGCATGTCTGTGAGTATCTGGATGGTTCGTCCACTCTAACCATCTGTTCAATAGTGATAAGTAGTGCTCATGTCTAGACGTGAGCCAAGGGTTTTGTGTATTGCCTGCCATAAATCAGGTATATACGCAGATCAAAATCAGAGGTAATAGGAGTTGGCACCCCGTGCCTGGAAACTGCCTCTCTTAGGTAATTATTCACAGGATGCGAAGACTTGTTAATTTCCTAGATTGCAAGAAAGTGTGCTGGTTACATGAGACAATCAACGATCACCCAGGTGATATTGTTTCCGTTCCGAGTTTTAGGTTGACAAGTGACAAAATCCATGGCAGTGTGTTCCCATTTCCATATGGGTGTTTCTGGTTGCTGACACAAACCAAAAGGTTTCTGATACTCCACCATGACCTTCGCACATGTCAAACATCGTTCTCATGTGTTGCTATGTGGGCCTTCATGCCCGGTCGCTAGTACAAGACTTTTAGATCCTAATACATCCTATAAAAACCCAGAAGAATAGGATATCGAGGATTGGGTGCTTCGCCCAATACAAGTTTCCCTAGGGTTGCTGAATAGTGGGACCCGTATTCTCTCCAGAAGGTAGCGAATACTGTCCGATTTTGCCAAAAGTTGCTTCCCCATGCCCGGCATGGATTTAGCTTGAAGATTCTCTTTTGTCAATGCTTCGGTTTGGGCGGAACGAACCTGGTCAGGTAGGTTAGAGTCGATGGTGAGCTGCAAAGCTCGTGGACATTTAGGTTTCACAGTCGTAATCGTTCAAGAGTTTCATCCAGCGACGCCGTCGCATGTTTAACTCTTTCTGATCAAAGATATGCTGAAGGCCCTTGTGATCGGTCTAAATAATGCATTTGGTACCGTACAAGTAATGCCTCCAGGTATCGAATCCAAAGACCATGGCTCCCCCAACTGCTGAGAAATGTAAGTTATCACTTTCTCGCATTTCATTAGCACGCAAACGAGACCCTGAATCGAAACGACATGGTACACTACCAGATCACCTGTACCATCGGGTAAGGACAATATTCAATGCCTTGTAGAGTTTGGTTTAGAAGCTGAAAAGATACCTTCCTGGTCTGTCCTCCACGATTACACAGCACCCTGCTGTGTTAAAGCGATAAGAGCTGTGCGATCTTCGAAAATCCCATGATGAATCTGTGACGGTACATAGCGAGTCTAAGAAATGGTCTGTTAGGACCGGTTTTGACTCCGAAACGATTGTGAACTGACCGTGCGACGTGCGGAATCCATGCACGAACGTGACTAAAACACACGAGAAGTAATATAATCTGTGATTCTATAGATTGATATGAAACCGTACAAAGAACCGTGAATCACCTTGCCACTTTCTCTCTCTAGTTTCTCTCTCTAGCTCCAAAGCTCTCCAACTAGCAAATGTGGCCAAAGTTGCAAAAGTTCTAAACCTAACACCTTAGGTTCCTATTTATAGGCCAAGGGATATAAGGAGGTTCTCCTTATTTACAATAATGCCACCTTGCCTTTTACTAACTAGATACAACATAAAGCCTAGAATTTAATAGTTTCAGCTACGTTTTGAGATGACGGAGGCGATAGACATAAATGCACTAACAAACTCCTCCTTGGATATTGCCGCAGTCAATCTCAAACATTTAGTCAAACTCATAGCGTCTTATCTTTCTCTCTCTTACTGAGTCTTATTGCTTGAACAGAATCCCCGTGGATCTGTCTTCAGCTTCAGCTTCTTCCTTTCGGTAGACTCTTCAGGCACTCCCTTTCGACAAGCTTCCGTGCTTTGGGATCGACACCTGGCTTTCCGGTTACAAGCTCCTCTGGGATAGTTACGTGGCTCCTTGAATGCACGCTCCCCCTTTCGTTGAGCTCGTCTTCAGACTCCCCCTTAGACTCAGCTATCGGGATCGTAGTCTGGTACAATATCTGCAATTCTCAAACATTTATAAGAACCAACGTTTTGAACATCCAGGATTAATGTCTTGGCTTTCTCAACATAAGCTGAAAAATTTCAACAGTGAAAGCATTTTCGGATTGACCAGGAATCGTGACCTGGCTCTTTTAAACTTTCTAAATCAAGATCCTGGCTCTAAGATATAATAATATGAATATATTCAGGAATACTTGATTCTCTTCCCCTATCAATAATCTTCAAAGATTTGGCAGTTTAAGTGACCAAGATTAGAACATAGCTCTTTAATCTGATTTTAACAGTTAAGAATCCAAATCCCTCATAGTTAATCATCCAAATCCAAATTAATGACCTTGGAGATATCACAAACTGTTTTTGATTTTAAAAATTTCAAGTTTCAACTTAATGAACTTGTTTTATTTTCAGAAACACGTTCAGTATACTTAGATTTTGAAACTGTGCTCTCGGTCATCGGTTGTCGAAAATAAAGCAGAAATCAAAATCTTTTTGGAATTTTCTGAAACATAAAGCAATAAAGAAATATTTACAGACAATATTTTTGTTTGAGTTCGTGTCAGAGGATCATATCAGTTTATGACAAATTACTAGCACCGTTGAGCTTGAAAACACTGTAAGTTCTAAACGATTCACTTAGATTGTTAGTATACTGATCCACTTAAATTTTCACACAAAGTTCAACTGATTCGAGATACGATTTAGGTGTATTAAGAACATAAACTCATTCATGTGTCCCACCTCTTGAATATACTCCTGTATCCAAATCCCAATATTCAGTCTTACAGGTGAGTATACCACAGACGATATCTGTAAGGGGTTAAATTGCGAGGGCCGTGAGAGCTTAGGTCAGAACTTCCGTTCAGCAGAGAGATGACGGCTTCGACTTTTGGTGTGTCCCCTTTAGAGGATCTTTTCTTCAACAGCACATGATTTACATATTTTTTCAATGTTTCATCATTTTTATGCTGAGGGCGGTGCTATATTTCAAGCAAGCATAAAGTATTCTCCGGGGACTAGGCCATTGCTTCCGCAAAATCAGAAGTCCCGGGATAATACCCCAGATATCACTGAGTATAAAGACCTAGTATCTCAGAAAGTGGGATCTTTCAAACAAGATTTCAGGGGTTACCTATATATCCAAGTAGTGTTCCCCACGAAATAAGCAAGTAAAGATTTAGGTTTATATCCTGAAAACAATCTACTAAGTGTGTAAAAACCTACTGGCATATCATCAGTGAGACCATTTATCACATTAAAACATTCCATTTCTTTAGCGTACTGTGATTGTCTACTGATGTACTATCATTTCCTCTTTTTACACAAAAACTCATTTTTGAATTTTATCATGTTTTTGGCTTTTTCAAAATTTCTAATGTTTTTGGATTTTCTGAAAATTCTTACTCCCCCTAAAATGCAAAACCATTTAAAGAAAATTTGACAACCTGATGCAGATAGCTTTGTCTCGCCATCCATTTTCTTCTTTTCGTGCTCTATTTTGCATAAAATATAAAGTAAAGCAGTAATTACCCCCATGATTTACAACACATTGATATTTTACAGTTTGAAAACCGTTTTTCAATCTTGTGAAATTAATCATGTTTGTTCAGCCGTGAGGGTTTCGGCGTATTCAAGCAACATATTTTTTTTTAAATTTTGACAAAATAAAACATATTTTTGGTTTTTAAATTTTTAAATTTTTAGGGTTTTTGAAATATTGTTTATTTATGTACAGAAACTGATAAACTCCCTGTTCAACCAAACCAGGGTTCAACAGCCTTCTCTTCCTGTGCCAGGCTGCTCATCAATTCTTTTTCTTGACAATCAAACTTCATGAGCACCTGCACATTCACAAAAACTTAATTACTTGAACAATTTAGCCCAGGTCTGTTTGACCTTAGGCATTTCAACACAATAAGTTTCATTCAATGATGGAAACTCTTTGTCATCTCGTACAAAAACTTTTTCATCTTTGACTTCGACTTTTTCTTCATTCACAGAAATCACTTGTTTCTTAATCACCCAGTCTTGTCCTTTTGAAGCACTTCTTTTGTAAAATCGTGACTTGTTTTGATTATTTTGACTTTGAACAACAACTTTTGGTTTCCAAAATTGATTTGGCTTTGTCATATCAACTGATGTTTGCCAACTTTGTGTTGTTCTGAATCTGGGTGTGTGAGAATTCTAGGTATGTCTTGAATCAGACTTGGTCTGTTTTGATTTCCAAGTTTGATTCGAAGCAAACTTGTTTGTGTTGTACCTCCAAGTTTGTTTTAAATCAAATCTGGTAGACTTTTGTCTCACATCCTCAGACTTCTGTTTTTCAATAGCAACAGGCTTTGTGTTTGGACACTTGCGTGCAACATGTCCAATTTGATCACATTTAAAACACGTTTTCTTTGAAACATCTTTAGCCTGTTGTTGTTTCTTTTTCTGAGCATAAAACTCTTCATTAGACTATTGTCTAAATTGAAGTTCTTCCTCTTCTTTCAAACTTTTCCCATTAACAAAATTCATTTTCTTTTGAAAATTCGGTTTTTCATTTCGCTTCCAATTTTGTTTCTTTTTATAACCCAATCCAGCCTTCATGTTCTTCTTTTTGTAACCCGGTTTGTTATAAAAAGTTTTCTTGCTCTTCCCAGCAAATTTTGAAATTTCTGATTTTTCAATTTCAACCATCTTAAAAACTTTATCAATCTTTTCTGAAATCACATTTTGAATCGGGAATACAATATCTAAGAATAATTTGTCCGATCCAATCATGGTATAAACCAATCCTCTTGAATCATCATTCACAATTTTCTCAGATTTTGACTGTTTAAGATAGCCATCATGAAAATTTCCCTCATTTTCATCATGTGATTCAGACTTACCTTTGGTTGACTCATCTTTCAAAACGCTTTCAACAACTTTACTTACCACCTCTGAATCATCAGCTTCATCAGATTTGGCGTAAGTCACATCGATACTTTCAGGTAATTGGTTAACGATATTCAGACCTTTTGCTACCTTTTCCTCATCATAAAAAGAATAATTGTTTCTCAATGGTGGTGGAACCTGATGAAACTCTGAACCAATACCCTTTTTATTCTTGTTAGTATCTTTATCATCTGGTGTGATGTTGAAAATGCGTTCGAGAATGTACGAAGAGTTATGATAACTTTGAAGTTTTGTAACAATCTTTTCTTTTTCAACCAGAACTTGTTTGAGATTAGCAACTTCATCAACATACTTGTTTAATTCAAGTTGCTTTTCTTTGAACTTTCTCTCATACAGTTCTTTTGTTGTTAAAGTTTCAGACAATCTTTCGTCAAAACATTTGACATGTCTCTTCAAAGTATCATAAGCTTCTTGTACTCTCTAATTTGACCATTTCAAATTATCGTACTCTTTTTGAAAATCTTGAAACTTATTTTCTTTTTCAACACAACCAACACATTTTGCTGTACACATTTCTTTTAAAGTCTTATTTTCTTTTTCAAAATCATGACATTTCTGTGTCAGCTTTTCAACCTTTAGTTTCAAAATTTCTTCATTTTCAATCATTTCTTTACATTTTATTTTGAAAACATTCTCAAGTTTATTTGTTTCGATTTCTTTTATTTTTATCTTTTCATCTTTTTCAGTACAGATTTTGCATATTTCTATGCAATTCCTGCACTTGTATTCATTTTTATTATCAGATCGTTCAATGCTTTTGTCTTTGTCAAACAATTTAGAAGATTCAGTTTGAATTTTTTCTGTTATCACACCTCCTTCTTCTGTCTTTTTCTGATCTTCATCTTTCATCTGTTCTTCTTCAATCTTCTGTTCCTCTTCCACATCATTCTTTGCCATAATCTTCATTTCTTCAACCAGCTTTTTCAACTCTTCTTCTTTCCTTTTCTTCATTTCTACCACCCTTGGTAGACTTGCTTCACAGATTTCTTTTATTTTGTTCAACAGATCTGGAAAATATCCTTTATCAGATAGCCTTCTTGTATTGAAAGTACCCTGATTTGGAATCAAATTTGTTACTGCATCAAAATCCACCTTTGATGGGTCAACAACCGGATTACCCTGTGGATCCATGTAACATTCCAATTCGTCATTCCATCTTTTGGCTCTCTGGGCTTCTTTGAATGGTTCTCTGAATTTTTCAATTTCCTATCTCGCATAATCTTTCCTCCACCAATTATCATAAGCACTATCTCCTGACATTTTAAATCTTCTTCTTGATATTCGCCCCTTGTAAATCTTTAATCACCTGAATCACGAACAAACAAGCACAATCAGTTTAAACAATATCAAACAAATGAATCGGACGGGTATCCGATCGAGTGAGTCAACACAAGTCAACAGTGAAAATAATCTCGTGACAACGCTGTCCGTTCGGGTGAGATTGCTATCCGTTCGGATGAGATTGCTATCCGTTCGAGTGAGATAGCTATCCGTTTGGGTGAGATTGTATCCGTTCGGGTGAGATTGTATCCGTTCGGGTGAGATAGCTATCCGTTTGGGTGAGATTGTATCCGTTAGGGTGAGATAGCTATCCGACTCTGTGACACAAGCCACTCTACTAAACGACAAAACTGTTGTCCGACCGGGTGACAGTTGATTCCTTTTTATCAATGATGAACTTGACTTATCAACTGAACTCACATGCTACATGCAAACTGACAACTCACATGGGATTAACAATGATGGCTGACAAAATATGAATGAAATATTACTTGATAGAATCAAACTTTGTTATCGCATGTGACACTGACAAACCATTAAATGCCTTTGATTATTTTCAAATTCAATTTAGCCGACAATCAGCTTCAAATTAAAATTCTATAGGGCCGTTAATAAGGATTTCACATGGGTTGACACTTAATTCATACACATTCACATGTTCACCGAAATCAATTAATGTCACATGAATTACTAATAATATTGACTGACAAACCTGAATATGTTGACTAAACAACTTGCTCGGGTGAGAACACTTGACTCGGATTGTCATCCGATCGGATGGTAATCCGCTCGGATAGGTCAACTAAAGTCAACACGGATTGCCGTCCGCTCGGATAGTAATCCGAACGGATAGGTCAACTGAAGTCAAAGACTTTTTAGTGATGATGCAGTGCCTCGGATTGTTATCTGATCGGATAGTAATCCGAACGGATAGGTCAAACAACTCAACTCTTTTTAAATGAAGTGATGGTACTTAGAGTCGGATAGTTATCCGATCGGATTGCTATCCGATCGATGAACTTTAATAGCACATGTCATATTCAATTGCTTTAATGAATTCAGTAGCCGACAAACTTTATCACGATCACATGCAATTTTTATTATCACAAAGCACATGACCCATGTGATTGTTCAGAGAACAAATTAGTTTGATGTAACCGAGATGTATAGATCAGATCAAAATGATTCTTTATAGCATTTGCCGATAAACTGATTAAATGTCCCTTTAATGATACACGTGAACTACTGATAAAGTTGTCTGACTAAGTCTGAGCAGGTTGACTAAGTAATTCGACCGGGTGAGATGCAATGAATGGCACTTGAGTCGGATGGTCATCCGATCGGTGAACATCAAAAGTCAACATAGTCAACATTTTAAATGAAATACAATGAGTCGAGTGAAAGTTTGAGTCGGATGGTCATCCGATCGGATTTCCATCCGACCGGTGAACATCAAGCACAACAGCAGCAACTTTCAACATGTTTCAACAAACTTCGAACCACAAATTTCTAAATTTCTCTTAAACGTCTTCGAATTTGATTCTGAAAATTTGTAGGCTTGTAGATCAATTGATTTCGCATAACATATCCAAAAATTAGCAAATTTTATCCGTAAAAAGTCGTTTAATTTGGCGATTTTCAGTTAAGAACGTTAAGAAATGAAAAGATGAAGAAATTGATCAAATCTGAGTGAAATTTGAATCTGATTCTGATGAAATCCAGTACGAATCTGTGCGTTTGATCTTCACAACCGAGCTCCTGCTCTGATACCACTTGTTAGGACCGGTTTTGACTCCGAAACGATTGCGAACCGACCGTGCGACGTGCGGAATCCGTGCACGAACGTGACCAAAATACACGAGAAGTAATATAATCTGTGATTCTATAGATTGATATGAAACCATACAAAGAACCATGAATCACCTTGCCACTTTCTCTCTCTAGTTTCTCTCTCTAGCTCCAAAGCTCTCCAACTAGCAAATGTGGCTAAAGTTGCAAAAGTTCTAAACCTAACACCTTAGGTTCCTATTTATAGGCCAAGGGATATAAGGAGGTTCTCCTTATTTACAATAATGCCACCTTGCCTTTTACTAACTAGATACAACATAAAGCCTAGAATTTAACAGTTTCAGCTACGATTTGAGATGACGGAGGCGATAGACATAAATGCACTAACATGGTCGCACCTCCGAAGGACTCTTTGGTGCCAATCAATTTCTAATAGAATGGATCTTAGTGGAATCCACGTGTATTCTCAATTTGTTGACTACATGACCAAGAGAGTGTACTTCTCGAATCCAGATGTCTTAGAAAGACTTCGCGTGGAGTTGCTCCTCCCTCAGGAGCTCTAAGTGTAACACCCTGTGTTTCAGAAGTCAAAGTCAAAGTCAAGATTGAAGTCAAAGGTAGACAAGATTGCTAATTGCGATCTGTCACTCCTTGCTCAATTCCTGTTTTGACTTCTTTGACTTGTAGTTAGTCTATTTTATGCCTTACGTTAGTTGAATTATGTGGAGTACTTATTAATAATCGAGGTTTATTCGATATTTATCGCATGTTTTTATCACTTTATCACTATCACCATCGCACTCGCAACTCGAATTACGCGTTCTGGATGTTGTTATACGTGTGTGTATGCCTTAGGTGTTACTTGTGCATGTTTGTTTATGTTATGTTGTGGTGATTAATCGAAACGCAATCGAAACTCAATCGTAATCGAATCGCAAACGCTAAACGAATACGAAATAAGGATGATTGTATGTTGATATAGTAGTTGGGATTAAAAGTAATTTGACTAGGAAACTCTATCGCATCGCAACGCTCGCATTCGCAATCGAAACGGCAAAAAAATCATCGCACCGAACACTCGAACCAAAGTGGCTAATCGACCAAGTGACCAGCCGATCGACCAGCCGTTCGATCGAGCTACCGCTCGATCGGCCAGCCATTCGATCAGGCTGCCACTCGATCGACCAGCCCTTTCCACTTTGGGAAACCCTATAAATACCTCACTTGTTACTACTTTTGGTAAGTTACATCTCTCTTTGCTCGAACCAGCCACACTCCAGTTTCTTTTCTCTGATTTCTCTCAAATCTTGTAAGTTTTCAACCTAATCTTTGTACTTTCTTGATCTACATGCTCTCCTACACCTCTCTATCTTTTGAATCTTAACTTCTAACCGTAAAATCACTAGATTTGAGGTGTTCTAGGATGATGTCATCATGGTGTTCTTGAGAACTTCATGTTTTGACTTCAATCCACCAAGAACAACTTAGATCTGAACGATTTCCACACAAATAAACAAAGATCTTTCATAGATCTAAACATATTCATGGTGAAAAGGATTGAAAGATGGTTTTCCAACTTTCTTTCAACTCTTTTACACTCAATACACTCAAAACCGATAGAATCGGAGCTTGTACCAACTTTCTACTCATTCTTGTGGTTGTGTTGGTTCAAGATCTGGATTCTATCCACGAGACTACCGATTTTGGGTTAAACATGGAACACCGTCTTGAACAGTTAACTGGTCGGATTTGGGTGATTCCTGTCCGATCAGGAGTACCAAGCATTGACGAGGTTTCTGTTGCTTAACACGCTATCAAAACATCACGATAAAACGAAAAACTATCAAAATGACCAAGGAAGAAGACGACCGGGACACCAGAATGGAGTGCCGCCCGATCGGACTGCTGTCCGATCGAATTGTCACCCGATCGGGTGGTCACCCGATCGACTTGCACCCTGGACCCACACTCAACTTTTATTTTCAAACTTTGAGGGATGAACATTGAACGAAGTGCTGCTCGATCAGATTACCACCCGATCGGACTAACACTTGACCATGTAATGATCAGATTTCAATACTTATCAATTTTCAACCTGTTCAATGCACGAGGGTTGCCACCCGATCAGACCATCATCCGATCGAGTGACAATCTGCTGTGAACTTGCTCTCACTGAAGTGTCCAACCAATTGGACTATCGCCCGATTGAATGGTCGTTCGATCGATCGACCTGAAAGGTAGAGATACTTCTAAGTTTTCAAAATGCTACAACGAAAACTTCGAAAGTCAAACCATCATACACAAACACATCCTTCACAAAGGAAGAAACAATCCACTCGAAAGGTCACCCGATCGGATGACCATCCGAGCAGACAGACACTCGAACGACCGGCTGTCCGATCGGACTACCATCCGATCGAACTGCTGTTCGACCCACTGTCACTTGTTTCGTTTTATGCGTCGCTTATCGTTATGCTATCAATCTGTTCAGGCTAACCCTACTCTCTAGCGCTCCCTTCAATCCACCAATCGCTGTGAGTATACTCGATCCCTTTTTGCTTTACGCACTTTTGGGTGTTACATACATTACATATTCTAAATCACATCAAACACACTACGCAATACTGTAATCGCTAACCAATTACCGCATGTTATACGTGACTTAATGAATGCTTGTTTGTTATGTTTACACATGGAATGTTGTCTACCTGCCTTAGCAACGATAGTACTATTTGTTTAGACTCAGCACCTGTTCACTCAGGGGTTGTTAAGGACAATTTGTTACATGGCTCACAGTGGTGAGTGTGTATTACGAACTGCCTTGGGCAGTCAACTCGCAGTCATTGGTATTGATAGCTTCATGTCGATAACTAACATGCCTCATTTTACACTGTGTACGTGCTGGTTATGCGTAATAATTGGTAATTATAGTTGTTATGGAAACTTCTGGACAATCTGTTTCTCTCAGTGCCACGCCCCGATGTTTCCGCCATCGGTTGGGGTGTGACACTAAGATAAGATACAAATGCCACTCCTGGTGTTCCTTTCTTTTGGAAATGATTCAGAACGTCATCAAGTAACACGGTTGGCGAATTTGGCGAGATGTGGTTTACACATACTATTAATGTGATCCGTAAAGCTGCTGGTGTGTTGGGTAACTGGAATGATATAAACAGAAAATCGTACTGGCAGTACTGCGTTCGAAGTGCCGTTTTAGGAACATCCTCCTCCGGTCTCCCATCAGATGATACCCCGATCTCATGTCGGTTTTCGAATAGAAGCTTGACCCTTGTAGCTGGTCAAGCAGGTCGTTGATGCGAGGTGGAGGGTGATGGTTTCCAACTGTCACCTTGATGAGTTTACGGTAGTCAATGCACGTACGAAAGGACTCGTCCTTCTATTTCACAAATAGAGCTTGGGCTTCCCCAAGGCGAGAAGCTAGATCGATTAAAAACCCCAGCAGTTCCTGAAGTGGATTAGACAGTTCTTACAACCTTCCCGGTGCGAGACGATAAGGGGTACTAGAAATCAGGGCTGCTTCTAGCGTGATACGAATCTGATATTCCACCTGACGATGTGGGGGTAAACCTGGAAGTTCTTCGGGCTACGTATCGGTAACCAGTGATAAAATAGCAGGATAGCTGAAACTCTTCTGGGTTTCCATCACCGAAGTGACACTATCAATCACTGAATCTTCACCAGAGGGAGATGTACACGCGACTTCCCCTACATATAATTTATGCTCGAGGCTTGGACATCCAGTCCATATCCACGACTATCTCAAAGCTCCTAAAAGTAACAAGAGGAAGGTCAATGTCGAACACGTGACCTACAAGTGTGAGACTTCAATTGGCTTGCCATCAGCCACTTCTACAACGTGTTTGGTCGCAAGAGGTATCGGGGTTAAACAGAACAGAGGTGAAGTGATTAATCACAAAAACGTACACATCACTATGTTGCTATCCTTTCTGGCGTCACCCACTCCAATCGTAAATGCTTTTCCATGAGCACCACTTCCAGTGTCGTTGTTATCGTTATGAGGATTCCCAACATTGTCGTTGTTCCCTTGGTTGTTGACGTCTTGACTTAACAACGACCATTCCTTGTCGAAGTCACCTTCATTTCCATACTGAAGGTTATGATTACGAGTACCTTGTTGCATGGTGGCCATTGCCTCTAATGTTGTTGCCTTGTAAACAGAGCACTGCGATCTTTCGCCAAAAGGGTCCACCTTCTCACATTTCTCGACACGTACTAGGGCGGTGCCCGTGGTGTTAGTATTTGCACCTCCCATACTCTAGTTGTTTGTCAGTGATTATGCCTCGATTGACTCGTATGGGTTGGCTCTCAGAAGTTGCTGGCTAGGGTTAAGGACTCGATTGAAGTCAATCTAATGGTGTTCGTTGTTGGTAATCAGGGTTACCCTGATACTAGGGTGGGTAATGTATCACGTTCATCTTCTTATCCATCGGCCTTGCGAGTCGATTGAACAATGCACGGTAGGTTACTAGAGAAGTACAAAAGTGATCATACTTCGGGATATAAGGCATCAATTCGTTGAGTTCAAATGAACGTGGGAAGTGAGGAGAGTACCGACTAACCAGTCAATGCTTCGACAACAAACTCAGGGACGTTCGCACTAACACCTAACATTCTCATACAGTTCGTTTGACGTTCAGATACGTGTCCAGGCTAATACTTGATTACATCGTGTTTCGTGAGGATTCAGAAGGAAATGAAAGGATTACGTTCGAATATGAGGAAATCGTATCTATGATTCCCATAGATTTGTTATGTTTCTAATTTGATCGAATAACGAAACAAAACCCCTTTTACACTTATTAAGCCTCACTGGGACTCACATGCAACCCACATTATTATTATGTGTGCACCCACAATAATATTGTGATTTGCATGCTCATCTCAGTTCCTCCTAACTCATGTCAAATGGTTCCTCAAACCCAAATGTCAAACGGAGGTTGTCAAAATGACAAGATCACAGAAATCTAAGGACTACGACATACTAACAATGCATCATAATGTAAACAAGCAATTCATGTAATTATGCTATAGTGACGAGTGTGTGTCCGTATGCTACATCGTAAACAAGTGTACACTAGTCATGTAATGTATGCAACAGGTGACAAGATGAACCTTGCAATCTAGAGCTGAGTGTCATGGTCGTATTCTCGTATTCAGAACTGTTCGGTTATAGTCTGATTTTATAAAAAAACGTTTTGAAACCAAGTTTACTATAACCAGTGGCTCTGATACCAATCTGTCACACCCCCAATATACCACATGCGGGAACCCCCACGAGGCATGTGATGTACCAGGATCTAGCCACCAATCACATTGAACTCATAACAATATTTCAAATAAAACATTCATTTATTAAAATAAGCGTTACAAAACATTATTCATTATTCAGCGGAAGCATAATACAATAGTTAAGAATTTCGTAACCCAAGTGTATAAAAAAAAAATTAGACTTGTCTCGTGATTCCAAGCAACTCGACCCATGACCACTCCAGCATCCCAGACATCAAGTTCCAAATAATGGTACCTATAGATCTGCAAGCATGCAGAAAAAGTGTATCAGCATAACGCTGGCGAGTTCACTGATTTTTTAACCGATTGTTACCAAGTATTGATTTATGTCATGTTGATAATCACTCGATACCGCAGACGGCTCCGTTTTTCCCTTCCCCAATGCTCTATCAAACATTGGTCAAGATTTTAAAGTTATTAGTTCACACCCGTCCTATCCAGGTACGTCGTGAGGGTGCCAAACCTAAAAGCGCTATCAACTAATAACCCCGTTGCCGTACAAGCAACTAGTTCGGTAGTATGATGGGACTTAAGTGATAGAAAGTAGTGTATTATCCAACATCGACATTTACTGAAAACTGCCTCATATCCCCTACAAGGATACGGGTTTATGAAAAACTGCCTAATGTCCCCTACAAGGATATAGGTTTATGAAAGTCTGTTTGTTTGTTTGCCTGTTTGATTGTCCCCACCGGACGCATGCTTGTAAAAAGGATAGTGAACTCACCTTAGATTTGCTCGGTAAGACTAGTTACTTGTCATACATTAGTTCAACTACGTCCTATCATGATTATCACAGTCACTTAAGATTTCACACATGCTTTTCACGAGTTTAACAGATAACATGTAGTACACATCATCACAGAACAAGCAATTCGGGTCACGTAAGTTAACCACCAAGTCTACATATGCGTAACAAATTAACAGCCTAAAACACCAAACATTCAAGTGTGTATACTAGTAACCGAGGCCCTGTGAGGGTGTGCGATTCATATGTGTACTCGGCCCAATCAAACATAAAGCCCAATGGACTGTGCAATTAGATGCAAGTGTGCGATTATGTCAAGAGTGTGCGACTGTTCTCCTAGTGTGCGAGTTACTACAGTTGTGCGGCCCATGTAAGTCCCTGGCCCATTCAAGTGTGCGACCAGGTTGGTGCGGCCCAAGGAAGTACAAGGCCCAGTGTTCGCAAGCCCATATGGTTTATTACAGGTGTGCGACTATAAGGGGAGTGTGCGACTCAAGTTGGGCTATGCGATCCTTACTATATCTGGCCCATTTCAGAGTGTGGCCCAAATATCTTATACGACTGGACTGAGGGTGTGCGATCGGTGTCACTTGGCTGTAACTCATGGGATCTGTTACACATTACACAAACAAATTAATTAATCAAACAGTTACCAATTATTTCGCATGAACCCTAGGTCGTTACTTTGAATCATTCAACCGAATCAATGTACCTATGTTTATCATTCAAATCGGCTTAACCGGGATTATCTAAATCAATCTATCACCATATACAATCCATCATTAACAACAGTTAACATATGATCAATCTTCCAAATCGGACCAAACAGGACATTCATATTGTCATATATTCATCATCATCGAATCACACCTTCTTGGATAACATTCAGATTTGATTACTAGCAGACCCATATCATCGATCAACATCCACACTTTTTAAATAAAATCTAACCATACTATTCACCATCCCGTTATCGTAAACCCTAATTATTAACCAACAACCACGTGATAACAATCATATGAAACTATGATCCTAACAGAACTCTAATCATCATTTAATCACGCAAAACACAAAAATCAAGCATACACCATGTATAACATAATCGAATATACACATCATGCACCCATCAATAATAGTTAAACTATGGTGAAACACTAACCGAACTGAATGGTGAAAGGAGGATCGCCTGGAATGAGGGAGCCCCAAGGCTGTGGATAGGTGTTGCCGTCGAGATGGGAAGGAGGAAGGAAAGAGAGAGCTAGGGTTTGCTTGTTTTCTGTTTTGTTGCAATATGAGAGAACACACAAGGCTGTGTGTGTGTATACGCCTAAGGAAGGGTCGAGCCCAACTTATGGGTTTCGTTTGGGCCCATATCGGTATACTATTGATATGGGTTTGAGCCGCGAACAAGTTAACAAGGTAATAAGAGTGTGCGGCCCGGTTCGATTTGTGCGCCCAAGACTTCGCAATACATACCTACTTACAGCACATAACATAAGTAAACCCACACCATACAATTTCACTCAACGGAACAGTCATCCAACTAGCATAACACAGGTTACATCAAAATACGAGATGCGAAAAGGAAATTAGTACAAGAGAAAGGCTTCTAAAATATGATTTGTCAAGGCGCATAAAAAGACATGTTTCAAGCTGCTAAACCAACAAAAACCGAATCGGAAATGGTTAGAACCATTTGGGTCGCCGTGTACAGTAATTGACCCGAACGGCAAATTTGGGGCTAAGTCTTTAGAAGGGTTCTTTGTGGGGTATGCTAGTTTGTTAAAGCGAGTCTGTCTTCCTAGCATCAATCGGGTAATTCAAGCTCAGCATGTGGATTTTCAAAGATACACATCTCCGACACAGAAACCGAGAGATCCTTGGTTGTTTGATTATGAAGGTCTCTTGAATTCGTTCAACCTACCAGCCGAATCATTAGAGGAGGAACTTGCTATGATTTACCAACATCAACTATCTTTTTCACAAGATCAAGTTCCAAGACCATTTGTTGTGACACAGACACACTTTGGCACACATGATGTTGAAGCAGGTCTGAGTACTCAACATCCTAAATCACAGACTGCTAGAACAAATGAACCCAAAGTCAAACCAAAAGTGAATGAACCAGCTCCTAGTTTTGATCAGCCTGACGACTCTAAATCTGAAGCTGGACCGGCATACGATGAAGATGGATCTACTTCCGATGATGGTGAAATTCAGTTTATAGTCTACCCAACAATCAAAATGAAGGAGCGAGTGCTTTAAATGAAACTTGTGTTGTAAACCAAGATGTTGAACAAAACGTTATAAACCTACAACAAGAAGTGAGTGTATCCAATGAAGTAATGCCTAGAACGCTGTCTTACCATCCACCAGAGTTCATTATTGGAGAATTACAAATTGGTGTTAAAACCCGACATCAAGTTAATCAGGGTTTTAGTTGTTTTTATTTGAAAGTGGCTCCATTGCAAAATAGGTTCTCATTCAAATGTTTATTTCGCATGTAGAACCGAAAACATATAAGGAAGCACTGATAAAGGAAAGCTGGGTAAACGCCATGCAAGAAGAACTTTCTCAATTTGAAAAATTGGGTGTGTGGAAACTAGTCGATTTGCATGAAGATCACAAAAAGATAAACACGAAATGGATCTTCAAGTGCAAAAAGGATGATCGCGGTGTAATTGTACGCAATAAAGCTTGACTCGTTGTTCAAGATTTTTGTCAACAAGAGGGAATAGATTTCACCAAAGTCAATGCTCCCGTAGCCAGATTAGAAACAGTTCGTATCATTTTGGCATTTGCATCTTGGAAAGGATTTAATGTCTATCAATTAGATGTAAAGTCTACCTTCTTGTATGGAAAGGTGAAGGAGGAGGTGTACGTCGACCAACCACCGGGGTTTGTCGATCCGATAAACAAAGACAAATTATACCTACTAGACAAAACCTTGTACGGTTACATCAGGCCCCGAGAGCCTGGTATGAGATGCTTTCTCAACATCTCCTCGACAATGGCTTCGTAAGAGGAACAGTAGACAGTACCTTCTTCATGCTAGAAGTAGACGGTAAAATCCTATTTGTACAAATCTATGTTGATGATATCGTATTCGGTTAAAAAATTAACGCGTTGTGCAAAGAATTTGAAAGTATCATGAAGAAAAAGGTTTGAGATGAGTTCTATGGGGGAGATGAAGTTTTTTCTTGGACTTCAAGTAGAGCAATTACCTGATGGGATCTTGGAGAAATTCAAGATGTCTAACGCAACCCCGATGTCTACCCCATTAGCTTAGAAACACGGCATTGACCAGATCTAACCGGGGAGAAGATTGACAAAACTCTCCACCGTTCGATGATTGGCTCTTTAATGTATTTGACAGCATCATGACCGTATATCATGTATCCAACATGCCTCTATGCACGCTACTAGAGGAGTCCTAGAGTATCTCACTTAATGATCGTCAAAAGGAACCTTCAATACCTTAAGGGTTGTCCAAGCACCGGCTTGTGGTACCCACACGACGACGATTTCAAGCTACAAGTCTTCTCAGACTCGGACTTTGGGTGTTGCAAAATCATAGCTAAATCTACAACTATTGGTTGCCAGTTCTTTGGCACACGTTTGGTAACGTGGCAGTGCAAGAAACAAACCACGGTCTCTCTCTCGACATGTGGGGCAGAATATGTATCTGCTTCTAGCTGTTGGTCACAAATCCTTTGGATTCAACAACAGATGAGGGACTATGGATTGCAATTTCTTAACAGACCAATATATGTAGATAACGAGGCTGCTATTTTGATAACAAAAAATCCGGTTTATCACTTTAAAACAAAACATATCGAGATACGTCATCACTTTATTCATGATTGCTACGAGAAAAAGTTGATACGTATTGAGAAAATCCACACTGATGAACAAAAAGCTGATTTTCACACTAAACCATTTGATAAAACAAAGTTTCAATATCTTTTTAAATTAAACAGGATGAAAGATTTGTCATCAGGGGAACAAAGAGAGTGAAGCCGAGATGGATGGCGATTTGAAGTAATCCTCATCGGTTTGTCAAGTTTTTTTTTTTTTCAAGTTCGTTCCTTAAAACCAAAAATCCAAAAATTTGTTTTTGTTTTTAGGGGGAGAAATATGTTGTGAAAAATAAAAATAAAAACATATAAAATTTGAAAAGTACATAAACATAGAAAAAGACAAAAATCAAGTTTTTTTGTGTAAAAAAGAGGAAATGATACTACATTAGTGGACTATCACAACACACTAAAGAAATATAGTGTCAAAAAGTGTTTAAATGGTCTCACTGATGATGTGCCAGTAGACTTCGCACATTTAGTAAATTGTTTTCGAGATATAAACATTACGAAACTTCTGAAACAGTGGTTAACATCTCTCAGATATATGGTCTCAGTATACCGAAACTTCATTTGAGAGATTGCCAGATTTTGAGATACTAGGTCTTTATAACTAGTTGATATAGGGGGTATTATACAAGTTCTTCTGATTTTGCATCAGCAATGGAGTAGAAATTGTAGAATACTTTACTTTAAAAACCCTAAACTGCATCAAAATTGAAAGAATCAAAAGATCAGACAAGTGCAGTCAAAAGATTCCAAAATATGAAACACCACTTTAAGTCAAGTCTTCATCTCCTTGTCTGTACAGTAGTACTAACCTGAGCTCTCAAGGCCTCGCTTAACCCAAATATGTCACACCCTGACTTTTGCGGAAGCGTGGTTATTGGTGTGACTTCTTAATACCATAGCATTCAATCATAACAATGCTAAATGATAAAACCATAAGATGTTCATCAATATATTAAGTTTATAAAATACCACAACATACTTGTCTGAAACGTTGACACCAACTTAAGTTACAAACCACAACATGTTCACATGAGTTCATGAAGACTCAACAAAAGACTTTATATAAAACCGGGTTTAGAAACATGTATCCTGTCCAGGAATAGGATACATCTTCTAAACTCTACGACCACGGATGACATCTTTTATTTATACGCAGCTTGAAAACATGCATACTTGCCAGATCCACTTAGTTCCCTGAAATACATGTAGTTTAAAAATATCAAGAAAAGTTGAGCGAGTTCATGTGTATGTGTATGAATAAATCTTTAAAGTATGTCTGTATGAATGTATGTCCCTGGTATGTAGCAATAAGGAAAAACAGATCACCAATGGTTTGCAAGGCCATTGATATGTGTGAAATGGTGCAGGAAAACTCAAACCTAGCAAATTTGTACCGGGCCTCCGGCTGGAAGACATAGTCACCCTATGGGCCACCCTGGTCCCCATGGGTGTGGGCTCGCTACACCCAAATAGATCTATCACTCATGTCCCTCGGTCCTATGATGAGGATTAATGGCCTTAAGTGTTATACCCACCTTTCACATGATCTAGCAGTAACCCTCCTTAGCTAACCATACCATGTATAAAACGTTTGTAATAACTGTAACATGTATTTCACCCCCGAAGTATAAAACTGAAAACAGTTAAAAGAAAAGGGGGACATGAACTCACTGTATTGCGTCTTCAGTACTGGTAACTCAAATCTCCTCAGCAAACACGACTACCTACAGTGTACTAACGTCTATTAGACGGACGGGTCGTGCCTTTGCTTAGTATTTACGTTTTTGAGTTACGTTTCTTATGTTCCCAATATTATTTCAAGTTATAATTACTTGTTAAAATAATAATTATTTTAACCTTAAATTATATTTATTTTTGGAATAATTGTTTAAGCAGTGTTTTGTAATAATACTTCTCAAGTATTTATTTTCGTATTTCCTTCTCAAGGATGGGGGTATTTCATACAAGTATTTTCGTATTATTGTATTTGTAGTTCCAAATTAATATATTTTCAAGTCTCACATTAGAAAATATGTATAATAACTTATTTTGTCCCAAAAATAATGTATTGTACAGAAAATATATATTTTTCCCAAAAATCATATATCTTCCAAATATATTAAGAAAATATATTTTTACTTCCAAAAATAATATATTTTCTCTTTGTCGAAAATACAATAGTACTTTTGTAATATTTACAAAAATCATATTTTCATTTCTTATATCCAAAACAATGTTTACCAAAAATATATTTATAACGGTATTTTTTTTTGAATTGTAAATTTCATGGTATTTTGTTAAGTTATATTATTTTACCCTAAAATAATATAACTATTTCACCAAGTATACAAATATTCACACAAGTGTCTTTAATGTAAATATATATTCTAAATGCATATTTATTCATTTTTATTTATAAAAACCAACCTTCCATATTTGTATTTTTGTTACAAAAATTATGGAAAAGTTTATATCAAAATACACTTGTAAATATTTATTAGAAAATATTTTTCTAAGTGTTTATATTTTTAGAAAATTTTGCCATAGTTTCCCCTAAAACTGGAGGTGTCCATGCTATCAAAGTATATCATTTTGTTTTCAAAAATCATAACAACAATCAACAATCAATCCCTAAACAACTACACTTACCAAGTGCAAAAACAATGTTATTTGCACTACAACGTGAACTTGAATTTTTATTAAAACTTGTAGTAACTTGGTAAAGTGTTTAGTAGGTTTAGTTACCCCTTTAAAGTGCGTTTACTTCTTTAAAACACTCATTCTTGTAAGATTTGGATGTTTACAACTTGTAAACATGTTTTACAAAAATGTTTCTTTATTAAATCTTCTTGTTTCTCTAGTGTTTCTACACTTATTTTATCACCAAAAATAGTGTAAGTTTAAGTAAGAACCATGATCTTCTAAAGATCATATTTTGAACTTGGTTCTTTTGGAAAACCATTCATACATCTTAGATCCATAAGTTTACTAGCTCACTTTGGTTATTATTTTTTAAGAAATCATTTTATTTTCAAGTTCATGCTTACACATGAGGATGATCATCTTGTTTAATCACTTAATCACCCTCTTACTTGCTAGATCATGTGTTTAATCACAATCTAGCAAGCTCCTTATGATGATCAACATCATAATCTCAAGTAAATAACAATCAATCATCATACATACACTAAACAACTTAGCTTCATCATGATTTCATCATTTTTCAAGCTTATGTTCATGTTTCAAGGTTATGTTCTTTAGTGTTCTTGTGATTTACAACATAATACATCTTTTAACCAACAAAATATGAGGTAAATAAGGATCATGAGAGTCTTACAACTAGCACAAAGGCTAGGGATGAACACAAGAGATGGTGATGACAAAAGTGGAGGATAATAGCAATTGATGGAGGTCGTTCAAGTTCCACAAGCACCAAACCTTCTTATATGGCTACTTACACCTTAGAATGGTCTTGGAATGGTTGGATGACGGATGAAAGATGGTGGTGGTGGTGGCACTATGCTCGACCGAGAGCAAGAAGGAGAGAGGGAGAGAGTTGAGGTGTTTGTGTGTGTGAGAAAGATGAGTTCATGGTCCATTATATAATCTCTAATCCCTTTTGTCCAATGGTTCATATGTTTCTAGAAGTACAAGCATAATCTTCTTACTAAGTCAATTAGAGATCACATAAGATCTAGTAGGATTATGTAGCATCCACCAATTAGGCCATGTGGTCGATTTCTAGTGTGAGGGGGGGGGGTCTAAGTGTAAGTTGTAATGATAAGTAGGTAATTAGTTGAAAACTAAGTGTATTAGTTTAGGTGTTATGCATAAGGTATGTTATATAGTGTGTTAAGGTGTTCGGGGATCATAACTAGCCAAGAAATAATAAAACAATGCTTCTAGCATAATTTTTGTGTTTCGGGTAGTGTCCGGTTGTTTAGTTAGATACCGGTTCGTTAAAGTGTCAAACTATTCCATTTAATGACTTTTAAGTACCCTTTTGTGACACTTTTAATTCCCAACACTTAGGAAAGCATTCAGGACCATTTTGCCATATTTTTGCATGTTACTAGCTTGTTAAAAAGCTGAATTTTGCTGAAATATGCAGAATTCTGCACTTTACGTGGTTTTTAGGCACTTTCCGACACTTAAACTATCACCTAGTGACGCAGTTTTATGGTCCTTACCTCCCTACACACTATACTAGTGTAGAACTTTGTTTCCGGCTCATACTGGGTCTCAAAACACTGTCTGTCTATGTACTGAACCCCGTCAGCATATTTTCTGAGTTATCCGCTAACTGTGCTAACTGTGCATCATTTATGTCACTAAAGGTTTGTATGTAAAAATGATGTGACAATATGAAATGTGATGCACATGTATGTATGATACAGAAATTAGAAAGCAGTTTAAGTCATCAGTTGTAATTCAGCACATTCATTAAGCACTAATTTATATTAATTAAATTCTACGGATACCTGGATTTTTGACGGTTGTCACATTCTCCCCCTGTTAAGAAAATTTCGTCCCGAAATTTTAGTTCTGCTACTAGATGCATGGGTCTTGGGGAACAAATGTGGGTATTTTGCTTTCATGCGATCCTCACGCTCCCAAGTGAACTCTGGGCCGTGACGCGCATTCCAACGAACCTTGACGAGTTTAACACTACTCCTGCGTGTCTTGTTAACCTTCCAACCAGTAACCTCAACAGGTTCTTCAGTAAAGTGGAGTGTGTCGTCAATATGAACTTCGTCGGCAGGAATGACAACTGTTTCTTGAGTTGGACTCTTTTTCAGATTAGATACATGAAATGTATCATGCACGCCATTCAATTCTAAAGGGTAGATCCAACTTGTAAGCTACAAGACCAATCATCTCTAGGATTTTGAATGGTCCAATGTATCGCGGATTCAACTTCCCACGCTTCCCAAAGCGTGCTACACCCTTCCAGGGTGAAACCTTTAACAAAACCATATCTCCTACTGCAAACTCCAACGGTTTCCTTCTTCGGTCCGCATAACTCCTTTGTCGATCACGAGCCGCCTTGATGTGCTCTCGGATCTGTATAATCTTGTATGTCGTCTCTTGAACCAATTCAGGACCAACAAGCTGTCTATCACCCGCGTCTGCCCTGCATAACGGTGATCGACACTTGCGTCCATAGAGAGCCTCAAATGGTGCAGCTTGGATACTCACATGATAGTTGTTGTTGTATGAGAATTCTACCAAGGGTAACTGAGTGTCCGAACTACCACCCAAATCCATCACGCAAGCTCGTAACATATCTTCCAATCTTTGAATCGTTCGTTCACTCTGGCCATCTGTCTGCGGATGGAATGCAGTACTCAGATTCAACTGAGAACCAAAGGCTTCTTGGAAGGATTGCCAAATCCTTGATACAAACCTTCCATCTCTATCAGAGATAATCGAGAGAGGCACTACATACCGTGCAACTATCTCTCTCAGGTATAGCTCAGCAAGCTTGCTAGTGTTGTCTTTCTCCTTGATTGGCAAAAAGTGTGCATATTTGGTCAGATGGTCCACGATTACCCAAATCGTATCATGACCTCTGGGTGTGTTTGGTAACTTCGTTATGAAATCCATTGAAATCTGTTCCCATTTCCACATGGGTATTTCAGGTTATTGCAGATGGCCTGAAGGCTTCTGATATTCGGTTTTACCTTGGCACAAGTCAAACATTTGCCAACATACGTTGCAACATCGCCTTTTAATCTCGGCCACCAATAGAAATCCTTTAAATCTTGGTACATTTTATCCGATCCTGGATGGATCGAGTACCGTGACTTGTGAGCTTCATCGAAAATCACGTCTCTAAGACAACCACAGAGGGGAACCCAAATTCTTCCCAAGAAACACAACGTTCCTTCCTCGTTTGGTACCAACTGTTTCTCCATCCCACGGAGATATTCATTTTCAAGATTCTTCTCCTTAAGAGCTTCTCTCTGTGCGGCACGAATGCGCAATGAGAGGTCCGTTTGAATAATCATTTCCAAAGCCCTAACCCTTATGGGCTTGATTCTTTCCTTCTGGCTCAAGGCATCGGCGACCACATTCGCCTTCCCTGGGTGATACTTGATCTCACAATCATAATCGTTCAACAACTCGACCCATCGTCTCTGTCTCATGTTAAGCTCTTTCTGATCGAATATATGCTGTAAGCTCTTGTGATTAGTAAAGATTGTGCATCGCGTGCCATACAAGTAATGTCGCCAGATCTTAAATGCAAACACCACCGCGCCTAACTCCAAGTCATGCATGGTGTAATTCTTCTCATGGACCTTCAACTGGCGTGAATCATAGGCTATAACCTTCTGTCGCTGCATCAGCACGCATCCTAAACCTTGACGCGAGGCGTCGCAATATACCACGAAGTCGTCAGTGCCTTCGGGTAGGGATAAGATCGGTGCATCGCAAAGCTTGTTTTTCAGTAGCTGAAAAGCTTCCTCTTGTTTGTCTCCCCATTCATACTTCTTGTCTTTCTGTGTGAGGGAGGTCAAAGAAATCCTCAATAAATCTGCGATAATACCCAGCCAAACCTAAGAATTGACGGATCTCGGTTGGCGTCTTCGGAGTCTCCCAATTCTTGATTGCCTCGATCTTTGTGGGATCCACATGAATTCCATTTCCGTTAACCATGTGACCAAGGAACTGAACCTCGCGCAACCAGAACTCGCACTTAGAGAATTTAGCGTACAACTTCTCTTTCTTAAGCAGCTCTAAAATAGCTCTTAGGTGTTGCTCGTGCTCTTCCTTCGTCTTTGAATAAATCAAAATGTCGTCAATAAAAACAATCACAAACTTATCGAGGTACGGCTTACAAACTCTATTCATCAAATCCATGAAAACTGCTGGTGCGTTCGTCAGACCAAACGGCATAACCAGAAACTCGTAATGCCCATAGCGAGTCCTAAAGGCCGTCTTTGGAATACTCTCCTCTTGAATTCTCAACTGGTGATAACCCGATCGAAGATCGATCTTGGAGTAAAAACTCGAACCTTGTAGTTGATCGAACAGGTCATCAATCCTTGGCAAAGGATACCGATTCTTAATGGTCAATTTGTTTAGCTCCCGGTAGTCGATACACATGCGGAAACTACCATATTTCTTCTTAATGAACAAAACTAGAGCTCCCCATGGCGAGAAGCTTGTTCTGATAAACCCTTTGTCTAAAAGTTCCTGAAGTTGTGTTGACAGTTCTTGCATCTCGGAGGGCGCAAGTCGATAAGGTGCCTTAGCCACAGGCGCAGCGCCTGGAACTAAGTCAATGTGGAACTCGACTTCTCGCTACGGCGGCAATCCTGGCAAGTCTTCGGGAAAGACTTCAGGATATTCCTTCACGACTGGAATATATTCCAACTTTGGCTCAGCGGTTTCTTTGTCCACAATGTGTGCCAAGAAGGCGACACATCCTTTCTGCAAACACTTTCGAGCCTTCAAACAACTGATGATCCTTAGGGGTGTATCGTGCTTGTCTCCATGTACCACAATTATTTCTCCATTTGCCATCAAAATGCGAATGACCTTCTCGTGACATACAATCTCTGCTCGGTTGCTTGACAACCAATCCATCCCTACTACCACGTCGAAGCTTCCCAACTCGACTGGCAACAGATCAAGTGTAAACTCGTGCTCCCCAAGCTCTATTATGGAACCCCTAATAACTTCATTCGCTTCTACTAGCTTTCCATTAGCTAGTTCTATTGAATACGGAATGTCTAGCTTACTGGCTACCAACCCAAGTATATTCTGAAATTCTAGCGATACAAAACTATAATCGGCACCGGTGTCAAATAGTACAGATGCAGAGCGTTGGTTGATAGGGAACGTACCAGTGACTACATTTGGATCTTGGCGAGCTTCCCTCGCTCCGATGTTGAAAACCCTACCATGAGCCTGGTTGATTTTCGGGCATTCTCGCTTGAAGTGCCCAACGTCTCCACAATTAAAGCAACCTGGTCCTCGACCATTACCGATCCCATTACCACCTCGATTGTTGTTTGCTCCCCGGTTTTCACTACCAGCTTGATTCCCAGCATTACCACGATTTCCGTTACGGCCATTTCCTCCTTGAGGGCGGTTTCCATTACCACTTCCATAACCTCTCTGACCACCACGACCTGTACCAGCCCAACATGTTTCCTTTGAATGACCAACCTATCCACAAGTCTCACATTTCCTGAATCTGCACTGGCCGGAATGATGGTACTGGCATACATCACATTTGGGCAGAGCGCCCATGTAACCTTTTCTTTTGTTTTCAACCCCAGTCATGGCTTCAGCTGGTAAGTTCACATCCTTCTTCTTGTTAGCACTGCTGGTACCCTTTTAAAGTTTGAGAACTTCCCCTTGTTCTCACCCGATGACTCAACGTGAGTCTCCTTCTTCTTCTGGTCAGAGATCGAAAACTTGTTTAACCTGATAGCTTCTTCAGTCAGTGACACGCTCAGATCGATAGCCTCAGTAATTGTTGCAGGCTTTGATGTTGTTACCATACTCATAATCTAAGGTTCCAACCCCCAGATAAAGCGCTCGATGCGTTTGAATTCTGGATCAACCATGTATGGTACCACGCGAGATAGGTCGTGAAACCTCTGCACATATTCAGCAATTTTCGGGCCGTCCATCTTGAGGTTCCAGAATTCAGTTTCTAACTTTTGGATTTCGGCCCTGGAGCAATACTTTTTACGCATGAGTTCCTTCATTTCATTCCAAGTCAAAGCGTATGTTGCTGCCTCTCCCAGAGTCTGGACTTGGAGATTCCACCATGAAAGCGTTCCGTCTAAGAACAATCCAGAGATGTAGGTGACTTGATGTACCGGTGCACATTTACTCATTCTTATCACTGAATCGGTCTTCTCCATCCATCTAACAAAGGCCACAGCACCCCCGGTGCCGTCAAAATTTAGAGGCTTACAGTCTAGAAACTGCTTATAGGTACAGCCTGTACAAGTAACGTCATTCACAGAAAGCATTAGCAAACACACATGGAATATCCAAATGTAACGTAATGTGTCTCAAGCGACTTAAACATTACCATGAGGTGGGTTATTTCTCGAGGTACCCCCGCTAGTTTCAGCGCGTGAGGCCTCGTGCTCTGCTATCGCTCGTGAAATCTGTTCTTGTAACTCGGCCTCAGTAGTGGGCAATCGAGTTTCTCTTCGAGGAGGCATCTTCTAAAGAAGATAGCACAGGTCAGGTCTTATGCATATAAGTATGTAGTATACGTATGTAATAACATTTATCAACGCAAGTAAACACATAACATCCCATGTCATAACACAAACAGGTAATTCAACAATGTATGTAATAAGAATGTTGCGATTGAGCTTTCATATATCAATGACCACAATTACAGTTTTACAAGTTCACCAAATGTATCATATCACAACCAAAAAGGACTACAGGGTCACATCACCCTTGTCCAAACTATCCATCAAACTACAACAATCAAAAGTCAAAAGAAATGTGGTCTTCAAAAAGTTATGCAATATGGGCTCAATAGCTGCACTCTCACCAAAAGTATGCTACCTGCATAAAACCAAAAACTGCTACGCTGATGGTGGAGGAGGAGGAGGAACGAATAGCAAACTGCGCAAACGCGCTAGCTCCTCCTCGAGGGCATGAACGATACGCAACAGATAGCTAACCTGCTGCTCCATAGTAAGAAAACGGACATCAAAATCTGGGTATGGTAAAAGAGGAGCGGGCGGAGTCGCGAATGATGACTGACAAGTACAAGGCAGAGGACGCGGAATCCTCTCAAGGTCCATGACTCTGCGACACAACATCTCCTACTGGAGCTGTAAGGACAAAAGCAGACCATCTCTCGTGTATCCAGTGTAATGGAAGGGATGATATGGATCAGAAACAGGCATCGTGTTGGGCGGAAACCAGATAAGTGGCTCGCCCGATGGTGTAGTGTCACACCCCGATTTCCACGTGTCACCGGTGGGCCCGGTGGGGGAGTATCGTGATGTGGTTGGCAACGTAATAGTCAAACAACACAATATTATTATGGACAGCGGAAGCAAATTTAAAATATGATACAACCGAATTTAATATTGTTTATCAATGTAACAATATCCGGAAGTTTATCCACAGTAGGATCGAAACAAAATAATATTAATGGTTCAACAGACTTCAGGCATCCTAAGCTTGCGAGACTTTTTATTGATGCTTAGGAGACAATCCAGCCAATTTCATTTAGTACCTGCATTCAGTCTTTTTGGAAAAATACGTCAGTTTACACTGGTAAATACAATCAACTGACTCATTTTGGAAAATGATTTAAAATTGGTTTGGATGCACATGGCATAAACATTTTTATAACTTGGGAGAATTATTTAATATTATAATCTTGTGAACGAATTACATGTTACTTATGCGTTCAGTAGCCCGGATCTTGTCCGGGTTAAAGATCAATAGATACACCACATAATTGAGTTATACACTGACAGGTGTACGCCTACACCCCGTGCTCAGGTCGTGGCCATCTCGTAAGATGATGCCAAGGATATCCGGGACATGGTCAATAACCCCCCAAAGGCTGTAAAGTAAACAAGACTGTTTAAACGAGCCGATCAAATTATTCAACTACCCACTTAATGTGGAGATTTGATGCCCGATCAAGCGGTATGCTATATACCGTAACCCAAGCCCGTATAGGGAAAATAAGTTAAAAGTATTTACCTGAGTAAGTATTAATCACAATAAGCAAAATGCACATAGCTTTTACTGGTCCTCCTAATCTGGAACGAAGGTTTATAATAACCTATTAGAATCCTAACGGGTCTTTTGTTAAGCTTAAGCTTAGACCGGCTAGTTTTAAAGATACGGTTCATACGCACGATTAAGCGAAGACCGGATAGAATGTGAATCAGACCCTACCAGTTTAGAGACTTGTTTAATATGGGTTTATTATTCACATTCTGGATTTTGGTATAAAAACGATAACGTTTGACCCGTTTCGGCTAGTTTATGCAAACTAGTTACATAAACCGAACCGGACGCGAATAACGCATAACGGGTAACCGAATAGGTCGCGAACAGGTTTCCTAAGTTAATATGCTTTAATTATGTTGTGATATCGGTATGATACCTTCCATAATGCCCAAAACGAGTTTAAATCCTTAATTATGCCCCGTAGGGGTATTTTGGTCATTTTAAAGATTATAAAAGAGGTTATTTAAGTTTCTGAGATTCGGGTCCGAATACATCAGTAAAATAACTTAATTTATCAGGTTATAACAGTTGGTGAAAAGTCTTATATCACAAAATGGTTTTAAACATAAACTAGGCGCTTAATTCGCTTAAATAACCGTTTTAAGCGATTTCCGGGTAAAAATAGGATTCTGAGTTTTCTGATTATTTCATAAGGTTCAAAACACTTTATTTATTATTTAAAATCAGTGGCAATTGGATTGGCATCAAAATACCTTGTAGAACTCATTTTATACCCGAAAAGGGGATATTCAGTATTAACCGAATCAAGGCTATAAACCTAGCTCATGATCAGTTTAAAAATAATTAAAAATCTTCAAAAATCCCAAAATATTATTTAACATCAGTGGGGAAAAGGTTTGGTGCCGAAATTCGGGTTTAGATAGGCTATGCGCTGATCGCGCTGATTAATTAATAAAAAGCTTATCGATTACGCTAATGCGCATATCTCCTAATCTGGACCTCAAACTGATGTCAGATTTTGAGGGCAAGTCTATAAATCAGTAGCCGAGGTCTTCGTCTACTCACATTGCCAAAATTATCGTTTTACGCTTAAAAGGGCATTATGGTTAATTTTAAGCACTTAACGGAAACGCGCGAACGAATCGGATAATCAACGAAACAAGTACAGAAGCTTATACTATCATGTAACCCAACCCTAATGAAGCGCTAAGGAATTTACAAATCAAACTAAAACGGGTCAGAACCGAAGTCAAAGCAAAAGTCAAAGTTTTGCGACTTTCGGTTCCGAACCGGGTTTAAACGGACAATTGTCGAATCAAACGAGCTTAGACAAGTTCTTATGCTTATTACCAAGTTATATGAAGGTTACAACAGGTTACACGCCTCTTGTATTGTTAATTGTGCATTAAATCGCAAATTACATTTCTGTTGACTTTTTCGGTCAACGTTTGACTCGACAAACGACCTAGTTAGGTCTTGAATCAGTTCGTGCCCTTATAAGGGTTTAATACCCATATAATTACCTACTTAACGGTACTTTTAATTCAAGATAAGACTGAGCTATCATTAATTAATCACGAAGTCAAACCGTAGTTACGACGGTTTGACTTTTAGCTAAATAACTAAGCTATACTTAATTAGAGAAGGTTTAACAAGCTTACTTGTGTTTAATTGATGTTTAGGAAGGCTTGTGATCTGCTTGGAAGCTCCACAAATGATCAGAATTGAGTATGAGAAAGTTTGCAAGTTAGTGGGTCTTATATAGTGTTTGTAAACACCATAATTGATTGACAACTAAGTCTACAATCCACCACAGTTGATCAACACATGGTCCTAGTGTTTAGGGGGTGCCTAGGGGTCGTTCACAAGTGAGAAAAACCGGCCAAAGTGGTTAAAATTGCGCATAACAGGCTGCTGCCTGTTTCTGGTCGCTGGCAACACCCTTACGGACCGTAAGGTCCCCAAGCTTACGGTCCGTAAGCCTGACATCAGGCTTAACTTTTGTTGTTTGTTGAAGTTTTGAAAGGGCAACCACTTGTGTCGACTTTGGGACTTTATTTTGACAGTTAGGGACCTCCCAAAATGCCTTTGTACAGTCCCATACCCTACCATTATCAATTGTTTTCTTTGAATCATTAATAAAGTACCGGAATTTAAGGGTTATCAAGCTTTTTCTTCGTAGAATTCCATTCTTGTGCATTGCATTCAATCTTTGCCATAATTCACTGGAATTAAATATATATACCTGATGTTTTTTATATAATTTGAGTCTTGGGATTTATAACGAGGTCGTTCAGAGGTGCAAAAGTTAACATGACGACACTTTTAAATCCTGTCAAACATTTTTAATAAATCCGAGTTTACAACGCGTTTTGTCTTACATGACACGTGTCGTTAATACATTGAACACGAATTTTCGAGGTGTTACATCCTCACCCCCTTAAAATAAATCTCGACCCGAGATTTACTGAAACAAATAAGGGTACTTTTCTTTTATGGTGGATTCAACTTCCCACGTGTATTCGGGACCTCTACGGGCGTCCCATTTGACCTTTACAATAGGTACATGCTTCCTTCGAAGCTTCTTTACCTGTCGATCTTCAATCGACAAAGGTTTTTCCACAAACTTCAAGCTCTCGTCTATATGCACATCTGTGTGTGGTATAACCAGTGATTCGTCAGCGAAACACTTTTTCAGATTGCAGATGTGGAACACATTGTGAATTCTATTGAGCTCTTCTGGTAAGTTTAACTTATAGGCAACTGACCTGACACGTTCGATAACCTCGAAAGGTCCTATGTATCTCGGGCTTAGCTTGCCTTTCTTACCAAACCGCATCACTCCCTTCCAGGGTGACACTTTAAGTAGGACTTTGTCACCTACTTCGAAGTGAAAATCCTTACGCTTAGGATCAGCGTAACTTTTCTGCCTATCCCGGGCAGCTTTGAGACGGTCTCGAATCTGGAAAATCTTGTCCGTTGTTTCGAACACGATCTCTGGTCCTGATAACTGGACATCTCCAACTTCCGCCCAACAAATAGGCGATCTACACTTTCTACCGTATAATGCCTCAAAAGGCGCAGCCTTGATGCTGGTGTGGTAGCTATTGTTGTAGGAGAATTCGATTAACGGTAGGTTCTTATCCCAACTACCACCCAAATCTATCGCACATGCACGTAGCATGTCTTCCAACGTTTGAATAGTACGCTCACTCTGACCGTCTGTCTGAGGATGGTAAGCCGTACTAAAGTTCAAACGTGTGCCCAAAGATTGCTGGAAACTCTTCCAAAAATGTGACGTGTACCTAGTATCTCTATCAGATATAATAGCTACAGGTATGCCATGTAAGGCTACAATCTTATCAACGTATAACTGGGCTAACATATCGGAGCTATAAGTCTCCTTGATGGGTAAGAAATGAGCTGACTTAGTCAGTCGGTCAACTATAACCCATATCGTATCATTTTCTTTCCTTGTCTTGGGTAACTTGGTAATAAAATCCATAGTTACCATTTCCCACTTCCACGTAGGGAGTTCAGGCTGTTGTAGCAAACCTGATGGTTTCTGGTGCTCGGCTTTGACTTGCGCACATGTCAAGCATTTTGCTACATGGGCGGCTACAGACTTTTTCAAGCCTATCCACCAATAATTTGCCTTTAAATCCTGGTACATCTTATCAGCTCCAGGATGAACGGAGTATTTGGAACTATGGGCTTCCTGGAGGATGACATCTCGAAGTCCTCCATAAATTGGAACCCATATTCGTCCGTTTAAACGTAAAATTCCGTCCTAGCTAAGAGTTAACTGCTCCTCAGTTACTCCTAACTTTTCATTAGGATAGTTAGCTTCCAACACAGCTTCTTTCTGTGCAGCTAACAACCTTTCAATCAAATTATTCTTTATCTCCATACGCTTGGCGTTAATTCGGATGGGTTTAACCCTTTCCTTCCGACTCAAGGCATCGGCGACTACATTCGCCTTGCCGGGATGGTATTTGATTTCACAATCATAATCATTTAAAGTTTCCATCCAACGGCGTTGCCTCATGTTTAATTCCTTCTGATTAAACAGATGTTGGAGGCTCTTGTGATCAGAATAAATCACACATTTGACACCATAAAGATAGTGCCTCCAAAGCTTCAGTGCGAATACAATGGCACCCAGCTCCAAGTCATGGGTGGTGTAATTCTTTTCATGCACTTTCAATTGTCGTGAAGCGTAGGCAATCACCTTGCCTTTCTGCATAAGCACACACCCCATGCCAGTGTGCGAAGCATCACAATAAACCACAAATTCTTCTATTCCATCTGGCAATGTCAGTACTGGGGCGTTGCTCAACTTTTGCTTCAGAATATCAAAGGATTCTTGCTGCTTAGGGCCCCAAACAAACTTAACCTTCTTCTTAGTTAAGGAGGTTAGGGGTGCAACAATCCTTGAAAATTTTTCAATGAAACGCCTGTAATATCCTGCCAATCCCAGGAAGCTACGAATTTCAGTAGGCGTCTTTGGCTCTTGCCAGTTGATTACGGCTTCAACTTTAGCGGGATCCACCTGGATACCACGCTCACTGACTACGTGTCCAAGGAATTGGACTTCTCGTAGCCAAAATTCACACTTAGAGAATTTGGCATAGAGTTTCTCCTGATGTAGAAGTTTGAGAATACAACGAAGGTGTTTCTCATGGTCAGCTTGATTCTTCGAATAAATAAGGATGTCATCGATGAAGACGATAACGAATTTATCCAAGTAAGGTTTGCAAACGCGATTCATGAGATCCATGAACGCGACTGGTGCATTAGTGAGCCCGAAAGGCATCACTAGGAACTCGTAGTGACCGTAACGAGTCCTGAATGCAGTCTTGTGAACGTCTTCATCTTTAACCTTCAACTGATGGTAGCCTGACCTCAAATCAATCTTCGAGAAGTAACTTGCCCCTTGAAGCTGATCGAACAAATCGTCGATCCTGGGCAAAGGATACCTATTCTTGATCGTGACTTTATTAAGCTCGCGATAGTCGATGCACAGACGCATCGATCCATCCTTCTTTTTGACAAACAAGATTGGCGCTCCCCAAGGAGATGAACTAGGTCTAATGAAACCTTTAGCCAGCAATTCATCTAGCTGCGTCCGCAATTCCTTCATTTCTGTGGGTGCCAATCTGTATGGTGCTCGAGCAACTGGTGCCGCTCCGGGGATGATATCGATCCTGAATTCGACTTGTCTATCTGGTGGTAGACCAGGTAGATCTTCAGGAAACACTTATGGGTATTCAGAAATGACAGGGATGTCTTCTATCTTTGGTTTAGGCTCATCAATAATCACTTGCGCCATGTAGATGACACACCCATTCTTCAAACACTTGGAAGCCTTGAGCATAGTCACTTGCTCAGGTAGTCCATACTGGGTATCTCCCCGAATGGTGAGTGATTCACCAGACGGAGTCTTTATCACTACTTGTTTCATGTTACAGACGATTTGGGCCTGATTATGAGATAACCAGTCCATACCCAGAACTATGTCAAAACCAGCCAACTTAAACGGAAGTAGAGACAGAGGAAAAGAATGGTTCTTAATGGATATAACACATCCATCTAACATAGTGGAGACGGTTTCTATGGTTCCATCTGCTAACTCTACCTCATAATTCACTTTTAAGGCTTTGACAGGTAATTTCAGCAATTCACAAAATTTATGATCTACGAAAGACTTATCTGCGCCTGAATCAAAAAGTACTCTTGCAAAGACATCATTTACAAGGAAGGTACCTGTTATGACATTATCGTCTTGCACAGCCTCTTTCGCGTCCATTCTGAAGACTCTGGCATTAGTCTTCTTAGCCTCTTCAGGCTTTTTGTTGTACTTTGGGCAGTTGGTCTTGATGTGCCCCTTTTCATTGCAACGGTAGCACGTTGCGTCTTTTATCTTCTTGCAATCCAGGGTTTTGTGATCCGTGGACTTGCAAATACCACAAGCAAAGGGTTTTGACTGAGTCTGAGAGTTCGACTCCAGTCTGCACTTTCCATAGTGCTGCTTCTTGCAAATTTTACACTTGGGCTTTTCACCAGAATTATGCCCATCCTTCCTCGACTCCGACCCTTTCTTGTTGTCACCGCTCCCACGGTGCTTCTTCTTCGACTTTCGTGAACCATCATCTTCACGCTTCCTCTTCTCGGCCTCCTTATTCCTCAGCGATCTCTGCCTGACCGCATCCAGAGTGAGGGATAAGGAAATGTCAGTTACAGACCTGAAGGTAGCTGGCCGAGAAGCTTTTACGCTTGCCTTGATTTCCGGGGCTAAACCACCGATAAAGCGAGCGATTCTTTTTGGCTCCGGGGTTACCAAGTAAGGAACCAACCGGGACAGCGTATTGAAGCTTGTCAGGTAAGCTTGACAGTCGAGGTTCGTCATCACTAACGATAGAAAGTCAGATTCTATCTTCTCCACCTCATGTTGAGGGCATAAATTTTCCTTGATTAGGGCAATGAATTGATCCCACGACATATTATACAACGGGATTTTTCCGGTGGCCTCGATCAGAGATCTCCACCATGCTAACGCTTCACCCTTAAAGGACTGTGACACAAACTTAACTACATCCCTTTTAGCGCACCCGCTGATATCTACCACCGTGTCCATCTCGTCCAGCCAAGTCATATAGTCGACGGCTCCTTTTTCCCCAGTAAAATCCCTGGGCTTACAAGACACGAAGTACTTATAGGAGCAACCCTTGTTACGGGATTCTTGATGCAGTACTAAATGCTGAGATGGGACACTTTGATGGTTGGTGGACTGACGGTCATCACCATCTTTCTTGGGTCCATTCTTTATGGGAGGAGGCTTGCTATGAGCCTCAAAATGTGTCCTGGGCTTTGAATGTGGTGCAGAATGGGTCCTACTTCGAGTACCACTGTATTCCTCATACTGCCTATCCAAAGCCTGTGTAACAGCGCCGTCTATGATCGCTTTTAATTCAGCACCCGTTAACGTAATCTGGGCGTTCTCATTTTGCTCCACTGGATGGCTATTTATTTCATTTGAGTCAGCCATTTGAATTGAACTGTTGCAGAAAACAAGGACAATATTTTATTTGGGAGTTTATTATGGAATTACCCCTTAGGGTAACTCGTTAACCATGGTAACAGAGACCACATTCGGTTAACTTATTAATCGTATTAATTTAGGATTTCAATTAAAATTTATCCTAATTATAAACAATAACCATATATGTTAGCACGTAAGGCTTAGTCACATGGACAATTTAAATTATAAGCTATGATTTCAGAAAATCAAGACTTTTAAGGCTTGAACCTAGTTCATTACCCTTATCAGACAGGGAGTCATAGCTACCTCTGACTTTTGGCTCATATGGAAGTGAGCTGGGCCCGTAGGCATCATATTACCACGTATGGTACAATATGATCATCTTAATTGATGATCTTAACCCATGATTCAGAGATCATATAATTGGGTTTGGAGTCTTCTAAAGAATCCTTATACATATAAGAATGACATGTGATTTTAACGAATCACTTCTGCCAGGAGTGTTAACATGTTTTAAGATGTTAACAGGGATTTGAATCTTTTAAACAGGTCTTACCATCTTGGCCCGGTCTTATATTTGACACGAGGCTAGGTTTCACACTTTAAGATTCTTAATTGAATAATTACCTAGGCAGATTAATTTAAAAGGAATGATTTTAATTTATTTATTTCATTTATAAATTATTTATGCGCAAAATGGCAAACATGAAATTTATAAAACAACATTCCATTAATTATACATAGGTTACATGTTGCCCTAAACGGGTCTTTTCAAACCAACCATTACCCACGCAGGGGTTTTAAACAAGTACTTGCCCACGCAGGGGCTTTAAACAACAAACTAGTCCACGCAGGGATCTTAACAAATAAACATCATACCCACGCAGGGGTTAACGGATAATACACCCACGCAGGGGCTCAAAACAAACATACAACACACATACCCACATAGGGGCTTAACAACCAAATACACCCACGCAGGGGCTTATACAGAAAATGGAAGGATTCAATGATCCTTCTTGTTCTTCCCTTTGATCAATCCTACTAATCCTTGGAAGAAAGTCTGTCTCTCCCTACGGTCCCTGTGCACTTCCCGTTCCACCTGATCCAGCCTCTGAAGGAGTTCCTCATGCTCAGGTGGGGAGAACCTAGGCGACTGCGATTGAGTCCGTATGATAGGCCTAGGTGGTATCTGCTACCCTTGTGTTGGGTACCCAACTCCCCATGGAGCTCCGTATGGTCCTTCTGGTTGCAGGGCATTGTAGTTTGTTGCCACCAAGTAGGGGTCGGCCTCTGCATACCCGTAGTTGTTGTGGACTGGCGGTTCGAACGGGTTATAAGCCATGGAACCTGTATAAGCTGGGATTGGGTTGTCAAAACCCATTGGCGGCGGCTGCGGCATCGCAGGGTTGGAAGGTCCACCCATTTGTGGGTCCTCCTGATGTGGCGGGTAGTGGCTGGCACTTGACTGACGTGGGGAACTGAAATGGAAGTCCCCTGCTCGTGCCGATATGCGGGCACCGGTTCTCCTACGCCTTGGTGGTTGAGGAGGTGCCGGCTGAACTGGTGGCGGTGGAGGTGGTGGCGTAACTGCCACAAATCGGTGATCCTTAGAGGAATCTTGATGATGCTGCTGCTGCTGTTGCTGCTGCTGCTGCTCATGAGGCGACGAGTGGTGAGAAGGTGTGTAGTACCACTCGTGCCGAGTGAACATGGCTTGGAAACTGTCTGGACCACCATAGGGTGATCCGTGAAAAGACGATCCGTCGGAGATCTCGATCGGATGGTTTGGAGTGCCACTTGCAGGTTCGACGGGATCAGTATCCTCGTCCATGTCGTCAGCGTGATCGCCAGAGAAGTGATCGTCTGGCCCTAGTGGGTTGAAACCCACGGGTTCTGGTAAGTAATTGGCCGGATTGAATTGGCCTCGAAAGATGGGTGTGGGGTCACCATACGAATGATGAGACAGGGATCGCTGAAGTGGTATGTAGGACGGTTGAGGGTTATTGGGTTCATAAGGGTTAAGAACAGGCGGTGTTGAACTATGCGAAACCGACTGACTGGCCGGCTCGAACAGGTTTCTTCGGTTCTCCCGAGGGTCGTCACTCTCAGTGGTGGATGGAGCTCGCCGTTGCGAAGGTCCAGCTTCATGATCGTTGGGGGCGGTGACTGGCCCCTTGCCTCGTCCTCGTCTCCTAAAGAATCTTGGCGGCATTTTTTTGATTCCTGTCAATATTTCATGAGATAACAATAACAAAATATAAAATTTAAAGGACAAAACAAAAAGCCGAATAAGGTGGAATTTGTCATATGTTATAAGTCTAGACTCGAAGGTTTAGATATGTGCAATTGTGTAACTGAGATTAAACACAAAAGGCTAGTGTTTAATTCACTCAGAGTTGGCTCTGATACCAACCTGTCACACCCCGATTTCCACGTGTCACCGGTGGGCCCGGTGGGGGAGTATCGTGACGTGGTTGGCAACGTAATAGTCAAACAACAAAATATTATTATGCACAGCGGAAGCAAATTTAAAATATGATACAACCGAATTTAATAATGTTTATCAATGTAACAATATCCGGAAGTTTATCCACAGTAGGATCGAAACAAAATAATATTAATGGTTCAACAGACTTCAGGCATCCTAAGCTTGCGAGACTTTTTATTGATGCTTAGGAGACAATCCAGCCAATTTCGTTTAGTACCTGCATTCAGTCTTTTTGGAAAAATACGTCAGTTTACACTGGTAAATACAATCAACTGACTCATTTTGGAAAATGATTTAAAATTGGTTTGGATGCACATGGCATAAACATTTTTATAACTTGAGAGAATTATTTAATATTATAATCTTGTGAACGAATTACATGTTACTTATGCGTTCAGTAGCCCGGATCTTGTCCGGGTTAAAGATCAATAGACACACCACATAATTGAGTTATACACTGACAGGTGTACGCCTACACCCCGTGCTCAGGTCGTGGCCATCTCGTAAGATGATGCCAAGGATATCCGGGACATGGTCATTAACCCCCCAAAGGTTGTAAAGTAAACAAGACTGTTTAAACGAGCCGATCAAATTATTCAACTACCCACTTAATGTGGAGATTTGATGCCCGATCAAGCGGTATGCTATATACCGTAACCCAAGCCCGTATAGGGAAAATAAGTTAAAAGTATTTACCTGAGTAAATATTAATCACAATAAGCAAAATGCACGTAGCTTTTACTGGTCCTCCTAATCTGGAACGAAGGTTTATAATAACCTATTAGAATCCTAACGGGTCTTTTGTTAAGCTTAAGCTTAGACCGGCTAGTTTTAAAGATACGGTTCATACGCACGATTAAGCGAAGACCGGATAGAATGTGAATCAGACCCTACCAGTTTAGAGACTTGTTTAATATGGGTTTATTATTCACATTCTGGATTTTGGTATAAAAACGATAACGTTTGACCCGTTTCGGCTAGTTTATGCAAACTAGTTACATAAACCGAACCGGACGCGAATAACGCATAACGGGTAACCGAATAGGTCGCGAACAGGTTTCCTAAGTTAATATGCTTTAATTATGTTGTGATATCGGTATGATACCTTCCATAATGCCCAAAACGAGTTTAAATCCTTAATTATGCCCCGTAGGGGTATTTTGGTCATTTTAAAGATTATAAAAGAGGTTATTTAAGTTTCTGAGATTCGGGTCCGAATACATCAGTAAAATAACTTAATTTATCAGGTTATAACAGTTGGTGAAAAGTCTTATATCACAAAATGGTTTTAAACATAAACTAGGCGCTTAATTCGCTTAAATAACCGTTTTAAGCGATTTCCGGGTAAAAATAGGATTCTGAGTTTTCTGATTATTTCATAAGGTTCAAAACACTTTATTTATTATTTAAAATCAGTGGCAATTGGATTGGCGTCAAAATACCTTGTAGAACTCATTTTATACCCGAAAAGGGGATATTCGGTATTAACCGAATCAAGGCGATAAACCTAGCTCATGATCAGTTTAAAAATAATTAAAAATCTTCAAAAATCCCAAAATATTATTTAACATCAGTGGGGAAAAGGTTTGGTGCCGCAATTCGGGTTTAGATAGGCTATGCGCTGATCGCGCCGATTAATTAATAAAAAGCTTATCGATTACGCTAATGCGCATATCTCCTAATCTGGACCTCAAACTGATGTCAGATTTTGAGGGCAAGTCTATAAATCAGTAGCCGAGGTCTTCGTCTACTCACATTGCCAAAATTCTCGTTTTACGCTTAAAAGGGCATTATGGTCAATTTTAAGCACTTAACGGAAACGCGCGAACGAATCGGATAATCAACGAAACAAGTACAGAGGCTTATACTATCATGTAACCCAACCCTAATGAAGCGCTAAGGCATTTCCAAATCAAACTAAAACGGGTCAGAACCGAAGTCAAAGCAAAAGTCAAAGTTTTGCGACTTTCGGTTTCGAACCGGGTTTAAACGGAAAATTGTCGAATCAAACGAGCTTAGACAAGTTCTTATGCTTATTACCAAGTTATATGAAGGTTACAATAGGTTACACGCCTCTCGTATTGTTAATTGTGCATTAAATCGCAAATTACATTTCTGTTGACTTTTTCGGTCAACGTTTGACTCGACAAACGACCTAGTTAGGTCTGGAATCAGTTCGTGCCCTTATAAGGGTTTAATACCCATATAATTACCTACTTAACGGTACTTTTAATTCAAGATAAGACTGAGCTATCATTAATTAATCACGAAGTCAAACCGTAGTTACGACGGTTTGACTTTTAGCTAAATAACTAAGCTATACTTAATTAGAGAAGGTTTAACAAGCTTACTAGTGTTTAATTGATGTTTAGGAAGGCTTGTGATCTGCTTGGAAGCTCCACAAATGATCAGAATTGAGTATGAGAAAGTTTGCAAGTTAGTGGGTCTTATATAGTGTTTGTAAACACCATAATTGATTGACAACTAAGTCTACAATCCACCACAATTGATCAACACATGGACCTAGTGTTTAGGGGGTGCCTAGGGGTCATTCACAAGTGAGAAAAACCGGCCAAAGTGGTTAAAATTGCGCATAACAGGCTGCTGCCTGTTTCTGGTCGCTGGCAACACCCTTACGGACCGTAAGGTCCCCAAGCTTACGGTCCGTAAGCCTGACATCAGGCTTAACTTTTGTTGTTTGTTGAAGTTTTGAATGGGCAACCACTTGTGTCCACTTTGGGACTTTATTTTGACAGTTAGGGACCTCCCAAAATGCCTTTGTACAGTCCCATACCCTACCATTATCAATTGTTTTCTTTGAATCATTAATAAAGTACCAGAATTTAAGGGTTATCATGCTTTTTCTTCGTAGAATTCCATTCTTGTACATTGCATTCAATCATTGCCATAATTCACTGGAATTAAATATATATACCTGATGTTTTTTATATAATTTGAGTCTTGGGATTTATAACGAGGTCGTTCAGAGGTGCAAAAGTTAACATGGCGACACTTTTAAATCCTGTCAAACATTTTTAATAAATCCGAGTTTACAACGCGTTTTGTCTTACATGACACGTGTCGTTAATACATTGAACACGAATTTTCGAGGTGTTACATGTAGTAGCAAAAGGAGCAGTATGCGTAGCAGGTGCAAACGGTGGCATGAAAGAAAAGGCTGCTGAAACAGGTGGTATGTGACTGGCCTGCTGACTCGATGGACCTTCCCCTGGACAGGGTGGTGGAATATCCTGTAGGAAGATGACTGGTAGATCTGTGCGGTGAATGTCAGAAACATGTGGGTGAAACAGAGCAATGTCAACTGGTGCATGCGTAGGTGCAGGTGGGGGAGTAACAGGTCTAACAAAAGGAGGCAGGTCATTGTCGTCCTCTATCCACCCATTGTGGGTGAATTCATAGCGGGGATCTACATGGTCAGCAAAAGGAGCATGATCAACGGCTGCAGGTAAAGGGTCAGGTAATAATGGTGCAACAACTGGTACATCAGCAGGTGCAGGGCCATGCTTAGGTAGAGGATTGTGAGCAGGTATGGGCTCGGGTGCAATAAAAGGCTCAGGGTCAGCTGGTGCTATCTCAAGATTAGCGGGTATATCAAAGAGTTGATCGTCAGGAACGATAGGTATCTCAACAGGCTGATCATCGGGGACAAACTCAATCTCATGCTCGGGGTCAAATTCGTGTGGAAAGACTGGATCAAACTCATCATCAAACTCAAAATCATGATCAACACCGTGTGGAATATCAGGTGCAACGGACATAGCTGTGTTAGAATCAGTATCGGTGGGATAAAGCTGTAATCCCAGTGTGTGCAATGTAGTAGATGACACAGACTCGAATGAATCAGGACCAGAATGGTTAGAAGAAATCTCCATGACAGGAATCTCAATAAGCGGAATAGCAATGACATCATCTGTCACACCCCCAAAAACCCCACACGGAATACTACCGCTTGGAGGCGTGACATGACCAGGATCAAGCCACCAATCATATCGAACATAAGTATGTATATCAAAAGTCATTCATCAATACGATAGGTGTTTTCAAAACCAAATATAAACAAGCGTGTAGCGGAAGCATTTAATGTAACCCAACATAAGTTTAAGTACAAAATGTTATAATGTTTAACAACACATTCACGATCCATGTCCACAACGACTGTGCCTCCCGTGCAAGCTCCAAAAGTACCTAAGGTCCTGCAAGGCATGTAACAGAGAGTCAACAACTAGTTGAGCGAGTTCACAGTTGGATATTTAGTTATAATGTTCATTTCGTGAATCGTAAGTTCGATTAGTAATCATGTAACGTATGTAATAGCATCGCGGCCCTCAAGGCATGTTTGCGAAGATTAGTGGGGATTTCCCCTGTTTTCTAGACTGGTTATGTTTGTATCGCGGCCCTCCAGGCATGTTTGCGAAGATTAAAGTATAGTTCGCGGCCATTCCAGGCATGTTTGCGAAGATTAAAGTATAGTTCGCGGCCATTCCAGGCATGTTTGCGAAGATCGTTCTAGTATAGTTCGCGGCCATTCCAGGCATGTTTGCGAAGAAAAGTATATGTATCACTAGTCTAGTAGTATCTACCATCGACCTTCCTCATCCGAGGCCAATGGTTTGAAATTCCGATAACTCTCAAGCATAAATAATCAATCAACCCATTCCCAACCCCGGGAATCCCATGCCTTGGTAGGAGTGTGAACTCACCTTGTTTCGCTCGGTATGCTAGGTATGTGCTCAAAGTAAGTCAATCACGTCCTAAAGTATGCACGTATGTGAAATCAGTTTGTGTCCAAGTTATGCACGTATAAACATGTAGCACGTAATCACAATCATATACAAGATGGCTACACTTAACAGCAGTTAAATATTCCAGTTAACACTTAACAGAATTAACTCAAGTTACTGCACAGATCAGCTATTCGGCGAAACACGCATGTTGGCGAAACACAGATAGTGGCGAAACACAGATAACGACGAATCACAATATTGACGAAACACATTCTGTTTCGTCGAGGTGTCCCCTGGCGAAACAGAACTTCTGATTCGTCGACTACTTTTGGCGAAACACATTCTGTTTCGCCGAGAGTTCTGTTTCGTCGAACAGTTCAGTTTCGCAGACATCAGTTACAGCAGATGCGAAAAACACATAAACCCAACAGCCGTAAAACAGCAATTCCTCAATCATACAGAAATCATACAACACAGAAACATCGTAACATCATCATAACATAAGCATCACAGTTCTTAACGTCTAGCACGAACCCTAGGTTATGTGTACAACATATAGATTAACATACAACATCATATCATCGATTCCTATCAAGATACTAATGTGTATTCAGAATCAGGCCATATAAACAACATTCAGAACCGAGTATCATCAACATACCCTCCTATAATCCAGAAATCAAGCATAAACACAACATGTATAAAGAAATCAAGGGACAAAGAAACCGATTTAGACAAGCACGCACTAACCGAGATATTCGGGATGAACAAGGGAGGATTCGAGAGAGAAGATGATGGTTGATGATGGGTATCGCCTTATCAAAAGAGAGAGTTCTAGGGTTTCTATTTTTGTTAAAAGTGTGAAACAGGAAGTCGGTTTCACTTAATATCCACGAATTACCGTTCTGGGCCCTTAATGGGCTTTGCGAATCAATGGGCCGACGAAACATATTCTGTTTCGTCGTGAAGTGCTATGGCGAAACACATTGTTTCGTCGAGATGCTTGATGGCGAAACATATCAGTTTCGTCGGGATGTATATGGCGAAACAGTCTGTTTCGTCGGGTCCTTTCATGTTTTAAACAGTTTAAGTTTTCAACAAGGTGTTTCATGATATACAGCCAAACACAAAATCATGCAACCACAATTGTTCATTATAAAATAACGTATACAGTTACAAGTTAAACAAGTCAAACAACTACACAGTCAAAGTCAACGTGCACTAAATGCGAAAAAAGAAAGTCTGAAACTCGAGTTGTCACATTATCCCCAACTTGAAAGAAATTTCGTCCCGAAATTTAGCATGCGGTTACTGAGGAAGCTAGGTAAGTTATCGTTTACTGGTTTTCCTGGGGTGTCACATCATCCCCCCGTTGAGTTGGGATTTCATCCCGAACTTCTGTAGTAGCTTCAGCCTCAGTAGTAGTTGCATTGTTTTCGAACAACTGGGGATATTTGAGTTCCATTTGATCTTCGCGCTCCCAGGTGAACTCTGGGCCGCGACGGGAGTTCCAACGAACTCGTACAAGAGGTATTCTAGTGTTCTTGAGGACCTTAACATCCCGGTCCGTGATTTCAACTGGTTCCTCGACGAAATGCAATTGTTCGTCGATGGTGAGCTCCTTCAGAGGAACTATGTGCGTCTCATCTGACTGAAACTTCTTTAGATTCGACACGTGAAAGACGTTGTGAACTGCACTGAGTTCAGCTGGTAAGTTCAGTCTGTAGGCCACTTTGCCTATTTTCTCTATGACTTCAAATGGTCCAACATATCGTGGATTGAGTTTGCCTCGTTTGCCAAAACGAACAACACCCTTCCAGGGTGAAACTTTGAGTAGTGCTCGATCCCCAACTTGGAATTCGAGTATTTTCCTGTCCTTATCGGCGTATACTTTCTGACGGTCACGTGCTGCCGCCATGCGTTGTCGTATTTGAGCAATCTTTTCAGTAGTATCAACTACCATTTCTGGACCTGTGATCTGACTGTCACCCACCTCTGCCCAACAGAGAGGTGATCGGCATTTACGCCCGTACAATGCCTCAAATGGAGCAGCTTTAATGCTGGTGTGGTAACTGTTGTTGTATGAAAATTCCACAAGTGGCAAATGTTTTTCCCAGCCTTTGCCAAAGTCAATTACGCACGTCCGAAGCATGTCTTCTAGAGTTTGAATAGTGCGCTCAGATTGCCCATCTGTCTGAGGATGATAAGCTGTGCTCATGTCTAATCGAGAGCCAAAAGATTTGTGCATTGCTTGCCACAGTTCTGAAGTAAAACGTGCATCACGATCAGAGATAATAGATGTGGGCACCCCGTGCCTCGAGACAACTTCCTTAAGGTATATGTCTGCTAGAGTGGAGAACTTATCCGTTTCCTTGATAGCCAAGAAGTGAGCAGACTTTGTGAGTCGATCCACGATCACCCAAATAGTATCATTCCCACGTTGAGATCTGGGTAGACCAGTAACAAAATCCATGGAAATTTGCTCCCATTTCCATTGTGGTATCTCAGGTTGCTGGAGTGGACCTGATGGTTTCTGATATTCTGCTTTGACTCTCGCACAAGTCAAACACTTTCTAACGTAAGTTGCTATGTGGGCCTTCATGCTAGGCCACCAATATGTAGTTCTGAGGTCGTGGTACATCTTATCTGAACCAGGATGTACTGAGTAGCGAGACTTATGAGCTTCATCCATTACAAGCTCGCGTAGGTTGCCATAGAGTGGGACCCAGATGCGTCCGGTTACATAATAGGCGCCGTCTGCCCTTTGTTCTAACCGTTGTCTTGAGCCGCGTAGAGCTTCAGCCCTGACGTTTTCCGGTTTCAATGCTTCCACCTGAGCATCTCGTATCTGTGAAGGAAGACTAGACTGAATAGTGAGTTGCAACGCTCGCACACGCCTAGGTATAGTATCCTTTCGACTGAGGGCATCGGCCACCACATTGGCCTTGCCTGGATGGTACTTTATAGCACATTCGTAATCGTTCAGTAACTCGACCCATCGACGTTGTCGCATGTTCAGGTCTTTCTGCTTGAAAATATACTCAAGACTTCTGTGATCGGTGTAGATGGTGCACTTGGTGCCATACAGATAATGTCTCCATATCTTGAGTGCAAAGACAACAGCTCCAAGCTCTAAATTGTGCGTAGTGTAATTCCGTTCGTGAATCTTAAGTTGGCGCGAAGCATAAGCAATAACTTTATCCCGTTGCATCAACACACATCCAAGACCTTGGATAGATGCATCGCAGTAGACTACAAAGTCGTCCGTGCCTTCAGGCAATGAGAGGATAGGTGCGCTACAAAGTCTATCCTTTAAGTGCTGAAACGCTGTATCCTGTGTATCACTCCAACGGTAGGCAATACCTTTCTGTGTCAGTAATGTAAGCGGCTGTGCAATCTTTGAGAAGTCTTTGATAAACCGTCTGTAATAACCCGCCAAACCCAAGAATTGGCGTATTTCTGTTGGTGTGCTAGGTGCAGGCCAGTTCTTGATCGAATCTACCTTGGATGGATCAACATGTATCCCATCCTTGTTTACCACGTGGCCTAGAAAGTGGACTTCACGAAGCCAGAAGTCGCATTTTGAAAACTTAGCGTACAGTTGTTCCGTTCGAAGGAGTTCCAAAATAAGTCGTAAATGCTGTTCGTGTTCCTCCCGATTCTTCGAGTAAATCAGGATGTCATCAATAAAAACAATAACAAACTTGTCAAGATAAGGTTTGCACACCCTGTTCATAAGATCCATGAAAACCGCAGGCGCGTTCGTTAGCCCGAATGGCATGACCAAAAACTCGTAATGGCCGTAGCGAGTTCTGAATGCTGTCTTGGAGACGTCCTCATCCCGGACTCTCAGTTGATGGTAACCCGACCTTAGATCAATCTTTGAGTAATAGCTCGACCCTTGCAACTGGTCGAATAAGTCGTCGATACGTGGAAGTGGATAACGGTTCTTCACCGTCACCTTGTTCAGTTCACGGTAATCTATGCACATACGAAAGGTACCGTCTTTCTTCTTTACAAATAATACTGGAGCTCCCCAGGGCGAAGAGCTAGGACGTATGAAACCCTTTTCCAAGAGTTCTTGCAATTGCTTAGACAGTTCTTCCAGTTCACGTGGAGCTAAACGATAAGGTGCTCGAGCTATAGGTGCTGCTCCTGGGGCTAGCTCGATCTGAAATTCGACCTGGCGATGAGGCGGTAACCCAGGTAACTCTTCAGGAAATACTTGAGGAAAGTCGCGTACTACAGGAATATCCCAAATCTTTTTCTCTGTCGTCGATGTATCAGTAACGAGTGCTAAAATAGCTATGTGACCTTTTCGCAGACACTTCTGAGCCTTCAAGAAGGAGATGATGCCACTAACGACACCACTCTTGTCGCCTTGAATTTCGAGAGGTTCTTTGCCAGAACGAGGAATACGAATGATCTTCTCCTTGCATAGGATCTCTGCTTGCTGTTGGGATAACCAATCCATACCGATGACAATGTCGAAACTACTCAGAGATATAGGAATGAGATCGATAGAGAAAGTCTGACCAGCGAGGATAAGATTACAACCCTGAACTATGTGTGTGGCCTCTAGACTTTTACCGTTAGCTAACTCTACGACATGTTTGGTGTTCAAAAGTGTTGGTGCGCGTTTAAGCATTTTACTAACTTTCAGAGACATATAACTGGTATCCGCACCCGAATCAAATAATACAGTAACATAAAAGTCGTCGAGAAGAAACTTACCCGAAACCACATTAGGATCGTTCCTTGCGTCACTCTGACCAATCACAAACATACGACCCTTTGCACCATTGTTGTTGTTGTTTCCCCCATTGTTGTTCCCACTGCCCTGATTATTGTTGTTGTTATTCTGATTCTGGTTTAACTGGGGGCAGTCCCGCTTGAAGTGACCTTCAGCCCCACACTGAAAGCATACCTTATTTCCTTGCTGTTGTTGCTGTGACTGGTTTCGTGGAACGGGTGACTGTTGTTGCTGGTTCTGATTCGCAGGCCTTGAGCTCCTGCAATCTTTAGCTTCATGACCTACCCTTAGACATCTCTGACAGCGGCCCTTACGACACTGACCACTGTGGTGTTTGTTGCACCTGTTACACAGTGGATGAGTTCCCCGATATCCACTCTGCCCCTGACCACCAGACGATTGCTGACTCGGACTCTGGTAATCACTAGTCTTGCGCTGTTGTTGTGCTTGAGACTGTACAGTAGCTGAACCTCTGCTAGAATCCCCTTCCCATTTCCGCTTGTTGTCACTGGGAATAGCAGGAGTAACTGGAGTGGTAACGGTAGTAGCGCTGATACGTTTAGGCAGCCTGTTCTGTTCCACCGCCTGATCGGTGAGGCGATGAGCTAGCTTGACGATCTGTTGAATAGTGTTAAGATTCGCTGAGGTTACGTGGCTTTGAATCTCCGGTACCAGGCCATTGAGATACAGTTCGATACGCTTAATGGGAGGGTCCACCATAGTAGGACACAGAATAGCCAACTCATTCGATCTTCTGGTGTACGCTTCAATTTCTGACCCAGTCATTTTCAAGTGATAATACTCTACCTCCAGCTTATGAATATCATCACGGCTACAGTATTCCTCTTTAATCAAATCCTTGAAATCATTCCAGGGTGTGACGTTAGCAACAGCCAATCCTAACATCTGTACTTGCGCATTCCACCAAGTCAGCGCAATGCCTTCTAGTGTACCAGTGGCGTACTTCACCCTGCGAGCCTCAGGGCATTCGCACATTTCGAATACGGACTCGAGCTTTTCAAACCAATGGAGGAGTCCAACCGCTCCTTCCGTGCCACTAAAAGTAGTAGGACGACAGTCCATGAAAGTTTTGAAGGTACAAACAGGTGGCTGAGCGTGCTGACCTGTTGTATATAAGAATCCAGCACAAGATTAAAACACAAGAGTTGGTTCAGGAGTGTAGGATCTAAAGATCCTAGTGTGAGTTACAACTGCAGGGTATACCTCCTGCTTGTGCGGCTGCAAGTGCCTCAGCAACTCGCTCGTTAATAAGAGCCGTCAGTTGGGCTTGCGTCGTGTTGATACGTCCAGACATGATCTTCATAGTAAATATGACATAAGTGAGAGAGGTTCGCGAGTAGTGCGATAACAAAAGGGAATAATCACACAAGTGTTCTCATGCAATAGTGTCAAGTTAACCTAAGCATACCCGGAGCAAAGTTCTATGCAATTCTAGCAAGTAGGCAATAAGACATGTACCATATTACCTAGAGTGATGAGTCTTGCACGTGGGGCGAGGCGTCGTTGTGGATCGTTGAGCACTGTTCTGGTTATAGTCTGGTTTTAATAAAAACGTTTTCCCCTTATTAAAACCGAGTTCTCTATAACCAATGGCTCTGATACCAATCTGTCACACCCCCAAAAACCCCACACGGAATACTACCGCTTGGAGGCGTGACATGACCAGGATCAAGCCACCAATCATATCGAACATAAGTATGTATATCAAAAGTCATTCATCAATACGATAGGTGTTTACAAAACCAAATATAAACAAGCGTGTAGCGGAAGCATTTAATGTAACCCAACATAAGTTTAAGTACAAAATGTTATAATGTTTAACAACATATTCACGATCCATGTCCACAACGACTGTGCCTCCCGTGCAAGCTCCAAAAGTACCTAAGGTCCTGCAAGGCATGTAACAGAGAGTCAACAACTAGTTGAGCGAGTTCACAGTTGGATATTTAGTTATAATGTTCATTTCGTGAATCGTAAGTTCGATTAGTAATCATGTAACGTATGTAATAGCATCGCGGCCCTCAAGGCATGTTTGCGAAGATTAGTGGGGATTTCCCCTGTTTTCTAGACTGGTTATGTTTGTATCGCGGCCCTCCAGGCATGTTTGCGAAGATTAAAGTATAGTTCGCGGCCATTCCAGGCATGTTTGCGAAGATTAAAGTATAGTTCGCGGCCATTCCAGGCATGTTTGCGAAGATCGTTCTAGTATAGTTCGCGGCCATTCCAGGCATGTTTGCGAAGAAAAGTATATGTATCACTAGTCTAGTAGTATCTACCATCGACCTTCCTCATCCGAGGCCAATGGTTTGAAATTCCGATAACTCTCAAGCATAAATAATCAATCAACCCATTCCCAACCCCGGGAATCCCATGCCTTGGTAGGAGTGTGAACTCACCTTGTTTCGCTCGGTATGCTAGGTATGTGCTCAAAGTAAGTCAATCACGTCCTAAAGTATGCACGTATGTGAAATCAGTTTGTGTCCAAGTTATGCACGTATAAACATGTAGCACGTAATCACAATCATATACAAGATGGCTACACTTAACAGCAGTTAAATATTCCAGTTAACACTTAACAGAATTAACTCAAGTTACTGCACAGATCAGCTATTCGGCGAAACACGCATGTTGGCGAAACACAGATAGTGGCGAAACACAGATAACGACGAATCACAATATTGACGAAACACATTCTGTTTCGTCGAGGTGTCCCCTGGCGAAACAGAACTTCTGATTCGTCGACTACTTTTGGCGAAACACATTCTGTTTCGCCGAGAGTTCTGTTTCGTCGAACAGTTCAGTTTCGCAGACATCAGTTACAGCAGATGCGAAAAACACATAAACCCAACAGCCGTAAAACAGCAATTCCTCAATCATACAGAAATCATACAACACAGAAACATCGTAACATCATCATAACATAAGCATCACAGTTCTTAACGTCTAGCACGAACCCTAGGTTATGTGTACAACATATAGATTAACATACAACATCATATCATCGATTCCTATCAAGATACTAATGTGTATTCAGAATCAGGCCATATAAACAACATTCAGAACCGAGTATCATCAACATACCCTCCTATAATCCAGAAATCAAGCATAAACACAACATGTATAAAGAAATCAAGGGACAAAGAAACCGATTTAGACAAGCACGCACTAACCGAGATATTCGGGATGAACAAGGGAGGATTCGAGAGAGAAGATGATGGTTGATGATGGGTATCGCCTTATCAAAAGAGAGAGTTCTAGGGTTTCTATTTTTGTTAAAAGTGTGAAACAGGAAGTCGGTTTCACTTAATATCCACGAATTACCGTTCTGGGCCCTTAATGGGCTTTGCGAATCAATGGGCCGACGAAACATATTCTGTTTCGTCGTGAAGTGCTATGGCGAAAACATTGTTTCGTCGAGATGCTTGATGGCGAAACATATCAGTTTCGTCGGGATGTATATGGCGAAACAGTCTGTTTCGTCGGGTCCTTTCATGTTTTAAACAATTTAAGTTTTCAACAAGGTGTTTCATGATATACAGCCAAACACAAAATCATGCAACCACAATTGTTCATTATAAAATAACGTATACAGTTACAAGTTAAACAAGTCAAACAACTACACAGTCAAAGTCAACGTGCACTAAATGCGAAAAAAGAAAGTCTGAAACTCGAGTTGTCACATCATCGACTGGGGCTCTATTATCCTGGGCACCCTCTGGGGGACCCTCAATAAAAAGATCGATGTCATCGTCAGACATGGCATCAAAAGGCATATCCTCAAGAGGAAATGCAGCAAGAGGAAAAGGAGCAGGGATCTGAACAAGAGGTAGATCCACACCAGGAAGACCATCAGCTAGCGGTATATCATCGCCAAAATCTGGTAAAGCAAACGACTGGAAATCATAATCATCGCTACTCGTGGTGTCAGACGTAAAAACCTCATCCCCAGGGATGATCTCATCATCAGAAACTATGGCCATAGGGTCTACTGTATCAGATACTCCACTCTCAGAGGAGGGCATGATGTCTGTAACAAATCAATCACAAGTATGCACATATATCAACAATCATCAAATACGCATGTAAGCAGTAACAATGTAAGCATGTATGCATCCTAGCCTTCCCAAGACTATCCCACCCAGCCTCTCAGACTGAACTACTTAGTCTCTCAGACTAAACCTCCCAGTTTCTCAAACTGAACTACCCAGCTAGTCTCTCAGACTAACTCCCCAGTCTCTCAGACTGACTACCCAGCGAGTCTCTCAGGCTAACTCCCCAGTCTCTTAGACTGACTACCCAACTAGTCTCTCAGACTAACTCCCCAGTCTCTCAGACTGAATACCCAGCCAGTCTCTCAGACTAACTCCCCAGTCTCTCTGACTGAATACCCAGCTAGTCTCTCAGGCTAACTCCCCAGTCTCTCAGACTGAATACCCAGCTAGTCTCTCAGACTAACTCCCCAGTCTCTAAGACTGACTACCCAGCTAGTCTCTCAAACTAACTACCCAGTCTCTCAGACTGAATACCCAGCTAGTCTCTCAGGCTAACTCCCCAGTCTCGCAGACTGAATACCCAGCTAGTCTCTCAGGCTAACTCCCCAGTCTCTCAGACTGAATACCCAACTAGTCTCTTAGACTAACTCCCCAGTCTCTCAGACTGAATTATAAACTAATTCTTTGAAATGTACTTTGTGTCTTTTGTTTGTAAAAATATTTGTTTCCTGGATCTGGACATTTTGTGTATGCAATGAAAACATGTTTGTGAAAACATTTTCGTAAGAGCCCTAATGATCGTAGTCTAGACTCGAGAAAGAATCCTAGTTCGCTACGATCGAAGCTCTGATACCAAGCTGTCACACCCTGACTTTTGCGGAAGCGTGGTTATTGGTGTGACTTCTTAATACCATAACATTCAATCATAACAATGCTAAATGATAAAACCATAAGATGTTCATCCATATATTAAGTTTAGAAAATACCACAACATACTTGTCTGAAACGTTGACACCAACTTAAGTTACAAACCACAACATGTTCACATGAGTTCATGAAGACTCAACAAAAGACTTTATATAAAACCGGGTTTAGAGACATGTATCCCGTCCAGGAATAGGATACATCTTCTAAACTCTATGACCACGGATGACATCTTTTATTTATACGCAGCTTGAAAACATGCACACTTGCCAGATCCACATAGTTCCCTGAAATACATGTAGTTTAAAAATATCAACAAAAGTTGAGCGAGTTCATGTGTATGTGTATGAATAAACCTTTAAAGTATGTTTGTATGAATGTATGTCCCTGGTATGTAGCAATAAGGAAAAACAGATCACCAGTGGTTTGCAAGGCCATTGATATGTGTGAAATGGTGCAGGAAAACTCAAACCTAGCAAATTTGTACCGGGCCTCCGGCTGGAAGACATAGTCACCCTATGGGCCACCCTGGTCCCCATGGTTGTGGGCTCGCTACACCCAAATAGATCTATCACTCATGTCCCTCGGTCCTATGACGAGGATTAATCGCCTTAAGTGTTATACCCACCTTTCACATGATCTAGCAGTAACCCTCCTTAGCTAACCATACCATGTATAAAACGTTTGTAATAATTGTAACATGTATTTCACCCCCGAAGTATAAAACAGAAAACAGTTAAAAGAAAAGGGGGACATGAACTCACTGTATTGCGTCTTCAGTACAGGTAACTCAAATCTCCTCAGCAAACACGACTACCTACAGTGTACTAACGTCTATTAGACGGACGGGTCGTGCCTTTGCTTAGTATTTATGTTTTTGAGTTACGTTTCTTATGTTCCCAATATTATTCCAAGTTATAATTACTTGTTAAAATAATAATTATTTTAACCTTAAATTATATTTATTTTTGGAATAATTGTTTAAGCAGTGTTTTGTAATAATACTTCTCAAGTATTTATTTTCGTATTTCCTTCCCAAGGATGGGGGTATTTCATACGTGTATTTTCGTATTATTGTATTTGTAGTTCCAAATTATTATATTTTCAAGTCTCACATTAGAAAATATGTATAATAACTTATTTTGTCCCAAAAATAATGTATTGTTCAGAAAATATATATTTTTCCCAAAAATCATATATCTTCCAAATATATTAAGAAAATATATTTTTACTTCAAAAAATAATATATTTTCTCTTTGTCGAAAATAAAATATTACTTTTGTAATTTTTACAAAAATCATATTTTCATTTCTTGTATCCAAAATAATGTTTACCAAAAATATATTTATAACGGTATTTTTTTTTAAAATTGTAAATTTCATGGTATTTTGTTACCTTATATTATTTTACCCTAAAATAATATAACTATTTCACCAAGTATACAAATATTCACACAAGTGTCTTTAATGTAAATATATATTCTAAATGCATATTTATTCATTTTTATTTATAAAACCAACCTCCCATATTTGTATTTTTGTTATAAAAATTATGGCAAAGTTTATATCAAAATACACTTGTAAATATTTATTAGAAAATATTTTTCTAAGTGTTTATATTTTTAGAAAATTTTGCCATAGTTTCCCCTAAAAATGGAGGTGTCCATGCTATGAAAGCATATCATTTTCTTTTCAAAAATCATCACAACAATCAACAATCAATCCCTAAACAACTACACTTACCAAGTGCAAAAACAATGTTATTTGCACTACAACATGAACTTGAATTTTTATTAAAACTTGTAGTAACTTGGTAAAGTGTTTAGTAGGTTTAGTTACCCCTTTAAAGTGCGTTTACTTCTTTAAAACTCTCATTCTTGAAAGATTTGGATGTTTACAACTTGTAAACATGTTTTACAAAAACGTTTCTTTATTAAATCTTCTTGTTTCTCTAGTATTTCTACACTTATTTTATCACCAAAAATAATGTAAGTTTAAGTAAGAACCACGATCTTCTAAAGATCATATTTTGAACTTGGTTCTTTTGGAAAACCTTTCATACATCTTAGATCCATAAGTTTACTAGCTCACTTTGGTTATTATTTTTCAAGAAATCATTTTATTTTCAAGTTCATGCTTATACATGAGGATGATCATCTTGTTTAATCACTTAATCACCCTCTTACTTGCTAGATCATGTGTTTAATCACAATCTAGCAAGCTCCTTATGATGATCAACATCATAATCTCAAGTAAATAACAATCAATCATCATACATACACTAAACAATTTAGCTTCATCATGATTTCATCATTTTTCAAGCTTATGTTCATGTTTCAAGGTTATGTTCTTTAGTGTTCTTGTGATTTACAACATAATACATCTTTTAACCAACAAAATATGAGGTAAATAAGGACCATGAGAGTCTTACAACTAGCACAAAGGCTAGGGATGAACACAAGAGATGGTGATGACAAAAGTGGAGGATAATAGCAATTGATGGAGGTCCTTCAAGATCCACAAGCACCAAACCTTCTTATATGGCTCCTTACACCTTAGAATGGTCTTGGAATGGTTGGATGATGGATGAAAGATGGTGATGGTGGTGGCACTATGCTCGGCCGAGAGCAAGAAGGAGAGAGGGAGAGAGTTGAGGTGTTTGTTTGTGTGTGTGAGAAAGATGATTTCATGGTCCATTATATAATCTCTAATCCCTTTTGTCCAATGGTTCATATGTTTCTAGAAGTACAATCATAATCTTCTTACTAAATCAATTAGAGATCACATAAGATCTAGTAGGATTCTGTAGCATCCACCAATTAGGCCATGTGGCCGATTTCTAGTGTGAGGGGGGGGGGGGGGGTCTAGGTGTAAGTTGTAATGATAAGTAGGTAATTAGTTGAAAACTAAGTGTATTAGTTTAGGTGTTATGCATAAGGTATGTTATATAGTGTGTTAAGGTGTTCGGGGATCATAACTAGCCAAGAAATAATAAAACAATGCTTCTAGCATAATTTTGGTGTTTCGGGTAGTGTCCGGTTGTTTGGTTAGATACTGGTTCGTTAAAGTGTCAAACTATTCCGTTTAATGACTCTTAAGTACCCTTTTGTGACACTTTTAATTCCCGACACTTAGGAAAGCATTCAGGACCATTTTGCCATATTTTTGCATGTTACTAGCTTGTTAAAAAGCTAAATTTTGCTGAAATATGCAGAATTCTGCACTTTACGTGGTTTTTAGGCACTTTCTGGCACTTCAACTATCACCTAGTGACGCAGTTTTATGGTCCTTACCTCCCTACACACTATACTAGTGTAGAACTTTGTTTCCGGCTCATACTGGGTCTCAAAACACTGTCTGTCTATGTATTGAACCCTGTCAGCATATTTTCTGAGTTATCCGCTAACTGTGCTAACTGTGCTTTGTGCATCAGTAATGTCACTAAAGGTTTGTATGTAAAAATGATGTGACAATAAGAAATGTGATGCACATGTATGTATGATACATAAATTAGAATGCAGTTTAAGTCATCAGTTGTAATTCAACACAGTCATTAAGCACTAATTTATATTAATTAAATTGTACGGATACCTGGAGTTTTGATGGTTGTCACAAAATACAGATATCAATTTGGTATAATCATCTGTAAGATGAAATCTAGGGAATATTGATACGTGAGCATATTCTAAGGTGGGGAACACTATTAAGTCAAGTTCTAAATCATCTAACTACCGTATCTTGAAACAATTGAAATTTGTGTAGAGGTTTAAGAGGACAAAGATATTTACAATCTAGTGAACTTGTTTAAGACTTAAAGTTAAATCATATCAACGGTGTTAGTGATAAGTCTCGAAAACTGATATGATCCTCTTACATTGTGACAACCCTAAAAAATTTCATGTATTCCGTACAATTTATTAATGATAAATAAAGTGCTTGATGACTGTGCTGAATCATTTAACTGCTTTCTGATTTCTGTGTTATACTTACATGTGTTTGTTAACATACTAGTAGTGTACAGAAAAATTTCTAAATAATCCTGGGTGCTTTCCTAAGTGTTAGAAATTAAAAGTGTTACAAAAGTATATATAAAAGACACTTTACGGATTAGTTAAGCACTTTAACGAAACAGTGTCAACCGAACATCCGGACTTTACCCGGGACACAAAAATATTGTCAAACACATTATTTCTATCTTTCTAAACTAGTTAGGGTCCCCGAACACCCTAACACACTATATATTACATAACCCACTTATAACACTAACTACATACTTAGAATCCAACCAAGCTCACAAATTACATAGTTGAAACCCAACCCTATACCCCCCCCCCCATCCTATGGCTACAAGGTAGCCCACACATATGATTTTATTTACATATTATAATAGATCTTGTTCCACCATTTGAAACATATTATCCAAGAGTCCTTAATATGTTGGTGGATATTAGAACATGTAGCACAATGGTTAAAGGGTGAACTTGGTCTATAAAAGACACCAAGGGTTAACCACTCATTCTTATCATCACCATCACAACTCTCATCTCTCTCCCTCCTTTCCTTATTTCGGCTAAACCCAAACCCCATCACCATCATCATCATTCAACCAACTTCATCCAATCTCCATACATACAATGGTGTAAAAGGTCACACAAGGGAGCTAGGAGCTTTCGGAAGTTCAAAGACCTCCTTCATTTGCTATTAACCACCACTTTTCCACTCTCGAACTTCCCTAGTCTCGAACTAGTGGTAAGAACTTAGATCTGTTCATTTTGCATGTTATTTAAGTGGTTAATAGTTATTTGATGATGAGAATCCATGAAACTCTAAAGAACCTTAAACAAGTCTTGAACATAAACTAGTCTAGTGATGAAATGATGTTAGAATGATGTTGTTATGATTCTTGCTGATTTCTTGCTGAGTTACTTGTTAATATTGATGTTTGATGTTGTTGCAATCGCTAAACATGTTAACGGAAGCAATCGAACATGCACTAGAAAGTTAAAAGCTGAAACAGAATGCTGGTTGGTTTTTACAGCCAACTTCAGTTGGCTGTAACCAGACCATAACTTAACGAAAAATGTAGTTTCAGAAGTCTAGACTTATGTACTATGAAATACGGTTCTAATGGCACCGGAATCATAATTTTTGGACTCCGTTTACTATTTTTAAAGTGTTATTTAGTAACCGCAGCTAGAGCTGCATTTTTCTGCTGAAAATATGCGTTTTGTTTTCTGTCATAACGTGAGTTCTGTGTAGAGTTAGATCATGAAAATTTTACTGTAGATGACAACTGAAGTATTTGTAATTACCCCACTGGAATTTCGTAAATCGGACTTACGATGAATTTTTAATAAATTGTTCCGTGGACTGTGGACAGAAAAATATAAATCTGAGTTCAGTCCGGAAAATGAATTTTTATAAAATATTATTAATGAATTGGACCCCGATATTTTTACACAATAAAATTTGGAACGTTTAAGACATTTTGTAAAAATTTGGAAATTTTTGGAATAAGTTAACTATTTTATTAAAATGTCCAAAAACAGCCGGTTTTTAATATTAATGCTGAAATGACATAAGTTGTAATTTGCATGTCTAAATGTCGGGTAGGTTATCTGTGAATGATATAACATGTTATATGTGTTATGTGCATCATCGTATGTTTCTTTATGAGTGGGGAATGGATGGGAAACTTATATGGGCATGAACCATTAAAGTGATGCATGTTATGTGATAGATACGTGTAGGAACTTTGTGCTCTATTTAAAAAATCACTAAATGACTAACTGGTAATCATATTAGGACATGATTGACCGACCTTGACTGTTAGCTATATTTGAGAATCTAACCGAGCAAACCGAGGTGAGTTCACACTTTCTACAAGGCATGGGATTCCCGGTGGTTTGGGAATGGGTTAAAGAATTTGAAACTAAATCTACATATCCCCTTGGGAAGATATGTACGGCTATCCTCCATAGGTAGGATGCCATAATTAATCCTACGAATTCTCCTGGTGCAGAATACGTACGTTCGTCCTCCTGGTGTAGGACAACAACCTTAAAAACTAGCTAGACAAAACTCTATCAATAAGTCCCTCTTCATTATATCGACTTAATTGCCGAGGCCAATGGCGAGCGGGTCATTAGTTAATAGCGCTATTAGGTTTAACAAACCTCACACCGTGCCGGTCGGACGGGCGTGTACTAATGGACTATGGCAGACTATCAGTGATGATAGACACTGATATAGGGCACAACTTATTTGCGTAGTAGTCAATATCATACCGTCTAGTAGTTCAAACGGGGAAAGCCCCCACTGATTATGGTTATGGTTTGGGTAATGGAAAAGGAACTGGTTAAACATACTTTCAACTACGAGGTAACCCCCACGGCAATTAAGCCAATGAAAGTCAAACCACGTTTTTCAGAAACAACTTAAAACTAAACAACCAAACGTGAACTCACTCAACTTTGTTGTTGACTCGTTGTTACATGCCTTACTGGTCGTTAAACGCTTGGAGCTTGCACGAGGAAGGAGTCGTTGTGGTGTACGGACTACTATGTCCCGTGCTTATTATTTAAATCCTTATGAACTTATTAAACTTGCGTTTTGAACTTTAACTTATAAACTATGGACTTATGCTTTTGGATTTACTTTTATGCTTCCGCTGTTTAGACTAAACATGGTTAACTAGCTTTGGTCACCAATTGTATTGTGGTTGGTCTTATCTACTTACTTACGATGTTCAATATGATTGGTGGCTCGATCCTGGTCACGTCACGCCTCCAAGCGGTAATTCTCCGCGTGTGGATTTTGGGGGTGTGACAGATTGGTATCAGAGCCATTGGTTATAGTGAACTTGGTTTTAAAAAGGGGAAAATCTTTTTGATAAAACCAGACTATAACCTGTACAGTGTTCAACAATCCATAACGACGCTTCGCTCCACGTGCGAGACTCGACACCATAAGTGGTATGATTTATGTTATATTGTCGGTTAGATAGTTCTCACTGTGCATTAGATAATGTGATAATTGCTATTTGAACCTTGTGTGCTTACTCTCTACTATCGTCCCACACTTACGCACTTTCGCGACACCTTTCTCACTTACGTTGCTTCATTATGAAGATCATGAGCGGACACGGAGGACATATCAACCTCACCCAAGCCCAGTTGACGGCTTTGATCAACGAACGAGTCGCTGAGTCACTCGCAGCTAACCCTGCAGGAGGTATAACCTGCCATACCAACTCACCTTAGGACGTTTGGATCCTACCTTCGCAAACCAACCCTCATGCTTAATCTTGTCTTTTATTCTCGTGCAACAGGTCAACATGCTCAGCCTCCTGTGTGCACGTTCAAAACCTTCATGGACTGCCGACCTACTACTTTCAGTGGCACTGAAGGAGCTGTAGGCCTCCTCCACTGGTTTGAGAAGCTCGAGTCTATCTTTGAGATGTACGAATGCCCCGAGGCTCGTAGAGTGAAGTATGCTACTGGTACTCTTGAAGGAACAGCGCTCACGTGGTGGAACGCTCAGGTTCAGATGCTGGGGTTGGTTGCTGCTAATGCCACCCCATGGAACGATTTCAAGGAAATGATCAAGGAAGAGTATTGTAGCCGTGATGACATCCACAAGCTAGAGGTGGAGTTTTTCAACCTGAAAATGACGGGGTCTGAGATTGAGGCGTATACGAAAAGGTCAAATGAGCTGGCCATCTTGTGCCCTACCATGGTGGACCCTCCCATCAAACGAATTGAGCTGTATCTCAAGGGCCTTGTACCAGAGATTCAAAGTCACGTGACTTCAGCCAACCTGGGTACCATACAGCAAATTATCAAGTTGGCCCATCGACTCACTGACCAGGCGGTGGAGCAAAACAGACTGCCCAAACGAATCAGTGCCACGGCTACTTCTGATGCACCTACCGACAACAAGCGAAAATGGGATGGGAACTCCAGTAAGGGTTCTGCTTCGGTTCAGTCTCAGCAGTGAAAGACTGATGACTACCAGAGTCCTGGTCAGCAATCTTCCGGTAATCAAGGACAGGGTAGATACCGAGGAAACCACCCCAAGTGCAACCGGTGCAACAAGCATCACAGCGTGCAGTGCAACAAAGGTCGATGTCAGAGATGTCACAAGCTGGGCCATGAAGCTAGGGATTGCAGGAGCCCGCGTCCTGCAAATCAGAATCGCCAACAACAACAACAAGCTCCACAGAACCACCATCAGCAGCAACAACAGGGCAATAAAGGATGCTTTCAGTGTGGTGCTGAAGGTCACTTTAAGAGGAACTGCCCCCAGCCGAACCAGAATCAGAACAACAACAATCAAGGAAATGGGAACAACAATGGAGGCAACAATGGAGGCAACAACGGGGGTAACAACAATGGTAATGGGGCAAGGGGTCGTGTTTTCGTGCTAGGTCAGGGTGATGCAAGGAACGATCCCAACGTGGTGATGGGTAAGTTCCTTCTGGACGACTTCTTTGTTACTGTTTTATTCGATTCGGGTGCCGATACTAGTTATGTATCCTTAAAAGTTAGCCAAATTCTTAAGCGCACTCTAACTCTTTTGAACACCAAACACACGGTAGAGCTAGCAAATGGTAAAAGTCTTGAAGCCACACACGTAGTTAAGGGTTGTAACCTCGTCTTAGCTGGTCAGACTTTCCCTATCGATCTTATTCCTATCACACTTGGTAGTTTCGACGTCGTTATTGGGATGGATTGGCTATCTCATCATCAAGCGGAGATTGTTTGCAAGGAGAAAATCGTCCGCATTCCTCGTTCTGGTGAGGAACCTCTCATGATTCATGGCGACAAGAGTGGTGTTGTCGAAGGCATCATCTCTTTCCTTAAGGCCCAGAAGTGCTTGCAAAAGGGCCACACTGCCATTTTAGCACTCGTTACTGACACATCAACGGAAGAGAAGAGAATTGAAGACATCCCTATTGTACGTGACTTTCCCGAGGTATTTCCTGAGGAATTACCTAGTCTTCCGCCTCATCGTCAAGTTGAATTTCAAATCGAGCTAGCTCCTGGAGCAGCGCCCATAGCTCGAGCACCTTATCGTCTAGCTCCATCAGAACTCGAAGAACTGTCCACGCAACTACAAGAACTCTTGGAAAAGGGTTTTATACGTCCTAGCTCTTTGCCCTGGGGAGCTCCAGTCTTGTTTGTGAAAAAGAAAGATGGTACTTTCAGAATGTGTATTGACTACCGCGAACTCAACAAGGTGACTGTGAAGAGTCGTTATCCTCTTCCACGTATTGACGACTTGTTCGACCAATTGCAAGGGTCGAGCTATTACTCCAAGATTGATTTGAGATCGGGATACCATCAGCTGAGGGTCCGAGATGAGGACGTCTCCAAAACAGCATTCAGAACTCGTTACGGCCATTACGAGTTTCTGGTTATGCCATTCGGGCTGACGAATGCACCAGCAGTCTTCATGGATCTCATGAACCGAGTATGCAAACCTTACCTGGATAAGTTCGTTATTGTGTTCATCGACGATATCCTGATCTATTCTAAGAGTCAAGAGGAGCACGAGCAGCATCTACGACTTATGCTGGAACTTCTTCGAAAAGAGCAGTTGTATGCCAAGTTTTCGAAATGTGACTTCTGGCTTCGCGAAGTCCACTTTCTAGGCCATGTGGTAAACAAGGATGGAATTCATGTGGATCCATCTAAGGTTGAATCGATCAAGAACTGGCCTGCACCCCGCACACCAACAGAAATCCGCCAATTCTTGGGTTTGGCAGGTTATTACAGAAGATTTATAAAGGATTTCTCAAATATTGCACAACCCCTCACTTCACTGACTCAGAAGGGTGTCACCTATCGTTGGGGTAATGCACAGGAGTCCGCATTTCAGCACTTGAAGGATAGACTTTGTAGCGCGCCTATCCTCTCATTGCCTGAAGGCACAGATGATTTTCTGGTTTACTGTGACGCTTCCATCCAAGGACTTGGTTGCGTATTGATGCAACGTGACAAGGTAATTGCCTACGCATCGCGCCAACTTAAAGTTCACAAAAGGAACTACACTACGCATGACTTGGAGCTGGGAGCAGTTGTTTTCGCACTTAAGATATGGAGACATTACCTGTATGGTACCAAGTGCACCTTACACCGATCACAGGAGTCTCGAGCATATCTTCAAGCAAAAGGAGTTAAACATGCGCCAACGCCGATGGGTTGAGCTCTTGAACGATTATGAATGCGCTATCAAATATCATCCGGGCAAGGCCAATGTTGTGGCCGACGCCCTCAGTCGAAAGGATACTATACCTAAGCGTGTACGTGCATTACAGCTTATCATTCACTCTAGCCTTCCCGCTCAGATTCGCGATGCTCAGGTTGAAGCGTTGAAAGCAGAAAACATCAGGGCTGAGTCCCTACGAGGATCGAGGCAACGGCTGGAACAAAAGGAAGACGGCGCCTACTATGTTAACGGGCGCATCTGGATTCCACTGTATGGAGACCTACGCGAGCTTGTGATGGATGAAGCACATAAGTCTCGTTATTCAGTACATCCTGGTTCGGATAAGATGTACCACGACCTAAAGACTACATACTGGTGGCCTGGCATGAAAGCCCACATAGCAACCTACGTCAGTAAGTGCTTGACTTGTGCGAGAGTCAAGACTGAATACCAGAAACCATCAGGCCTACTCCAACAACCAGAGATACCTAAATGGAAATGGGAGCAAATTTCCATGGATTTTGTTACTGGTCTGCCTAGATCCCAACGCGGAAACGATACCATTTGGGTGATCGTAGATCGACTGACCAAGTCTGCACATTTTCTGGCTATCAAAGAAACGGATAAGTTTTCTACTCTTGCATACATTTACCTAAAGGAAGTGGTATCAAGGCACAGAGTGCCAACCTCCATCATTTCTGATCGTGACGCGCGTTTTACTTCGGAATTGTGGCAAGCTATGCACAAGTCTTTTGGCTCACGTTTAGATATGAGCACCGCTTATCATCCACAGACGGATGGGCAATCTGAACGCACCATCCAGATCCTTGAAGACATGCTTAGGGCGTGTGTAATCGATTTTGGTAATGGCTGGGAAAAGCACCTTCCGTTAGTGGAGTTTTCATATAACAACAGTTACCACACCAGCATCCAAGCCGCTCCATTCGAGGCATTATACGGACGCAAATGCCGATCACCTCTCTGTTGGGAAGAAGTTGGTGACAGCCAAATTACTGGCCCAGAACTCATAGTAGACACGACTGAGAGGATTGCTCAGATACGACAGCGAATGGCGGCAGCTCGTGACCGTCAGAAAAGCTATGCTGATAAAGGAAGAAAACCACTCGAGTTCCAGGTTGGGGATCAAGTGCTACTCAAAGTCTCACCTTGGAAAGGTGTAGTCCGCTTTGGCAAACGAGGCAAGCTCAATCCGCGTTATGTCGGACCATTCGAAGTCACCAAGAAAATTGGCAAAGTCGCCTACAGGTTGAATCTACCTGAAGAACTCAGCGGAGTTCACAATGTTTTCCATGTGTCGATTCTGAAGAAGTGTCTGTCAGATGAGACCCTCATAGTTCCTCTCAAGGAATTCACAATCGACGACCAGCTGCGATTCGTCGAGGAACCAGTAGAGATTACGGATCGAGATGTTAAGATCCTCAAGCGTACCAGGATACCTCTGGTCCGAGTTCGTTGGAATGCTCGTCGTGGCCCAGAGTATACCTGGGAACGATAAGACCAAATGAAACTCAAGTATCCCCAACTGTTTAAGAAAAACGCAACCACTACTGAGGCTGAAGCTACTGCAGAATTTCGGGACGAAATTCCAAATCAACGGGGGATGATGTGACACCCCAGGAAAATCAGGAAAACAACGCAACTTAACTAGCCTCCTCAGTAACCAGGTGCTAAATTTCGGGACGAAATTCTCTTAACAGGGGGAGAATGTGACAACCCTAAAAAATTTCATGTATTCCGTACAATTTATTAATGATAAATAAAGTGCTTGATGACTGTGCTGAATCATTTAACTGCTTTCTGATTTATGTGTTATACTTACATGTGTTTGTTAACATACTAGTAGTGTACAGAAAAATTTCTAAATAGTCCTGGGTGCTTTCCTAAGTGTTAGAAATTAAAAGTGTTACAAAAGTATATATAAAAGACACTTTATGGATTAGTTAAGCACTTTAACGGAACAGTGTCAACCGAACAACCGGACTTTACCCGGGACACAAAAATATTGTCAAACACATTATTTCTATCTTTCTAAACTAGTTAGGGTCCCCGAACACCCTAACACACTATATATTACATAACCCACTTATAACACTAACTACATACTTAGAATCCAACCAAGCTCACAAACTACATAGTTGAAACCCAACCCTATACCCCCCCCATCCTACGGCTACAAGGTAGCCCACACACATGATTTTATTTACATATTATAATAGATCTTGTTCCACCATTTGAAACATATTATCCAAGAGTCCTTAATATGTTGGTGGATATTAGAACATGTAGCACAATGGTTAAAGGGTGAACTTGGTCTATAAAAGACACCAAGGGTTAACCACTCATTCTTATCATCACCATCACAACTCTCATCTCTCTCCCTCCTTTCCTTATTTTGGCAAACCCCATCACGATCATCATCATTCAACCAACTTCATCCGATCTCCATACATACAAAGGTGTAAAAGGTCACACAAGGGAGCTAGGAGCTTTCGGAAGTTCAAAGACCTCCTTCATTCGCTATTAACCACCACTTTTCCACTCTCGAACTTCCCTAGTCTCGAACTAGTGGTAAGAACTTAGATCTGTTCATTTTGCATGTTATTTAAGTGGTTAATAGTTATTTGATGATGAGAATCCATGAAACTCTAAAGAACCTTAAACAAGTCTTGAACATAAACTAGTCTAGTGATGAAATGATGTTAGAATGATGTTGTTATGATTCTTGCTGATTTCTTGCTGAGTTACTTGTTAATATTGATGTTTGATGTTGTTGTAATCGCTAAACATGTTAACGGAAGCAATCGAACATGCACTAGAAAGTTAATAGCTGAAACAGAATGCTGGTTGGTTTTTACAGCCAACTTCAGTTGGCTGTAACCAGACCATAACTTAACGAAAAATGTAGTTTCTGAAGTCTAGACTTATGTACTATGAAATACGGTTCAAATGGCACCGGAATCCTAATTTTTGGACTCCGTTTACTATTTTTAAAGTGTCATTTCGTAACCGCAGCTATAGCTGCATTTTTTTGCTGAAAATATGCGTTTTGTTTTCTGTCATAACGTGAGTTCTGTGTAGAGTTAGATCATGAAAATTTTACTGTAGATGAAAACTGAAGTATTTGTAAATACCCCACTAGAATTTCATAAATCGGACTTACGATGAATTTTTATTAAATTGTTCCGTGGACTGTGGTCAGAAAAATATAAATCTGAGTTCAGGCTGGAAAATGAATTTTTATAAAATATTAGTAATGAACTGGACCCCGATATTTTTACAAATAAAATTTCGAACGTTTAAGACATTCTGTAAAAATTTGGGAATTTTTGGAATAAGTTAACTATTTTATTAAAATGTCCGAAACCAGCCGGTTTTGAATATTAATGCTGAAATGACATAAGTTGTAATTTGCATGTCTAAATGTCGGGTAGGTTATCTGTGAATGATATAACATGTTATATGTGTTATGTGCATCATCGTATGTTTGTTTATAAGTGGGGAATGGATGGGAAACTTATATGGGCATGAACCGTTAAAGTGATGCATGTTATGTGATAGATACGTGTAGGAACTTTGTGCACTATTTAAAAAATCACTAAATGACTAACTGGTAATCATATTAGGACGTGATTGACCGACCTTGACTGTTAGCTATATTTGAGAATCTAACCGAGCAAACCGAGGTGAGTTCACACTTTCTACAAGGCATGGGATTCCCGGTGGTTTGGGAATGGGTTAAAGAATTTGAAACTAAATCTACATATCCCCTTGCGAAGATATGTACGGCCATCCTCCATAGGTAGGATGCCATAATTAATCCTACGAATTCTCCTGGTGCAGAATACGTACGTTCGTCCTCCTGGTGTAGGACAACAACCTTAAAAACTAGCTAGACAAAACTCTATCAATAAGTCCCTCTTCATTATATCGACTTAATCGCCGAGGCCAATGGCGAGCGGCTCATTAGTTAATAGCGCTATTAGGTTTAACAAACCTCACACCGTGTCGGTCGGACGGGCGTGTACTAATGGACTATGGCAGACTATCAGTGATGATAGACACTGATATAGGGCACAACTTATTTGCGTAGTAGTCGAGATCATACCGTCTAGTAGTTCAAACGGGGAAAGCCCCCACTGATTATGGTTATGGTTTGGGTAATGGAAAAGGAACTGGTTAAACATACTTTCAACTACGGGGTAACCCCCACGGCAATTAAGCCAACGAAAGTCAGACCACGTTTTTCAGAAACAACTTAAAACTAAACAACCAAACGTGAACTCACTCAAATTTGTTGTTGACTCGTTGTTACATGCCTTACAGGTCGTTAAACGCTTGGAGCTTGCACGAGGAAGGAGTCGTTGTGGTGTACGGACTGCTATGTCCCGTGCTTATTATTTAAATCCTTATGAACTTATTAAACTTGCGTTTTGAACTTTAACTTATAAACTATGGACTTATGCTTTTGGATTTACTTTTATGCTTCCGCTGTTTAAACTAAACATGGTTAACTAGCTTTGGTAACCAATCGTATTGTGGTTGGTCTTATCTACTTAATTACGATGTTCAATATGATTGGTGGCTCGATCCTGGTCACGTCACGCCTCCAAGCGGTGATACTCCGCGTGTGGATTTTTGGGGTGTGACAGTTACACAAACTCATAAAAATATGTCTATAAATATGTTTGTACATAGCTATTTCATTTTAGAAACCAAAAAGATTTTTCAGTGTGTTTTAGGATAAACTTTGGAACATACAAAAATTTTGTATTTCATTTTATTTTCGATTGCCGATGATGGAATGCTGATCTTCAAAATCCAAAGCTGCTGAACAAAATCTGAAGAACAACGGGTTGGGAGCTAATCTGAATTTGAGAAATGCTTTGAAAAGAATACAAGTTCATTAATCTGAACTTAACATTGACAGAAAAACATCAGTTTGTTCACAAAGTGTTCAACCAAGGTCGTTAACTTGGGCTTGGTAGACAAATCTGGTAATCAGTGTCATTAACTTGGATTTGGTTAACTGAGTGAGTTGTTAAAATTGGTAAAATGTTTGAGATTTGAAAAGGTTTAAAAAATTGGAATTTCATGCGAATGGATACATCCGCACAAAGATAACACCTTCTCATGGAAGTAGACATTCGTTTGAAAAACATCTACATTCGCACGAATTTAGTGTAGTGACACTATATATAGTTCCTTCGCACGAAGGAACTTCATTCGTTCCAAAATTTTCCTTCGCACAAAAACATCTGAGTTGAGAGAAAAAGATCTACTAGATGGTGTTCAATTTGAACACCGTTTTAAACTTGATGAACATCGTCTTTTAATTTAAAAAATTTTCAATTATTTATTAGAACAAATATTTTTTAACACCGTCTTATAAACATTTGCTGAAAAAAAAACATTTTACAGTAAAAAGGTTTTCTAGAAATACACATCAAGCTTATGTACACCATTGGAACAATTTCAAATCAAACCAAATCAATACACATTCAATTCGGAAATAAACCTATAGACATCCAATTCGGAAAATAAACCTGTCAAATTACAATCATTTGTTGAATGCATAACAAACTACGTTAAATTGTTTAAATAAACTACATCATCATACTCAGTAAATCCACCAATAGCAAAGCTAAGGTATGGTCTGAGGAGGGTAAGATGTAGACAACCTTACCTCTACCCCGTAGGAATAGTGAGGCTGCTTTTAGTGAGACCCCCGGCTCGATGGTAGTTTTGCATCAAACCTTGGACATAAGGCACATAACACTCGGCAATTAAGACAAAGGCCAATTAGTGCATGTACCCCCTTGTCTTTTTGTTGTCAGCGTCACCACATGATGCATGATTAACCACCCCCCCTCTTTTAACATTATTTTCATGAAATTAGTAAAACAACGTTAAAATTAGTGCACTTTCACTTTTTCCCACCAGCGCCCACACATATATACATTATACGCGCATACCGCAAGTGGGACATTTATAAATAAACTACATATAATCTATATATAAAGCTAAACTAAGAAAATACATATCTCGCTAAAAAACTTCGGCATCAACAAAACATCTATATAATTATCCATATCCTCTCTCGTGTCGTGTTATATCTAAAATAAAAGTAAATAGAAAGAGTTATTACAAATATTATAGACTAAAACTAAAGGCAAAGAGAAAAAAATCGGTAACAACATCGTCAATAAAGTTATGTGTATATATATATATATGTTATATACATCAAAAAACAAGTATGTAATCCACTAAACCTTCTAAGTTTTAAAAAAATAAACAATTAGGATATATATATATATATATATATATGTAGGGTAAGGTTCATTTGAGAACCACCCTTATTGCGAGAACCGCGAGAACCAATGTGAACACAAAATAAAATCTAAAAAAAATCAAAAAGCACTCAAAAATTTTTTTTTTAGTATTTAAAAAAAATTTCTCTGTATTTAGTTAGCAAAAAAAAAACTTTTTTTTTCTAGTAACAGTTATCCATGCACATGTGCATAGGTATCATTACTTCCATAAATTCCGTAATACTTTATCAGTAATAGAAAATTGCACTTTAATTTACAATACCATCCGTAGTACACTACTTTTTTACATTACTAATATTCAAAATTCACATGTGCATCATTATGTATAACCATGATATAACGTGTTTTGGTACAAAAAGTTTGTGATTTTGAATGGAGAAGTAGGCCCATATACCTGTTTTTTGGTTAGTTATATCTAGTGGTTGATGGTTTGGTTATAGTTGTCAATTTATGATGTAATATGTTGATTGGATGGTATAAATGGTGTTGATATACATGTAATAAAGTGAAAATATTGGTAATGGTATTGTATTATGGATGGTAGGAGGTAATGGTATTGTATTATGGATGGTAGAAGGTAATTGTAGTGTATTATGGATGGTATAATAGATGAAAGGGAAAGTGTATTCAAAGTAGTGTACCAAAACACCTTATTTCATGTTGATACATAAAGATGCACATGTGGATTTCTAATACTGGTAATGTAAAAAGTAGTGTATTACATATGGTAGTGTAAATGAAAGTGTAATTGTCTAATATTTGTAATGATGTCACACCCCGACCACGAAAAACAACAAATCATGGCGGAAACATCGAGGAGTGTTGCAACAGAATCATTGTTTCATAACACATGGATTGAAGTTCTGATTTATTAAATTAAATGTATTACATTACATTGAAATTAGAAACAAAACATGAACAAATAGACTTTCATTGTTATTAAGTCACTAAGGCCTCGTCCGTTCCTATGTGAGCATGCATCAATATCATCATCAAATATCACCAACTATGGTACCTGAAACACATGTGAAAATACGTCAGCATAAAAATGCCAGCGAGTACATAGTTTTTATGTGAGTATCGGATTCATGGCTCGTTTATATTTTGAAAATAACTCGAATACCTTTGTTAATTGATAATTAGAAAACCAAGTTTTGTAAAATGTTTGTAATGCAAATTAAAATAACCAAGTCAAAACAAATTTGTTTTATAAAACCTCGATACCATGAATCTTAACTCAAAAACATTTGTTTAAGTAAACCCAAATTGTAAATCGATTTTGAAATAAAACTCGAATGTTTTATATTGTTAGAAAATCCTTGTAATATAACTTTGTTTTGATAACCTTGCCCAAGTGATCTAGATAACGCAACGATATATGATGTGTTAAAAGCACTTATATATAGGAAGTACCAGAGGCGTATCCACCATGCTTTTAACACATTACACCCGCCCCGTTACCTAATCACTTCCCTAACCCAACGGTTCAAACAGATTCAAAAGGTTCACATAAATCAAACAGTTACAAACGGTTCACATAAATCAAACAGCTTCAAACGATTCACATAAATCAAACAGCTTCAGACGGTTCACATAATCAATCACTTCAAATTGTAAAACAATGTGTCCATATGCTGGATGAACATATGCAACAAAACAAAATGAAATCATGTACTATATACGTACTAATGAACATAGCAAGCATATGATATAAAAACATGAAAAGCACGAAAGTAACAAGTAGGCACATGTGTTTCACCCCAAAACAGTTTAAAACGGTAAAAGAGGGGAACAATGTACTCACTTGTGGATGCTTAGAAGTCTTGACTAACAACCAAGCAAAGCTAGAGGGATCACGGAATTCAAACGGCACCTAATATAGGTAACCATGTTAATAAACCGGACCTAAATCGGAAGATCGGATAGGATGAGGTTTTGTAAACCAAATGAGTGTTGGAACTCATATGATATGGTTTAACAAAGCCTACATACTAAAACAAAACCTATCCTAAGTGCTTACGACCCATTACGACCCGTTTAAGTAGCTTACGCTACTTTAATGCGTCGTTCGTGTAAAACACGTTCAGAACGCCTAACTAGTCCTACGACGAGTATTATATGCCTAAACATATTTAAATATGTTGCATAATCAGTTAAGGGACAAAATTTTAAGTTACATATGCTTAAATGCCAATTATGCATGAAAAGGGCATTTTCGTCATTTTACCTAAGGCATATAAACTACCTATCATACAACTACTTAAACGAAGTGACCATAAGGTATAACCTCGGAAGGTTATTCCCTATGAAACTATGGTCACATAAACATGCTTGGTCGGATCCTAAAGATCGACCAAATGGGTCGGGTTCGAAAGTCTAATCGGTGGTTTAGACAGCTTATCTTACGACCCTATACAAGCACTAATCTAAAAGTGACGAGTTAAACATGTTAAAACATGTTTAACAAGGTTTGAAAACAAGTTTGATATCAAAACAAACGGTTTTGATACCCAAGAATAGTTTGGTTTCAAAATACGCATAAACGCGTATTTTGACCGAAACTATGACTCGTCACTAAGCCTAAATAACGTGGTAATTAGTAGGTATAGTCATAAAGGACTATGACCATCGTGATTACACTCACGTTACGAAGTTCAACGAACTTCGTGTTGACCATTGACCGGTCAAAGCAGAAAGTCAAATACTTTTTGAATTTCGTGCTTAGAAACGCATAAAAGCACGAAATAATACTTACAAAGGGTCCAAGCAAGGAAATCTTGATCAAAATGCTCAGGTATGAAGCATAAAAGCTTCAACTTAGAACATTTCAATCAGATTTTGTGAGGAAAAAGTGAATGAGGGTGTGGGTATTTATAGATTTCGGTCCACCGTTAAGATCGTTCCTTGATTCCCGAGCTTCAATCTCAACCATCCATGTGTGCCCACTGAATTATAAACCTATGGGTGCCCCAAAACAAGCCCATGGTATAAGAAAAACCTTGTGCAAACCCAGAAACCAGCTGCAGAATGCAGAAAATCAGTTTCCTGATCTGGGCAGTTTACACGGGCCGCATAATAATAAGCCTTGGGCTTACGCTCCAGTCCTAAGAACTTTGACAGAATTACAGTTTTAGCCCCTGCAAGCCGAAAACTTGGTTTTCGATGCATTTTTGACACGTTTAAGCCCCGTTAACCCCATTTCAAGGCTCTAAAATGAAGTAAAAGTATAGGGAACTTAAAATATGCTCAAAAAAATCTCGGATGTCGGTTCGTTTGGCCGTACGGTTACGTTATTCGGTTAATTACGACGGAAATCGTAACGAACGCAAAAACGATCCAAATTAAGCGACGAATGGAATTTTATCATGCCAATCACTAAAATAAAATATTTTACTGATTACATAAATTTTTGGATGTCCGGATATATTCAGAACGTAAGATATGCGCGAAAATGCAAGCTTAGGCACTTTTTGACGCTTTTAGTCCCTGTTGATCAAGAAAGTTTATTTTTGCGCACCAAACACCTCAAAGCCTATTTCTAAGCTATGTAAAGGATATTTACGGCATATTTAACGTATGATCAAGTTCCGGAATGTTCGTTACAGTACGAATCGGCATACTTTCGCATTTTGTCGAAATTAGTCCTTGTAAGCGAATAAACTTGATTTCGGCATACCAAACCCTCCAAAACTTATTTCTAAGTTATGTAAAGGTTATTTAAGGTATGCTAAGCCTATGTAACTGTTCCGGAGTGTTTGTTGCATTAAACTTGTTATATTTACGCATCAGTTCGCGTATAACCTTCTAGAAAGCGATTAAAAGCTCGAAATCGAACAAGAATTGATATGTGCACATTATACACATATTTATACAAATACCAAGTATGAAACACAATATTTTATTGATTTGGTATTTGTTTGATGGTTGCGGAGGCACAGGTAGCACAAATGAATTACGGAATTTGTCATAGAAATGACAAAAATGCACATGTGCATGTTTGTGTATTATGGATGGAATGATAGATGAAAGAGAAAGTAGTATACCAACACACCTTATTTCATGTTGATACATATAGATGCACATGTGCATTTCTAATATTGTTAACATAAAAAGTAGTGTATTACACGTGGTAGTGTAAATGAAAGTGCAATTGTCTAATATTTGTAATGAATTACAGAATTTGTCAAAGAAATGATACAAATGTATATGTGCATGGATTACTGTTACTCGATTTTTTTTTGAATTTTTTTTTATAAACAAAATATAGTGATTTTTCCAAAAAAAATGGTAAAAAAAATAAATTTTTTTTGGTGTTTTTTATATTTTTTAGGTATTACTGTTTGTGTTCACACTGGTTCTCACGGTTCTCGCAATAAATGGTGGTTCGTAACGGATCCTTCTCCTATGTACGTACGTACGTACGTATGTATGTATGTATGTATGTATGTATGTATGTATGTAGGGTAGGGTTCTAGAGTGAACACTAGGTTGAAAATAAACTGTGTAAACTAATCTGGGCCATTAGATTACACCATCTAGAGATTTTTAAACAATTGAAAGATTGCAATTATAATGTTGTAACTTCTCTTTAAAATAATTGATAGAAGGGTATTTCCGTCTTTTCTAAATTGCATTTATTAACAATATAATCAAAATCCCTAAAATCTTGCTAGTTTCCTGTTAGGATTTGAGTTTATATTGATTGTGTTTGTTTAACAAATTGATTAATGAAAGAAGAAAATCGAAGATGAATTGCAGCGGAAATGGAAGTAAACTTTATAACATAATCAAAGAGAGATAGTTTTCAACAAACATGATTTTCATTAGTCAAATGACAGTATGAATTACAAGGATTCAACTATGCATGCATGTATTACTAAACTCCCCCTCAGCCTGAGCTCATAGTTAGTTCGTACAAGATGAATGGTGAAAGAGAGCTAATAGAGCAGTACAGGTACTGTTCTATTTATAGTACAATCCTAACCACTGAGCATCTAATGCTGACGTCACCTAGACAATGACATCTAACAGACTAACAACTTCTAAGCACTAATACAAATAAACAATGTTACATTAATCAACTGTTTAAGCAAAACACTGATACACCTATCCGCTGTTGATGCCCAAACACTGATGTTGCAGATCAGTGCTTTCTTCAATGGTTGATCAAGCCTTTGAAACAATAGTGCTTTAGTCTTCATCAGGTCTTTGACAATCATTAGTTGTTAGGTCTTCTCAGTCTTTATACCCAGCAATGCTTTGATGAACAGATGTTGAGAAGATCAGTACTTAGAATAATCAGCTGATAGAAGCACTGCCATTGCAGGGAACTTAGAACATGCAAGCTTATTATGGATCAACTGTCGAGAACCAATTTTGGCTTTAAGTATCATCTGTTCGTTTAGGTTTGATTACATGGGCCAACAATCTCCCCCTAGAACAAATGATGCCAAAACACTTCCTTATTCTTAATCTTTATTCTCTCATCAGTTTTCCCTAACTTGCCCTTTGAATTGGAGCACAAAGTTAAGGGAATCTTCATCATCCTCATCCCTGTGAAGTTGAAGTTCCAAAAGATCTAGGAGATCAGCTGCATCCAGACCTAATGCATCGTCCCTTGAAATGTGTTCAACTCTACCATTGGACTTGAGCAGAGTCAATACGTGGGTCTTTTTATCAGACTTCCACTTTAGTATTTTTGAGTCCAATGGGTTTCTTGGGAGAGATTTTATTTGTTGAGAGTTTGGAGACGGAGGTCTACTTTTCAGTCTTTTGGCAGTTTCAGCAAGTTGAGTTTGAAGTTTAATGAAGCGGGATCCAATCCATGCAAAATTATGTTCTTGATGGCCAGTTTCATGATGTTAGCTTCTTTATTTTCATCTTCCTCATCCATCTGCTTCTGTCTTTTTCTTTGATTTAAGACATGGGTGGATAAGTCAGAGGATGTGAATAGTGTTTTAAGAGAGAGGGTCTGCTGCTGTGGCTCATCAGTGGTTTTGTCTTTGTAAGTTGGCTTCTTTGGTGCTGTAGGATCAGTCTCTCTTAGTTTTTCAAGCTTATCATATTCTTGATCAATATATTGCCTGGACCATCTTGAAATAGCCCTTGCACTCCCATACTTGGCTGCAACCAACTCAACTCTTTTCCTCTTGTATTCTAAAGTAAGATCTACACTGGATTTCTTGAACTTGTTCCAGTTTGGTGCAGACTTCTTCAGCTGAGGATCATTCTTCATCCTTTCACATCTGTTGGCTTCTTCTTTTAGAGCTGTGAGAGGCCAGTCTTTGAACTGATGTTCTTTGGCAGGGTATGGTTTGTCTCTCATGATAAGCTCTAAGAGATCTTTCCTCAGCTTTCTTTGAAGGTCAGCATTGGGTGGCAGATTTGACATCTCCTTGCTCAAGTCTCTTGCAAAGTCTTCCAGTTTCCTGACTTTACTTAACTCATGTTGCATTTTACTTGAGAAGTTGGTGTCACCTTTCCCTTTACTCTCTTGCCTAGCAACATATTCAGCTTTCTTGGCTTTTAGTTTCAGATATTCATCCATGTTGCTTGGAGTTCTGAAGCCATGAAGAGATGGGAAGGTTCTTTCGGATGGATCATCCTCTGTATAGAATTGCCTCATTTCAAATTTCAATGCATGCAATTCCAGAGGATAAGTTACTGCCAATGGTATGTCTCTTGAAGGGTCTTGACCCATGAGTGGCTGTGGTTGAACAAGTGGATTTGATGTTGGTGATGGTGGAGGACTAAATGGCTCAGGGTTTGTTTGGATGAATGGTGAAGATGATAGAGGAGTAGGTACACGTATATCATCATCATTCACAGTGAACTTTATTTTTCTTGTGTAAACTGATTTAGGAGAAGGAGTTTTTGTTGGAGAGTTGGAAATAGGAATGAAAATTTCTTGAGAAGGAAATTGGAAAGTGGTGGAAGTGGTTGGTTGACTAACAACTGTTGAAACAACTGGTGTCTCAACTGCTGCTGTCTTAACAACTGTTGAAGTGTTAACATTTGTTGCACTGGAGGATGGTAATGGTGATGATGGTTTTGTTTTCTGCTTTTTGGCAGGTTGTTTTTGTGGTGGTGGTGTTGGTTTGGGTGTAGTAGTGGATGGCCTTTTGATACCAACAGTGGTTTTGAGACCAGCAGTGGTTTGCTTTTCAGGTTTGTCAGATGTTTGTTTTGGTGGTGAAGGTGATCTTGTGTATGTGGCAAGAGGTGGTTTGTTGTGTTTATGGGATTTTCTTCTATCAGAAGTGCCAAGATCCTTTGTTTTTATCTCCCAAATTTTCAATTCCTTTTGTTCCTTCTTCCAAATCCTTTCCTTTGTTTCATTCTGATTTTGAATAGTCTTTTTGTTTGCACCCTCTTCATCTGCTTGAATGTTCATGGTTCAATCAATTCCCTTTTTCTTTTTCTTTGACAGATGTTTCAGCAGAGGTTGTAGAAGACTTCTTTTCAGGCTCTGGCTTTTGTGTTGGCTTTTGTCTTGGAGTAGGCCTGCCAAACTTCTTGATATCATGTTTCTCCCCCTTTTGGCATCATCATATTCTTTTTCAAAGACAGGTGCAGGGGTAGTGCCGGTCAATGTTATCAAGGCTTCTTTGATGCCCCTGATATCAGCCAGAGTATCTTTATATCTTGCCTCAACCATGATTCTTACAAATTCCATTTCAACTTTGTGTTAAGCAGCAAGCAATTCCCTTTGATGAGACAGAATGGGTTGGACAACATTCCAAAGCTCTTGGGAATATTGTTGTGGAGTGGGTTGACTTTTGGAAGCTTCTACCAAAAACTCGAGTGAATCACTCATTGTAGCAACAGTGTTTTCAATATTTGTAAGCCTCTCCGTCAAATCCTGGTATTTTAAACCATCACCCAAATGAATGGGATCATCTGATTTCCCACCAGTGGTGGTTGTATCAGCTGTTAAAATAGGAGGACTCTCCAAATTTTCATCAACTGATGCCCCTTTTTCTTGGTTCTGGGGACTTCCCTCTGCAGTTGTTACCTTAGAAATCTCACTAGTGGTTAGCTTGAACACACCAGTGGATACCTTGGTAGCATCAGTAGTGGTTGCCTTCAAGGGAGTCTTACTTATGAAACTACTGTCCAGATGTGGATCAGTGGATCCAACACCTGTAGTAGCTGCTCCACTTGAACTACCAATAAGAATTTCATGAAATTCAAGTGGTGTAGCGTCCTCAGCTGTTTGTGGGATAACCAGTTGAGTTGGTTTAGACACAACCATTGTAGAAGTTGTACTCTCAGTAATGGGTTAGTGAGAGGGGCTGCTTTGAGTCTAAATCTCAATGGCATCAAACAGAGGTTTTATTGATGGTGGTATTTGAGATGTGGAGAGTGGTGTAGAAAGAGAATTTGCCCTGGGAGGTGGGCTGTTAAGCATACTCTCAAGTGAGGGTAATGCTTCATATGGAGGTGTCCCTGTGCTTACAACATATTCCTTTTGTGAGGAAACATGAGGAGTTAAGGCTTTGGGTGGAGATCTTACCAACTGTTGTGAGGAAGTAGCAACAGTAGTTGTAAGTGAGTTTTGTGTTGTCACTGGGTTAACTTCTGGGATCTCATATTCCAGAAGACCCTTTTTGGCGGGTTTGGTGGGCTTGGTGATTTTCTTTTTGGTGGGGGTTGCATAGCAGTGGTTGTGCTGCTGTGGTCACCATGAGCAGTGGGCTCAGCAGCTGAAGTCTGAGGAGCAGATGTGGTCTCATCCAAATTTTGCTCAGACTCCCCTGCTTGTGTTTCAGAAACTTTTGACTCTTTGGCCGTCAGGCGAGTAAATGTTTCAAAGACTGTTTATTTGAAAAGATTTTCCCTGTTCCAAAACTTTTGCAATTTCTTTTGTAATTTTTTGTTGTAAATAATAGCTAAGGAATCTAGGGAACAACAAGAAAACCTGTGGCTTCTTTTCTTTAATATTTTTCACATTATTAACCAAATCATTAAAGATTGTTTGGGAGTAATTGAAATCAGTTTTAGACATGATAGCATACCCCAAGTATTGGATTTTCGGAGGAATTTCAATAAAAACAGTTTTTTATTTGAAACACAAGTGAGCAGAGTATGAAACAGGAATTTCATAGGAGGTGGAAATTCTCTTTTTTGCATAGTAGCTTTTGATAATTGTCCTGCATACCCTCTTTCGATCAAATCAATTTGATACTCATCCTTAGTGAAAGAGGTTTTACCTGTTAGGTCGTTCATCTGAAAAACTATATAGTTTGTGGTGTTATTGGGACCAGAATACCTCCTACCTCTGATGAAATTGCCCATGGTTTTTTGTCTTGAATTTCAAGTTTAGCATTAGCCCAGAAATCTCATAAGGTATCTTGATAGATGGGAGTATTGCAAGTGAGAAAAGTTTTGTACTTTGAGGATGATAGGTCATCAATGATGGAATGGAAATCTGTATTTTGCTTTTTTATCCAAGAGTACAGAGATAGTTGTGTGGGTGTTTGATAATGAGAGCCATGGTGGTAGTGAAAATCGTGAATGAAGGAGAAAGGATTGAATGGAAGATGATAATCGCTTTGAGGAATTTTTTAATTCGATACAACTGTGAAAACTCTGTTTAGGGGTTTAGCAGGGTTTTAAAAAGTGAATGCTGACGTGGTAGCGGTTTCAAAGATCGGACGGTGAACATCTGCTCACGTGGCAACCTCTGATGGACAATATCGGTGGTTGAGAACAATGAATAATGATATCAGTGGTTAATTTTTAACTATCAGTGGATAGACATCAGTGGTTGAAACACTAATGTTTAAGCAAAAGTGGACAACAGTGATTTGGAGAAACAGGGGTTGTCTTTTAGCAGTGGATGAATTTTCAACAATCAGATGTTTGAAACAAACAGTGGATATGGACAGACTTTTAAGGATTTATGAAAATTTTTCATTTTAACGATTTTTAAGGATGGTTTTTTAATTTTCTGAAAATATTTTAATGCTTTTTATTCATGGAACAACAAGATTTTGCTTGTTAGTCCATGTTAAGCATGCCATTCCTAGAAATCAAGCTTTTAAAGTTGGATGTATCTAATGCTTTTGTTAGCATATCTGCCAGCTGATCTTTAGTTGGAACATGATGCAGAGAAATCAAACCTTTTTCATAGCAATCCCTCACAAAGTGATGTATGATGTCAATGTGCTTGTGATTGAATGAGAGACTGGATTTTTGATGATAATTTCAGCTGTTTGACTATCCAACATGAGAGGTATCTTTAAAGCAGTTATACCAAAATCCAACAGTTGATTTTGAAGCCACAACAGTTGGTTTGTACAGCTTGCAGCAGCAATGTATTCTTCCTCAGCAGTGGATGTGGAAACAGTTGCTTGCTTTTTTCTTTGCCAAGACACTAAGCAATTGCCTAGGAATTGACACCCTCCTGAAGTAGACTTCCTTGTTGTGTTGCATCCAGCAAAATCACTGTCTAAGAAACCTGAAAGCTTAACATTCCCATTAGCAGGGTACCAGATACCAAGTGTGGGAGCACCTTTTATGTATCTGAATATCCTTTTCACAGTAATGAGGTTAGACTTCCTAGGTGCTGATTGGGATCTGGCACAAACACATGTTGCAAACATGATGTCTGACCTGGATGCAGTTAGGTACAATAAAGACCCAATCATGCTTCTATGTAATGTTTGATCAACCAAATCATCTTTCTCATCAGACATGACCAGCTTTGTGGTTGCCATGGGTGTACTACATGGTTTACAATCATTCATCTCAAATTTGCTTTGATGAATGAAAGTACCATTTTGCATTTGCTTAACTTGGAGACCAAGAAAGCATTATAGTTCACCCATTACACTCATTTCAAACTCAGCTGTCATGAGTTGTCTGAACTCTTCACACATTGCATTGCAAGTGCTTCCAAAAATGATGTCATCCACATAAATTTGGACAATCATCAAATCTTTTCCTCTCCATTTTAAAAACAAGGTTATATCAATTTTACCTCTTGTGAAACCAATAAAGATGAGAAAAGTGGAAAGAGTTTCATACGAGGCTCTAGGTGCTTGTTTCAAGCCATACAAAGCTTTGTTTAGCTTGTAGACATGACCAGGATGAAATGGATCCTCAAAAACCAGGAGGTTGACAAACATATACCTCTTCTTGAATCTTACCATAGAGGAATGCACATTTGATATCCATTTGATACACTTGATGTTGTGGTTGACAGCAAAGGCTAAGAATAGTCTGATAGCTTCAAGTCTTGCTACATGGGCAAAAGTTTCATCATAGTCAATGCCCTCTTCTTGTCTAAAGCCTTGAACCACAAGCCTAGCTTTGTTCTTGACAACAATGCCCCTTCCTAGCTGGCCTGTACGTATAAGCATATGTATATTGAGGTTTATAAATCTGTCTTTCAAAGAGTTTTTGTAAGGAGTATCTGTGATAAAAATCCTCTCCCTAGCTGGCCATCTGTATATGGGAGAGAAGAGAATATTTTGCAGGAAATTATAGGACACAATGTCCTAATAACAATATTGCCTGCTATAATTACTATTTTTTCCTCCCATTTTATTTAAAAGATTTGTTGTTCTAACATATGTCTTTATCTCCATATAATCACTCATACCATTATGGTAAAATTGAATAATCTGATCATCTGTTAATTTTGTAAGTGAGTAGATTTGAATCAGCAGCATTCTAGTCCCTATACCTTCTTGATCTGTTCTTTCAACAATTTTGAAACCTTGTTTTTTAGCATCTTGTGTAAATGCCATATCTACTAGCTGTTTTTGCAATTCGCACAAAATTATTGGAAATTCTGCACAAACTTTTTGTGAAACCAAGGTTTTGAATTCTGGAAACTTGTCTGTAACCGGTTGAATACACTTTCACCATGGTGTATCAATCATTCTTGCTTTAAAGGAATCATAGCTTCTGTTTAAGACTGTATTTGTTTCTTTTTTCTGAAGTCTCTGTAACACATGTTTATATTTTGTTTTAACAGGCTATTTCAAACTTTTCTTGTATAGAATGTGTATTTATTCCTTGTTGTACAAGTTGATCTTGTAACTCAGTTATCAGCTCTTCTTGATTTTTAATTATTTGTTCTGGCTTAATTTTTGCCATGTCTGCAAATGTTTGAACCTTAGGTTCTATGTAAAAGCTACTTACCCCAAAATGTTCTCTTGTTGTTTCTATAGCTTTTTGAAAATCTGTAAAGCCTTTGTAAATTAGATTGGGGCATTGGATATGCTTAGCTACAGTTTCCCATTTATTAAAAATACCAATTTTAGTACCTTGAAAGATGACATAATGGGTAAACTTAGGCTTTTGTTATTTCTTAGGTGTTTTGCTACTTTGTTCATAAAAATAAATACTTATTGCATTTAACACCGGGACTTTAAAGGTTGAAGCCTGAGTCATAGTTTGAATATGCCAAAGGTTATCTAGTAAACATTGTTGTTTTTCTGTTAATTTCATCCCAATAATTGGTCGAAACTTTCTATTGGGATCATCACATCTTTGTAATGCATAATTTCCAAAGGTAATGACCATGTTTTGTGTATTATGTGACTTAGATCTTGCCCTTTATGTAAAATGTCTGTTTTTTGGAGGACGAACATTGGTAGCCTTTGATTGACTTGGGTTGTAAAACTGTGTAATACTGTTGAGATCTGTTAGTGTTGCAGGCAATTGTATAAAATTATGTGTTCTTGCTGCTTGTATTGACTGGCTCATGAGTTTCTCTGTTTTCTCTTCTTCAGATGATGTATTCATCAAAGAGGATTTTGTAGGCTGTGTGGGATGAATAAGTATTGCCTTTCCTTTATCTTTTTTCATGTCCATCTAAAAGCAACAATCTATTAATATTACGGGATAACATATCAGCTATCCCATTATTTTTTCCATTAATATGTTCAAAATTTATGTGATATCCACTTCCTTGGATAATATTTTGTAAATTAACCCATCGGGTCCTATTTATCTTTTTTGCTTTGATCATTTTTTATAAATTTTACAATAACTTCACAATCAGTTCTTACTGTAAACTCTTTGTGAAGGAAAAGTTTGAATTTTTCTAATGCATATATCAATGCTTGTATTTCAAAATCGATACTAGTCCAACTTGTTTTGTTTTGAAAATTACCGCTTGCGTAAGCATAAATTTTCTCTTCTTGCTTAGGACTATATTTATTTGGTTTGCAGAGAAGAACTGCTCCACATCTTTCTTTGCATCCATCTGTCTCAATAATTATGTAATATGTAGCAAGTGGTAATTCTAGTGGTTTAATATTTTTAATTGCCATTTTAATTTCCTTAACTAGTTTTATATCTTCTGAATTAAAGTACCGTTGGCCGTTTTTTGTTGTTTTACTATATAAAGGCCCTACTAGCTTTGATAAATTTAGAAAAAATTTCTAGCTTAATTGACCAGTCCTAGAAAGGCTTGTATTTGTTTTAAGTTTTCAAATTTTTCTGGGAAATCAAGTATCTTTGTAGAGATATGTGATTGTAATTCTATTTTTCCGTTACCTATTTCTAGTCCTAGGAAAGATATTTTTCTTTTAAATAATTCCATTTTCCGTTTAGAAACTACTATTCCATTCTTTTTTATTTCTTCAAACACCTGTTGTAAATGTTTTTCATGTTCTTGTACTGTTTGGCTTGCTACGAGTATATCATCAATATATACTAAACAAAAGTCATATTTTAAGAAAATACTGTCCATAAATGTTTGAAATATCGAAGGAGCGTTTTTTAGCCCAAAGCTATGAACATTCCATTCAAATTGTCCTTCTGAGCATGTAAAAGTTGTCCATGCTTTAAAATTTTCTTCGAGTTTTAACTGATTATATCTTGACTTTAAATCAAAATTTGAAAAAACTTTCTTTTTCTTTATAAGATTTAATAAAGTGTCTTTATTGGGAATATTATATCCATCATCTACTATATTATCATTTAGTCTTTTATAATTATATACTATTCTTGCTTTACCTCTTTTTATTTCACTATGGTTTCTTATTATAAAGGCTACTGATCTGTGATGACTTCTTTGTCTAAGGGACTATATTCTACATTAGCAGTTCTTATAGTAATATCTGGATTTTTTAGTTTAAATTTACATGTCACACCCCCAAAATACCACCCACGTAAACCCCGCTAGGCGTGTGACGTACCAAGATCGAGCCACTAATCATGTTGAACTCCTAACCAGTTTTCAAATGAATTTGCCAATCATAAACAAAATGTACCAAACAATAAGTTTAATAAAAATCCAACAAGTTCAGCGGAAGCAATAAGTAAACCATAGTTTAAATGTTTCAAAGCAAATGTGAGAAATCAATAATCCCGTCATGTGTATCCAATCAGCTCGACCCATGAAAACTCCAGCCACTCCAGACAGCAAGTTCCAAATCCAAGAAATCTAACAACCTGTGAGCATGCAACAAGTGTATCAGACAACGCCGGTGAGTTCATAGTTTTACAAAAACGTTAGTTACCAAGTGTTTAGTTCAGTCCATTGATAATAATGTTGATAATAACTCAAGTACCGTACAAGATGGCTACCAGATTGTTTTGCCCGTCCCCAATGCCCCTATCCAAACATTGGTCATGATTTAAGGTCGTTAGTTCACACCCATCCTCTCAGGTACGGTGTGAGGTTGCCAAGCCTAATAGCGCTATTAACTAATACCCCGTTACCTCTCAGGTAACTATTCAGTATAAGATGGGACTTAAAATGATAGGAAAAGAGTGTATTATCTAACATTCCAGTTTTACCCACAAGACGTATTCCTCTCAGGAATACCCATTTGATTTACCCAAAAACCTATCCCTCTCAGGGATACCCAATGATTGTCCCACCCACCGGGACGCATGCTCAAGAGGAATGAACTCACCTTAGATTGCTCGGTGTGCTATGTTACTCGTTCCTAGTTGGTCAATCCAAACCCATACCGTGGTTACCAAAGACAGTCAGTTTTGCATACTTATAATACGCGTATTCGTCGCACACATTACTCAAGCAGCAACCAAGCAATATATATATATATATATATATATATATATATAATTAAACTAGTCCTAGCAAGTATTAGGGTCTAAGTTGCATTTAACATACGAGTTCATATCGTGCCAGAGTACGTGTCAAGTGGTTCGGTCCACATTCAAGTAAACATGTACGTCATAGCAAGAATTCATGCAGTGTCACAACTATCCGTATTATTATATACCATATTTGACTCGTATGCATTCCATATCACTAGTTCATATTCCACAAATTGTAAATTGTAACACTATCACATAACACGCAATAATCACTTGGGTCATAGGAATTTTTGTATCAAAATCATACAAGACTAGCAACGACTTGGCAGACCACTTCGGCAATCAAGGTATGGTGCGGCCCAGTTGGGTTCAGGCCTAACAAAATATGGTGATGTGTTGCGAGGCCCAATGTGACAAGTTATCTAGTAAGTGTTTGTGTGTGTGTGTGGGTGGTCCATCGGAGCCCATAATACATGGCCCAAGGGCTGTTGGCCCAATAGCAGTGGATGTGCGGCTCCGCTGCCAACGTGTGGCCCAGCGTGCCCCAGCCCAATCCACCCCAGTTCCCGGCCCCCATCAACGTGTAACCAACCAGCCTTGTGCGGTGACCCGGGACTCATCGTGTGACTCGATTAGAAGTGGTGATCCAGTTTAAAGGTCAAGCCCATGCATAAACTTAAATATCCACACAAACAAATTAGACTTAAATCATTGTAACAACTGTGCTTGTAATCATTGTGAACAGTTCTATTATCAATAAAACAATGTTATTTGATCCCAATGTTTGTTTTGTTATGATTTACATTTTTCATGTTTTGACTTTTATGTAATTTCAAACTCTACATCGCTTTCTAGAGAGTTATACGCAAACTAGTGCGTAAACATACTCAGTTTAATGCGAGAAATACTCCGGAACATCAACATATACTCAACATACCTTAAATAACCTTTACATAACTTAGAAATAAGTTTTGAAGGCTTTGGTATGGCAAAAACAAGTTAATTCGACTACAGGGACTAAATATGACAAACTGCGAAAGTATGTCAATTTGAACTGTAACGAACATTCCGGAACATGACCATAAGTTAAACACACCTTAAATATCCTTTACATAGCTTAGAAATAGGCTTTGAGGGGTTCGGTGTGCTAAAATAAACTTTTGGGTCATCCAGGGACTAAAAGTGTCAAAAAGTGCACAAGTTTGCATTTTCGCGCATAATTTACGTTCTGAATACATCCGGACATCCAAAAATTTATGAAAGCATGACTACATTATATTTTAGTGTTCGCCATAAGAAAAATCCATTCGTTGCGTCATTTGGATCATTTTTCGCGCTTATGCGCATTCCGTCGTAATTAACCGAACAACGCAACCGTACGGCTAAATGAACCGACATCTGAGATATTTTTGAGCATGTTTTAAGTTCCCTATACTTTAACTTCATTTTAGAGCTTTGAAATGGGGTTAACGGGCCTTAAACGTGTCGAAAATGGGCTGATTACACTGCAGGGACCAAAACTGTAATTCTGACAAACTTACACCATACGATGCGTATGGTATCTTTACCATACGGTGCGTATGTGTTCTGCAGATCAGATAATAACAAACAGTCAGCAGATTATCAGCTGATTAAACCACAACCACATGTTTGCAACTTGCATTTTCAGCTGATAAACATCATCTCTAACCACCACAACTTTGTGACAAGTGTACGGCTCGGATCGTGGCACGGTATTCAAGAAACGATCCTAACGGCTCTACTTTTCCTATAAATACCCACCCCCCATTGCTTCAAAACCCACAAATCTGATCATTTGGGCTCTAAGTTGGAACCTTCGTTTCATACCTGAGTTACTTGGATCGGGATTAGCATTCGGGGACCCTTCGTAAGTCCTCTTTCGTTCTTTTATTGCTTTTCGAGTCCGAAAGTCAAACTTTGTTTGACTTTCTGCATTGACCAGTTTATGGTCGATGCAAAGTTCGTTTGAACTTCATAACGTGAGCGTGATCACGATGGTTATAGTCCCTAGTGACTATACCTACTGATTACCACGTTATCAAGGCTCAGTGACGAGCCGTAGTTTCGGTCAGAATACGTATTCTTGCGTATTTTGTAACCAAACTACTTATGGGTATCAAAACCGTTTGTTTTGATACCAAACCTGTTTTCTAAACTTAGTTAAGCATGTTTTAACATGCTTAGCTCGTCACTTTTAGTTTAGTGCTTAGATAGGGTCGTAAGGTAAGCGATCTAAACAATCGCTTATACTTTCGAACCCGACCCGTTTGGTCGATCATTAGGATCCGACCAAGCACATTAGGTGACCATAGTATATAGGGAATAACTTTACGAGGTTATACCTTATGGTCGCTTCGTTTAAGTAGTTGTATGATAGGTAGTTTATATGCCTTAGGTAAATTACCAAAATACCCCTTTGATGCCAAAATTCATTTTAAACATATGTAACATAACTTTTGACATCTAAACTGATTTGACAACCATATTAGACATGTTAAGTCATATATTACTTGTCATAGGACTAGTTAGGCGGTCCGAACGTGTTTCACGCGAACGACGCGTTAAAGTAGCATAAGCTACCTAAACGGGTCGTAATGGGTCACAAGCACTTAGGATAGGTTTCATTTAGTATGTAGGCTTTGTTAAACCAAATGACACGAGTCTCTACACTCGTTTGGTTTACGAAACCTCATTCTATCCAATCATCCGATTAAGGTCCGGTTATTAACATAGTTACCTATATTAGGTGTCGTTTGATTCTGAGATCTCTAGCATTACTTGGTGATTATCTTTAGACATCTGAGCAATCTCAAGTGAGTACATAGACCCCTCTTTTACTGTTTTCCAAACTGTTTTGGGGTGAAACACATGTGCCTACTTGATACTTTCATGCTTTCCCGTTCTCACATCATATACTGCTATGTTCGTTAGTACATTATAGTACATGATTTTATGACATTTCATGCTAGGTGTGCCCAATTTTGTGCATTACTTAGTACATTGTTTTACATGACATTTCATGCTAGGTGTGCCCATTTTGTGCATTACTTAGTACATCGTTTTACATGACATTTCACGCTATGTATGTTCATTTGATTACATACTTAGTGCATTGTTTTTCATATGTTTACATTTTGGTATGACATTTGGTTTGTTTACATGGGACAATACATTCATTAACATTAGCTACGCCGTTCGTTAGTAGGTAGTGGTACCATAGGAATTGACAACTCCTGTTCCGGACATCCCAGGGAAAGGGGACAGAAAGGAATGACCGAATTCGATGATATAAGACAGATAGACCTTTAATTTGTTTAAAGGGTTTTATCACCACAGTCACAAGGCTTGGATGTATGCATTTTCACAATACCGCATAAATGTTCATATTAAATAGTTGCATGCATTTACACAAAACATAGCTTTGATTTAAACCAAGTTTTACTTCAATACTTTGTTTTTGTGCATATGGTTTAGTTGAGACATTTCACTTGCCATACATGACATTTTGACATAGACATTTGACATGGATATTTGACATAGACCTTTGACATGGATATTTGACATAGACATTTGACATGGATATTTGACATAGACATTTGACATGATTTACATTTGACATATAACATGTTTGACAATTGGTTTGAACATAGATTTCTTACATCGGTTGGTTTGGTTTGATTAAGTGATTAAGTAACGATGCGTGTGTAATATGATACAAACATGGTGGATACGCCGCTGGTACTTCCTATATATAAGTGTTTGTATGGTATTACATGTCGTAACGTTATTTGAATCATTTCAATATTGAGACATAGAACATTTTATATAAATAACATATTTTTCACAAGACATTGATTTACAAACAACTCATCTTATACAAACACACTTTTTTACATGGTCATTTATTTAACCTGACATTTACTTATACATATCATCTGATCTTATTGTTTTCAAATGATTTACAAGACAAAGCAAACTAAAAGGTTCATGACTAAACATTTTTTTAAACATAAGTCATGAATCCTATTTTTACAAACCTATGTATCTCACAGGCATTTTTATGCTGACGTACCTATTTTCACATGTGTTTTCAGGAGCTTTTCCGTAGGATGTTGATCATGATACTAGGGCGGACCTGTGCCTTAGGGACTTTAAAAGAAGATAGACTATGTTTAATTATGTTATAAACTCTTTTGTTTACTGTTCAAGACAATGTAACACCCTTGTTTAATAAATAAATAAAACTTTGTATGCCATGGTTATGAGACAATTAATTCTGTTGCAACACGCCCCGATGTTTCCGCCGCGATTTGTTGTTTTACGCGGTCGGGGTGTGACAATCATGGTAATACATGGATGTTTTGGATGTGCTTGCTAACCTTCATCACGGCATATAAATCATGCAAGCGCATTAGACAATTAACAACCAAACCATTCATCTCATACAATCCCTAGTTCATCAATAGACATTTACTAATACTCAAGAGTATGGATAAATCGCATAGATTGATTTTCATTATCACATCAGGTTTATCAAGAATTCATCATTCAAGTGTGCATAATCATCTTGTCACATGATTCCAGGCATAATTAATCAAGATGAATAATAACGTCCAAAATAACATGAATATACTAACCTATGAGTTATGTGCACAAGATGTCGAAACCGTAAGGGGTGGCTTGGCGAAGGTAATCTGTCATCACTCCAAGAGAGAGTTTTACAAAAACGTTAGTTACCAAGTGTTTAGTTCAGTCCATTGATAATAATGTTGATAATAACTCAAGTACCGTACAAGATGGCTACCAGATTGTTTTGCCCGTCCCCAATGCCCCTATCCAAACATTGGTCATGATTTAAGGTCATTAGTTCACGCCCATCCTCTCAGGTACGGTGTGAGGTTGCCAAGCCTAATAGCGCTATTAACTAATACCCCGTTACCTCTCAGGTAACTATTCAGTATAAGATGGGACTTAAAATGGTAGGAAAAGAGTGTATTATCTAACATTCCAGTTTTACCCACAAGACGTATTCCTCTCAGGAATACCCATTTGATTTACCCAAAAACCTATCCCTCTCAGGGATACCCAATGATTGTCCCACCCACCGGGACGCATGCTCAAGAGGAATGAACTCACCTTAGATTGCTCGGTGTGCTATGTTACCCGTTCCTAGTTGGTCAATCCAAACCCATACCGTGGTTACCAAAGACAGTCAGTTTTGCATACTTATAATACGCGTATTCGTCGCACACATTACTCAAGCAGCAACCAAGCAATATATATATATATATATATATAATTAAACCAGTCCTAGCAAGTATTCGGGTCTAAGTTGCATTTAACATACAAGTTCATATCGTGCCAGAGTACGTGTCAAGTGGTTCGGTCCACATTAAGGTAAACATGCACGTCATAGCAAGAATTCATGCAGTGTCACAGCTATCCGTATTTTTATATACCATATTTGACTCGTATGCATTCCATATCACTAGTTCATATTCCACAAATTGTAAATTGTAACACTATCACATAACACGCAATAATCACTTGGGTCATAGGAATTTTTGTATCAAAATCATACAAGACTAGCAACGACTTGGCAGGCCACTTTGGCATTCAAGGTATGGTGCGGCCCAGTTGGGTTCAGGCCCAACAAAATATGGTGATGTGTTGCGAGGCCCAATGTGACAAGTTATCTAGTAAGTGTTTGTGTGTGTGTGTGGGTGGTCCATCGGAGCCCATAATACATGGCCTAAGGGCTGTTGGCCCAATAGCAGTGGATGTGCGGCTCCGCTGCCAACGTGTGGCCCAGCGTGCCCCAGCCCAATCCACCCCAGTTCCCGGCCCCCATCAACGTGTAACCAACCAGCCTTGTGCGGTGACCCGGGACTCATCGTGTGACTCGATTAGAAGTGGTGATCCAGTTTAAAGGTCAAGCCCATGCATAAACTTAAATATCCACACAAACAAATTAGACTTAAATCATGGTAATACATGGATGTTTTGGATGTGCTTGCTAACCTTCATCACGGCATATAAATCATGCAAGCACATTAGACAATTAACAACCAAACCATTCATCTCATACAATCCCTAGTTCATCAATAGACATTTACTAATACTCAAGAGTATGGATAAATCGCATAGATTGATTTTCATTATCACATCAGGTTTATCAAGAATTCATCATTCAAGTGTGCATAATCATCTTGTCACATGATTCCAGGCATAATTAATCAAGATGAACAATAACGTCCAAAATAACATGAATATACTAACCTATGAGTTATGTGCACAAGATGTCGAAACCGTAAGGGGTGGCTTCGCGAAGGTAATCTGTCGTCACTCCAAGAGAGAGTTTTACAAAAACGTTAGTTACCAAGTGTTTAGTTCAGTCCTTTGATAATAATGTTGATAATAACTCAAGTACCGTACAAGATGGCTACCAGATTGTTTTGCCCGTCCCCAATGCCCCTATCCAAACATTGGTCATGATTTAAGGTCATTAGTTCACGCCCATCCTCTCAGGTACGGTGTGAGGTTGCCAAGCCTAATAGCGCTATTAACTAATACCCCGTTACCTCTCAGGTAACTATTCAGTATAAGATGGGACTTAAAATGGTAGGAAAATAGTGTATTATCTAACATTCCAGTTTTACCCACAAGACGTATTCCTCTCAGGAATACCCATTTGATTTACCCAAAAACCTATCCCTCTCAGGGATACCCAATGATTGTCCCACCCACGGGACGCATGCTCAAGAGGAATGAACTCACCTTAGATTGCTCGGTGTGCTATGTTACCCGTTCCTAGTTGGTCAATCCAAACCCATACCGTGGTTACCAAAGACAGTCAGTTTTGCATACTTATAATACGCGTATTCGTCGCACACATTACTCAAGCAGCAACCAAGCAATATATATATATAATTAAACCAGTCCTAGCAAGTATTCGGGTCTAAGTTGCATTTAACATACAAGTTCATATCGTGCCAGAGTACGTGTCAAGTGGTTCGGTCCACATTCAAGTAAACATGCACGTCATAGCAAGAATTCATGCAGTGTCACAGCTATCCGTATTATTATATACCATATTTGACTCGTATGCATTCCATATCACTAGTTCATATTCCACAAATTGTAAATTGTAACACTATCACATTACACGCAATAATCACTTGGGTCATAGGAATTTTTGTATCAAAATCATACAAGACTAGCAACGACTTGGCAGGCCACTTCGGCATTCAAGGTATGGTGCGGCCCAGTTGGGTTCAGGCCCAACAAAATATGGTGATGTGTTGCGAGGCCCAATGTGACAAGTTATCTAGTAAGTGTTTGTGTGTGTGTGTGGGTGGTCCATCGGAGCCCATAATACATGGCCCAAGGGCTGTTGGCCCAATAGCAGTGGATGTGTGGCTCCGCTGCCAACGTGTGGCCCAGCGTGCCCCAGCCCAATCCACCCCTGTTCCCGGCCCCCATCAACGTGTAACCAACCAGCCTTGTGCGGTGACCCGGGACTCATCGTGTGACTCGATTAGAAGTGGTGATCCAGTTTAAAGGTCAAGCCCATGCATAAACTTAAATATCCACACAAACAAATTAGACTTAAATCATGGTAATACATGGATGTTTTGGATGTGCTTGCTAACCTTCATCACGGCATATAAATCATGCAAGCACATTAGACAATTAACAACCAAACCATTCATCTCATACAATCCCTAGTTCATCAATAGACATTTACTAATACTCAAGAGTATGGATAAATCGCATAGATTGATTTTCATTATCACATCAGGTTTATCAAGAATTCATCATTCAAGTGTGCATAATCATCTTGTCACATGATTCCAGGCATAATTAATCAAGATGAACAATAACGTCCAAAATAACATGAATATACTAACCTATGAGTTATGTGCACAAGATGTCGAAACCGTAAGGGGTGGCTTCGCGAAGGTAATCTGTCGTCACTCCAAGAGAGAGTTTTACAAAAACGTTAGTTACCAAGTGTTTAGTTCAGTCCATTGATAATAATGTTGATAATAACTCAAGTACCGTACAAGATGGCTACCAGATTGTTTTGCCCGTCCCCAATGCCCCTATCCAAACATTGGTCATGATTTAAGGTCATTAGTTCACGCCCATCCTCTCAGGTACGGTGTGAGGTTGCCAAGCCTAATAGCGCTATTAACTAATACCCCGTTACCTCTCAGGTAACTATTCAGTATAAGATGGGACTTAAAATGGTAGGAAAATAGTGTATTATCTAACATTCCAGTTTTACCCACAAGACGTATTCCTCTCAGGAATACCCATTTGATTTACCCAAAAACCTATCCCTCTCAGGGATACCCAATGATTGTCCCACCCACCGGGACGCATGCTCAAGAGGAATGAACTCACCTTAGATTGCTCGGTGTGCTATGTTACCCGTTCCTAGTTGGTCAATCCAAACCCATACCGTGGTTACCAAAGACAGTCAGTTTTGCATACTTATAATACGCGTATTCGTCGCACACATTACTCAAGCAGCAACCAAGCAATATATATATATAATTAAACCAGTCCTAGCAAGTATTCGGGTCTAAGTTGCATTTAACATACAAGTTCATATCGTGCCAGAGTACGTGTCAAGTGGTTCGGTCCACATTCAAGTAAACATGCACGTCATAGCAAGAATTCATGCAGTGTCACAGCTATCCGTATTATTATATACCATATTTGACTCGTATGCATTCCATATCACTAGTTCATATTCCACAAATTGTAAATTGTAACACTATCACATTACACGCAATAATCACTTGGGTCATAGGAATTTTTGTATCAAAATCATACAAGACTAGCAACGACTTGGCAGGCCACTTCGGCATTCAAGGTATGGTGCGGCCCAGTTGGGTTCAGGCCCAACAAAATATGGTGATGTGTTGCGAGGCCCAATGTGACAAGTTATCTAGTAAGTGTTTGTGTGTGTGTGTGGGTGGTCCATCGGAGCCCATAATACATGGCCCAAGGGCTGTTGGCCCAATAGCAGTGGATGTGTGGCTCCGCTGCCAACGTGTGGCCCAGCGTGCCCCAGCCCAATCCACCCCTGTTCCCGGCCCCCATCAACGTGTAACCAACCAGCCTTGTGCGGTGACCCGGGACTCATCGTGTGACTCGATTAGAAGTGGTGATCCAGTTTAAAGGTCAAGCCCATGCATAAACTTAAATATCCACACAAACAAATTAGACTTAAATCATGGTAATACATGGATGTTTTGGATGTGCTTGCTAACCTTCATCACGGCATATAAATCATGCAAGCACATTAGACAATTAACAACCAAACCATTCATCTCATACAATCCCTAGTTCATCAATAGACATTTACTAATACTCAAGAGTATGGATAAATCGCATAGATTGATTTTCATTATCACATCAGGTTTATCAAGAATTCATCATTCAAGTGTGCATAATCATCTTGTCACATGATTCCAGGCATAATTAATCAAGATGAACAATAACGTCCAAAATAACATGAATATACTAACCTATGAGTTATGTGCACAAGATGTCGAAACCGTAAGGGGTGGCTTCGCGAAGGTAATCTGTCGTCACTCCAAGAGAGAGTTTTACAAAAACGTTAGTTACCAAGTGTTTAGTTCAGTCCATTGATAATAATGTTGATAATAACTCAAGTACCGTACAAGATGGCTACCAGATTGTTTTGCCCGTCCCCAATGCCCCTATCCAAACATTGGTCATGATTTAAGGTCATTAGTTCACGCCCATCCTCTCAGGTACGGTGTGAGGTTGCCAAGCCTAATAGCGCTATTAACTAATACCCCGTTACCTCTCAGGTAACTATTCAGTATAAGATGGGACTTAAAATGGTAGGAAAATAGTGTATTATCTAACATTCCAGTTTTACCCACAAGACGTATTCCTCTCAGGAATACCCATTTGATTTACCCAAAAACCTATCCCTCTCAGGGATACCCAATGATTGTCCCACCCACCGGGACGCATGCTCAAGAGGAATGAACTCACCTTAGATTGCTCGGTGTGCTATGTTACCCGTTCCTAGTTGGTCAATCCAAACCCATACCGTGGTTACCAAAGACAGTCAGTTTTGCATACTTATAATACGCGTATTCGTCGCACACATTACTCAAGCAGCAACCAAGCAATATATATATATAATTAAACCAGTCCTAGCAAGTATTCGGGTCTAAGTTGCATTTAACATACAAGTTCATATCGTGCCAGAGTACGTGTCAAGTGGTTCGGTCCACATTCAAGTAAACATGCACGTCATAGCAAGAATTCATGCAGTGTCACAGCTATCCGTATTATTATATACCATATTTGACTCGTATGCATTCCATATCACTAGTTCATATTCCACAAATTGTAAATTGTAACACTATCACATAACACGCAATAATCACTTGGGTCATAGGAATTTTTGTATCAAAATCATACAAGACTAGCAACGACTTGGCAGGCCACTTCGGCATTCAAGGTATGGTGCGGCCCAGTTGGGTTCAGGCCCAACAAAATATGGTGATGTATTGCGAGGCCCAATGTGACAAGTTATCTAGTAAGTGTTTGTGCGTGTGTGTGGGTGGTCCATCGGAGCCCATAATACATGGCCCAAGGGCTGTTGGCCCAATAGCAGTGGATGTGCGGCTCCGCTGCCAACGTGTGGCCCAGCGTGCCCCAGCCCAATCCACCCCAGTTCCCGGCCCCCATCAACGTGTAACCAACCAGCCTTGTGCGGTGACCCGGGACTCATCGTGTGACTCGATTAGAAGTGGTGATCCAGTTTAAAGGTCAAGCCCATGCATAAACTTAAATATCCACACAAACAAATTAGACTTAAATCATGGTAATACATGGATGTTTTGGATGTGCTTGCTAACCTTCATCACGGCATATAAATCATGCAAGCACATTAGACAATTAACAACCAAACCATTCATCTCATACAATCCCTAGTTCATCAATAGACATTAACTAATACTCAAGAGTATGGATAAATCGCATAGATTGATTTTCATTATCACATTAGGTTTATCAAGAATTCATCATTCAAGTGTGCATAATCATCTTGTCACATGATTCCAGGCATAATTAATCAAGATGAACAATAACGTCCAAAATAACATGAATATACTAACCTATGAGTTATGTGCACAAGATGTCGAAACCGTAAGGGGTGGCTTCGCGAAGGTAATCTGTCGTCACTCCAAGAGAGAGTTTTACAAAAACGTTAGTTACCAAGTGTTTAGTTCAGTCCATTGATAATAATGTTGATAATAACTCAAGTACCGTACAAGATGGCTACCAGATTGTTTTGCCCGTCCCCAATGCCCCTATCCAAACATTGGTCATGATTTAAGGTCATTAGTTCACGCCCATCCTCTCAGGTACGGTGTGAGGTTGCCAAGCCTAATAGCGCTATTAACTAATACCCCGTTACCTCTCAGGTAACTATTCAGTATAAGATGGGACTTAAAATGGTAGGAAAATAGTGTATTATCTAACATTCCAGTTTTACCCACAAGACGTATTCCTCTCAGGAATACCCATTTGATTTACCCAAAAACCTATCCCTCTCAGGGATACCCAATGATTGTCCCACCCACCGGGACGCATGCTCAAGAGGAATGAACTCACCTTAGATTGCTCGGTGTGCTATGTTACCCGTTCCTAGTTGGTCAATCCAAACCCATACCGTGGTTACCAAAGACAGCCAGTTTTGCATACTTATAATACGCGTATTCGTCGCACACATTACTCAAGCAGCAACCAAGCAATATATATATATATATAATTAAACCAGTCCTAGCAAGTATTCGGGTCTAAGTTGCATTTAACATACAAGTTCATATCGTGCCAGAGTACGTGTCAAGTGGTTCGGTCCACATTCAAGTAAACATGCACGTCATAGCAAGAATTCATGCAGTGTCACAGCTATCCGTATTATTATATACCATATTTGACTCGTATGCATTCCATATCACTAGTTCATATTCCACAAATTGTAAATTGTAACACTATCACATAACACGCAATAATCACTTGGGTCATAGGAATTTTTGTATCAAAATCATACAAGACTAGCAACGACTTGGCAGGCCACTTCGGCATTCAAGGTATGGTGCGGCCCAGTTGGGTTCAGGCCCAACAAAATATGGTGATGTGTTGCGAGGCCCAATGTGACAAGTTATCTAGTAAGTGTTTGTGCGTGTGTGTGGGTGGTCCATCGGAGCCCATAATACATGGCCCAAGGGCTGTTGGCCCAATAGCAGTGGATGTGCGGCTCCGCTGCCAACGTGTGGCCCAGCGTGCCCCAGCCCAATCCACCCTAGTTCCCGGCCCCCATCAACGTGTAACCAACCAGCCTTGTGCGGTGACCCGGGACTCATCGTGTGACTCGATTAGAAGTGGTGATCCAGTTTAAAGGTCAAGCCCATGCATAAACTTAAATATCCACACAAACAAATTAGACTTAAATCATGGTAATACATGGATGTTTTGGATGTGCTTGCTAACCTTCATCACGGCATATAAATCATGCAAGCACATTAGACAATTAACAACCAAACCATTCATCTCATACAATCCCTAGTTCATCAATAGACATTTACTAATACTCAAGAGTATGGATAAATCGCATAGATTGATTTTCATTATCACATCAGGTTTATCAAGAATTCATCATTCAAGTGTGCATAATCATCTTGTCACATGATTCCAGGCATAATTAATCAAGATGAACAATAACGTCCAAAATAACATGAATATACTAACCTATGAGTTATGTGCACAAGATGTCGAAACCGTATGGGGTGGCTTCGCGAAGGTAATCTGTCGTCACTCCAAGAGAGAGTTTTACAAAAACGTTAGTTACCAAGTGTTTAGTTCAGTCCATTGATAATAATGTTGATAATAACTCAAGTACCGTACAAGATGGCTACCAGATTGTTTTGCCCGTCCCCAATGCCCCTATCCAAACATTGGTCATGATTTAAGGTCATTAGTTCACGCCCATCCTCTCAGGTACGGTGTGAGGTTGCCAAGCCTAATAGCGCTATTAACTAATACCCCGTTACCTCTCAGGTAACTATTCAGTATAAGATGGGACTTAAAATGGTAGGAAAATAGTGTATTATCTAGCATTCCAGATTTACCCACAAGACGTATTCCTCTCAGGAATACCCATTTGATTTACCCAAAAACCTATCCCTCTCAAGGATACCCAATGATTGTCCCACCCACCGGGACGCATGCTCAAGAGGAATGAACTCACCTTAGACTGCTCGGTGTGCTATGTTACCCGTTCCTAGTTGGTCAATCCAAACCCATACCGTGGTTACCAAAGACAGTCAGTTTTGCATACTTATAATACGCGTATTCGTCGCACACATTACTCAAGCAGCAACCAAGCAATATATATATATAATTAAACCAGTCCTAGCAAGTATTCGGGTCTAAGTTGCATTTAACATACAAGTTCATATCGTGCCAGAGTACGTGTCAAGTGGTTCGGTCCACATTCAAGTAAACATGCACGTCATAGCAAGAATTCATGCAGTGTCACAGCTATCCGTATTATTATATACCATATTTGACTCGTATGCATTCCATATCACTAGTTCATATTCCACAAATTGTAAATTGTAACACTATCACATAACACGCAATAATCACTTGGGTCATAGGAATTTTTGTATCAAAATCATACAAGACTAGCAACGACTTGGCAGGCCACTTCGGCATTCAAGGTATGGTGCGGCCCAGTTGGGTTCAGGCCCAACAAAATATGGTGATGTGTTGCGAGGCCCAATGTGACAAGTTATCTAGTAAGTGTTTGTGTGTGTGTGTGGGTGGTCCATCGGAGCCCATAATACATGGCCCAAGGGCTGTTGGCCCAATAGCAGTGGATGTGCGGCTCCGCTGCCAACGTGTGGCCCAGCGTGCCCCAGCCCAATCCACCCCAGTTCCCGGCCCCCATCAACGTGTAACCAACCAGCCTTGTGCGGTGACCCGGGACTCATCGTGTGACTCGATTAGAAGTGGTGATCCAGTTTAAAGGTCAAGCCCATGCATAAACTTAAATATCCACACAAACAAATTAGACTTAAATCATGGTAATACATGGATGTTTTGGATGTGCTTGCTAACCTTCATCACGGCATATAAATCATGCAAGCACATTAGACAATTAACAACCAAACCATTCATCTCATACAATCCCTAGTTCATCAATAGACATTTACTAATACTCAAGAGTATGGATAAATCGCATAGATTGATTTTCATTATCACATCAGGTTTATCAAGAATTCATCATTCAAGTGTGCATAATCATCTTGTCACATGATTCCAGGCATAATTAATCAAGATGAACAATAACGTCCAAAATAACATGAATATACTAACCTATGAGTTATGTGCACAAGATGTCGAAACCGTAAGGGGTGGCTTCGCGAAGGTAATCTGTCGTCACTCCAAGAGAGTGTTTTACAAAAACGTTAGTTACCAAGTGTTTAGTTCAGTCCATTGATAATAATGTTGATAATAACTCAAGTACCGTACAAGATGGCTACCAGATTGTTTTGCCCGTCCCCAATGCCCCTATCCAAACATTGGTCATGATTTAAGGTCATTAGTTCACGCCCATCCTCTCAGGTACGGCGTGAGGTTGCCAAGCCTAATAGCGCTATTAACAAATACCCCGTTACCTCTCAGGTAACTATTCAGTATAAGATAGGACTTAAAATGATAGGAAAAGAGTGTATTATGTAACATTCCAGTTTTACCCACACGACGTATTCCTCTCAGGAATACCCATTTGATTTACCCAAAAACCTATCCCTCTCAGGGATACCCAATGATTGTCCCACCCACCGGGACGCATGCTCAAGAGGAATGAACTCACCTTAGATTGCTCGGTGTGCTATGTTACCCGTTCCTAGTTGGTCAATCCAAACCCATACCGTGGTTACCAAAGACAGTCAGTTTTGCATACTTATAATACGCGTATTCGTCGCACACATTACTCAAGCAGCAACCAAGCAATATATATATATAATTAAACAGTCCTAGCAAGTATTCGGGTCTAAGTTGCATTTAACATACAAGTTCATATCGTGCCAGAGTACGTGTCAAGTGGTTCGGTCCACATTCAAGTAAACATGCACGTCATAGCAAGAATTCATGCAGTGTCACAGCTATCCGTATGATTATATACCATATTTGACTCGTATGCATTCCATGTCACTAGTTCATATTCGACAAATTGTAAATTGTAACACTATCACATAACACGCAATAATCACTTAGGTCATAGGAATTTTTGTATCAAAATCATACAAGACTAGCAACGACTTGGCAGGCCACGTCGGCATTCAAGGTTTGGTGCGGCCCAGTTGGGTTCAGGCCCAACAAAATATGGTGATGTGTTGTGAGGCCCAATGTGACAAGTTATCTAGTAAGTGTTTGTGTGTGTGTGTGGGTGGTCCATTGGAGTCCATAATACATGGCCCAAGGGTTGTTGGCCCAATAGCAGTGGATGTGCGGCTACGCTGCCAATGTGTGGCCCAGCGTGCCCCAGCCCAATCCACCCCAGTTTCCGGCCCCCATCAACGTGTAACCAACCAGCCTTGTGCGGTGACCCGGGACTCATTGTGTGACTCGATTAGAAGTGGTGATCCAGTTTAAAGGTCAATCCCATGCATAAACTTAAATATCCACACAAACAAATTAGACTTAAATCATGGTAATACATGGATGTTTTGGATGTGCTTGCTAACCTTCATCACGACATATAAATCATGCAAGCACATTAGACAATTAACAACCAAACCATTCATCTCATACAATCCCTAGTTCATCAATAGACATTTACTAATACTCAAGAGTATGGATAAATTGCATAGATTGATTTTCATTATCACATCAGGTTTATCAAGAATTCATCATTCAAGTGTGCATAATCATCTTGTCACATGATTCCAGGCATAATTAATCAAGATGAACAATAAGGACCAAAATAACATGAATATACTAACCTATGAGTTATGTGCACAAGATGTCGAAACCGTAAGGGGTGGCTTCGTGAAGGTAATTTGTCGTCACTCCATGAGAGCCCTAGGGTTATTAGTGTTCCTAAAACTATACATACGCCCCCTTAATATACAAGTATGCATAATACAAAGGGTTAGGCTCGGCTCAAGTGATTCGGGCCTGTGACATCAAGTTTGGGCCGAAAGAGTTTTGAAGAAAAGATAGTTTAAGGGGTGAGGTGTGTGGCCCAAACATACGCGCGGCCCAATTACAAGCGGTGTGTGTGCGGCCCAAACATACAATTAATCATCCTCGATTACGTTTAGGTTTAACAGAGTTATAAATAGCACAGAACATTTAACAAGTTTCATCTAAGCAAGGAACATTGAAGAGGAATAATGAGAAGTGAGGATCACAAGATTTAACGACACTAACCTTGAAAGTTCGGGTTGTCACATCATCCCCAACTTGAAAGAAATTTCGTCCCGAAATTTGATAAGTAAGCCCAGAGAAGTGAAGTGGTAACTCAAGATTACTGCAGATTTTCCTCAGGTGCTACATCATCCCCAACTTAAAGTGGAATTTCGTCCCAAAATTCTCTAGTGATATTAGAATTAGATTGGTCAACAGGAAATAGTTGAGGATATTTGAGCTTCATCTGATCCTCACGCTCCCACGTGAACTCCGGTCCACGTCTTGAGTTCCAACGAACCCTCACGATTGGGATTCGACTATGCTTGCGAACCTTGACTTCCCGATCCATGATTTTGATGGGTTCTTCGACAAACTGCAAGTTGTCATCAATCTTCAGCTCTTGAAATGGCACCACCAGTGTTTCATCAGACAAACACTTCTTCAGTTGCGAAACATGGAAGACATCATGAACATTACCCAACTCAGCAGGTAACTCGAGCTTGTAAGCAACTTTACCGATTCGCTCCAGAATTTTAAAGGGTCCAACATACCGTGGATTAAGCTTTCCGCGTTTCCCAAAGCGCACTACACCCTTCCACTGCGAGACTTTCAACATAACACGACCGCCTACAACGAACTCCAAAGGTTTCCTCCGCTTGTCAGCGTAGCTTTTCTGATGGTCGCACGCTGCCGCCATACGGTTTCTGATCTGGACAATCTTCTCTGAAGTTTCAAGTACAAGTTCAGGACCTGTGATCTGGCTGTCACCCACCTCAGCCCAACAAAGAGGAGAGCGACATTTTCGCCTATACAAAGCTTCGAACGGAGCTGGCTGAATACTGGTATGGTAGCTGTTGTTGTATGAGAACTCTATCAACGGAAAATGTTTCTCCCAGCCTTTGCCAAAATCAATCACACATGCACGCAGCATGTCTTCAAGTGTCTGGATGGTTTGCTTGCTCTGATCATCCGTCTGAGGGTGATAAGTAGTACTCATATCGAGACGTGAACCAAATGACTTATGCATCGACTGCCATAAATCGGATATGAAACGCGGATCTCGATCTGAGATAATAGAGGTTGGCACCCCGTGCCTATAAACCACTTCCCTAAGATAAACCGCTTCAAGCTGTGAGAACTTATCCGTTTCCTTGATTGCAAGAAAATGTGCTGACTTCGTGAGACGGTCAACGATCACCCAAATGGTATCGTTTCCGCTTTGAGTTCTTGGTAAACCGGTGACGAAATCCATAGCAATCTGCTCCCATTTCCACATGGGTATCTCTGGTTGTTGAAGCAGGCCTGAGGGTTTTTGGTACTCCACTTTGACTTTAGCACAAGTCAAACACTTACTCACATATGTAGCGATATGAGCTTTCATCTTCGGCCACCAATACATGACTTTGAGATCCTGATACATTTTATCTGAACCCGGGTGAACAGAATATCGAGACTTGTGCACTTCGTCCATCACAAGCTCTCTAAGATTACCATACAAAGGAACCCATACCTGTTCCATAAAATAATGGATGCCGTCAGATCTCTCCACAAGCCGTTTTTCCTTGCCCCGCAAATATTCAGCCTTAAGGTTTTTCTCTTTCAATGCTTCAATCTGAGTGGAACGAATCTGATCAGGTAAGTTAGAGTGGATAGTGAGTTGCAGAGCACGAACACGCTTAGGCTTTGTCTCTTTTCGACTAAGGGCATCAGCTACGACGTTAGCTTTACCTGGGTGATATTTGATGGCACAGTCGTAATCGTTCAAAAGCTCTACCCAACGTCGCTGCCGCATGTTCAACTCTTTCTGATCGAAAATATGTTGAAGGCTTATGTGATCGGTATAGATAGTGCATTTGGTACCGTACAGATAATGCCTCCAAATCTTTAGTGCGAAAATCACGGCCCCTAACTCCAAGTCGTGATTCGTGTAGTTATTCTCATGAACCTTCAGCTGTCGAGAAACGTAAGCTATTACCTTCTCGCGTTGCATTAGCACGCAACCGAGACCCTGAATAGAAGCATCACTATATACCACAAAATCCTCGGTACCTTCAGGTAGAGACAAGATCAGTGCGCTGCAGAGTTTCTGTTTCAAGAGTTGGAAAGCATCCTCCTGCTTCGTTCCCCAAGAGTATACAACACCCTTCTGCGTCAATGAGGTAAGAGGTTGAGCGATCCTTGAGAAATCTTTAATAAACCGGCGATAGTACCCAGCAATACCAAGAAATTGTCGCACCTCCGAAGGATTCTTCGGTGCCGCCCAATTTCTGATAGCATCAATTTTAGCAGGATCCACGTGTATCCCCATTTCGTTAACAATGTGGCCAAGAAATTGTACTTCTCGAATCCAGAAGTCACACTTAGAGAACTTCGCGTAAAGTTGCTCCTTCCTCAGGAGCTCCAAGATAAGACATAAGTGTCGCTCGTGGTCTTCCTTGCTCTTGGAGTAGATCAAGATTTAGTCGATGAACACAATAACAAAATCGTCGAGATACGGTTTGCACACGCGGTTCATGAGATCCATGAAAACCGCTGATGCGTTAGTCAACACAAATGGCATAACCAAAAACTCATAGTCGCCATACTGCGTTCGAAAAGTCGTTCTAGGAACGTCCTCCTCTCAGACTCGCACCTGATGGTAGCCCGATCTTAAGTCGATCTTTGAATAAAAACTTGACCCTTGCAGCTGGTCAAACAGATCGTCGATACGTGGTAAAGGATAACGGTTCTTGACGGTCACCTTGTTGAGTTCACGGTAATCTATACACTTCCGAAAGGACCCGTCTTTCTTCTTCACAAACAGAACTGGGGCTCCCCAAGGCGAAGAACTGGGTCGTATAAAACCTCTATCCAACAGCTCTTGGAGTTGATTTGATAACTCCTGCAACTCTCCTGGCGCAAGATGGTAAGGAGCACGAGCAATCGGGGCTGCTCCTGGCGTAAGGTAAATTTGAAATTCCACCTGACGATGTGGAGGTAAACCAGGAAGCTCTTCAGGAAACTCACGAACAACTGGAAGGTCTTCGATCCTTCTCTGATCAGGTTGAGAATCAGTAACAAGAGCTAAAATAGCAGGGTAGCCCTTACGCAGACACTTCTGAGCCTTCATAGCTGAGATGATGCCAATCATTGCACCACTACGATGACCTTGAACCGACAAGGATTCTCCACTAAGGAGAGGGATACGCACAATTTTCTCTTTACAGAGAATTTCCGCCTGATGCTTAGACAACCAATCCATGCCAACGACCACATCAAAACTTCCAAGAGTAACGGGGAGTAGGTCAATGTCGAACACTTGACCCATAAGATCGAGTTTACACCCAAGAAGGATATGTTTGTGTACAAGAGGTGTAGGACTCAACCCTAACTGACGACTGAACCCCAGAGATACATAACTCCAATCGGCACTAGAGTCGAATAAAACAGAAGCAAATAGATTGTTCACTGAAAACATACAAGTCACAACATTGCCATCGTTCCGAGCCTCCCCAGCACCAATGGTAAACACTCTTCCTCGTGCACCGTTCCCACCATTGTTTCCATTGTTGTTATTCCCAGTGTTGTTGTTATTATTCCTCGTATTCTGATTCAACTGAGGGCAATCCCACCTGAAATGACCCTCATCACCACACTGAAAACAACCCTTGCGATTACCCTGATTCTGCTGAGGTTGCTGCCTATCCTGTTGTTCTGGCTGCTGCTGCTTTGGGGGTTGCTGTTGCTGCTGTCTTGGGAGTGGAGCCCTGCAATCTCTAGCCATATGACCCACTTTGTTGCACCTGTGACAGACTCGGGTACGCAGTCCACGATGATGAAAGTTGCACTTGTTCAACTTTGGCTGCGTCCCCGCGTAAGAACTCTGATTCGAATTGCTGCTCTGGTTCTGATTAACAGAAGATGACTGACTAAAGCTGCGGTTGCTACCGGTGTCTTGTTTCTTCTGTGACTGTATCGAATTGGACGTCTTGTCCACATCATTCCATTTGCGCTTGCCGTCAGTAGCAGGAGTAGTAGCTGTAGCAGTAGTAGCAGTCGTAGCAGAAACACGTGGTGGTAGCGAGCCACGCTCCACCTCCTGATCTGTGATCTTGTGAGCTAAGCGGATGATCTGGGGTAAGTTGTTGAGATTTGCAGCAGTGACCAAACTCTTGACTGACGGTGCTAAACCCCTGATGTACAAGTCGATTCTTCAGGGTGATGGTCGTGATAAGTTAGGACATATATTCGCGAGCTCATGTGACCTTTTCGTATACGCTTCAATCTCAGACCCTTCTATCTTCAAATTGTAGTACTCGTTCTCAAGCTTCTGAATCTCATCACGAGGATAGTACTCCTCTCGCATCAACTCCTTGAAATCATCCTAAGTAGTTGCATTAGCCATTTCGATGCCCAACATTTGCACCTGGGCATTCCACCAAGTTAAGGCACCATCCTCCAATGTGGCTGTAACATATTTCATCCAGTCCCCCACGGGACAGTTACACATAGCAAAGACCGATTCTGCCTTCTCAAACCAACGTAGAAGTCCCACAGCTCCTTCAGTCCCACTGAAAGTCTGTGGCTTACAATCCATGAATGTCTTAACCGTGCAAACAGGCGAATTGTTTTGATTCACAGGTTGACCTAAAAACGAAAGAGAGTACAACACACGGTTAAAATTTGGGTACGCAACACAGGGATAAGGAATAATTGGCACATATCGTACCAGCCTGATAAGCCGCTAGGGCTTCAGCCACACGAGTGTTGATCAAATCGGTTAACTCAGCCTGAGTCATAGAAACGTTGCCACGTCCACCGCCGCGGCCTCCACCACATCCACCACATCCACTCATGATTCTATATGAGAAAAGGAAAAGTTAAAATACGAGTTTGAGTAGGAGTCAAACATTACTATGACTTCTACAGACTACCGAGTTCTATCATTACGTCAAACAACGGAGCGGAACTCCTTTCACACTTGTCAAGTTTCACTGGGACTCACATGCACCCCACATTATTATTATGTGTGCACCTATAATAATAATACGATTTGCATGTTCATCTCAGCTCCTCCTAACTCGTGCTGAAAGATTCCCAATTTTTTTAGTAGCAAAACAAAAGACATTACAACATAGATCATGAAGGTTCAGGGGAGTGCCACACTATCGAAACACATAACATGGGTTGGTAACATAAGGACACGTACTACAGTGCCAAGGGTGTATTCATGTGTAATGTCATACATAAGTGTACACTAGATATGCTATGCAATAGTAAACGAGAGACGAACCTTGCAATCTGGAGCTGAGTTTCATGGTCGATTTAGGAATTGTTCGGTTATAGTCTGGTTTTATAAAAACGTTTTAAAACCAAGTTCACTATAACTAGTGGCTCTGATACCAAATTGTCACACCCCCAAAATACCACCTACGTAAACCCCGCTAGGCGTGTGACGTACCAAGATCGAGCCACTAATCATGTTGAACTCATAACAAGTTTTCAAATGAATTTGCCAATTATAAATAAAATGTACCGCACAATAAGTTTAATAAAAATCTAACAAGTTCAGCGGAAGCAATAAGTAAACCAGAGTTTAAATGTTTCAAAGCAAATGTGAGAAATCAATATTCCCGTCATGTGTATCCAATCAGTTTGACCCATGACCACTCCAGCCACTCCAGACAGCAAGTTCCAAATCCAAGAAATCTAACAACCTGTGAGCATGCAACAAGTGTATCAGACAACGCTGGTGAGTTCATAGTTTTACGAAAACGTTAGTTACCAAGTGTTTAGTTCAGTTCATTGATAATAATGTTGATAATAACTCAAGTACCGTACAAGATGGCTACCAGATTGTTTTGCCCGTCCCCAATGCCCCTATCCAAACATTGGTCATGATTTAAGGTCATTAGTTCACGCCTGTCCTCTCAGGTACGGTGTGAGGTTGCTAAGCCTAATAGCGCTATCAACTAATACCCCGTTACCTCTCAGGTAACTATTCGGTATAAGATGGGACTTAAAATGATAGGAAAAGAGTGTATTATCTAGCATTCCAGTTTTACCCACAAGACGTATTCCTCTCAGGAATACCCATTTGATTTACCCAAAAACCTATCCCTCTCAGGGATACCCAATGATTGTCCCACCCACCGGGACGCATGCTCAAGAGGAATGAACTCACCTTAGATTGCTCGATGTGCTATGTTACCCGTTCCTAGTTGGTCAATCCAAACCCCTACCGTGGTTACCAAAGACAGTCAGTTTTGCATACTTATAATACACGTATTCGTCGCACACATTACTCAAGCAGCAACTAAGCAATGTATATATTATTAAACCAGTCCTTGCAAGTATTCAGGTCTAAGTTGCATTCAACATACAAGTTCATATCGTGCCAGAGTACATGTCAAGTGGTTCGGTCCACATTCAAGTAAACATGCATGTCATAGCAAGAATTCATGCATTATCACAGCTATCCGTATTATTATATACCACATTTGACTCGTATGCATTCCATATCACTAGTTCATATTCCACAAATTGTAAATTGTAACACTATCACATAACACGCAATAATCACTTGGGTCACATGAATTTTTGTATAGAAATCATACAAGACTAGCAACGACTTGGCAGCCCACTTCGGCATTCAAGGTATGGTGCGGCCCAGTTGGATTCAGGCCCAACAAAATATGGTGATCTGTTGCGCGGCCCAATGTGAAAAGTTATCTAGTAAGTGTTTGTGTGTGTGTGGGTGGTCCATCGGAGCCCATAATACATGGCCCAAGGGCTGTTGGCCCAATAGTAGTGGATGTGCGGCTCCGCTGCCAACGTGTGGCCCAGCGTGCCCCAGCCCAATCCACCCCAGATCCAGCCCCCATCAACGTGTAACCAACCAGCCTTGTGCGGTGACCCGGGACTCATCATGTGACTCGATTAGAAGTGGTGATCCAGTTTAAAGGTCAAGCCCATGCATAAAGTTAAATATCCACACAAACAAATTTGACTTAAATCATGGTAATACATGGATGTTTTGGATGTGCTTGCTATCCTTCATCACGGCATATAAATCATGCAGGCACATTAGACAATTAACAACCAAACCATTCATCTCATACAATCCCTACTTCATCAATAGACATTTACTAATACTCAAGAGTATGGATAAATCACATAGATTGATTTTCATTATCACATCAGGTTTATCAAGACTTCATCATTCAAGTGTGCATAATCATCTTATCACATAATTCCAGGCATAGTTAATCAAGATGAACAATAACGACCAAAATTTTATGAATATACTAACCTATGAGTTATGTGCACAATATGTCGAAACCGTAAGGGGTGGCTTCGTGAAGGTAATCTGTCGCCACTCCAAGAGAGCCCTAGGGTTATTAGAATTCCTAAAACTATACATACGCCCCCTTAATATACAAGTATGCGTAATACAAAGGGTTGGGCTCGGCTCAAGTGATTCGGGCCTGTGACATCAAGTTTGGGCCGAAAGAGTTTGGAAGAAAAGATAGCTTAAGGGGTGAGGTGTGTGGCCCAAACATATGCACGACCCAATTACACGCGGTGTGTGTGCGGCCCAAACATACAATTAATCATCCTCGATTACGTTTAGGTTTAACAGAGTTATAAATAGCACAGAACATTTAACAAGTTTCATCTAAGAAAGGAAAATTGAAGAGGAATAATGAGAAGTTAGGATCACAAGATTTAACGACACTAACCTTGAAAGTTCGGGTTGTCACATTACATAAGTAGTTTATATGTGATTTTGTGATATCTTCACCTATAAGACCAATTTTTTCTAAGTGTAAGATCATAGGGTGATTTATATTTTTTGTAATATCTTTTCATTTTTCTACTTCATGACTTAAAAAGTCTGTTAACAATTTTATAGTTTCATTTTCTATTAGATTACTTCTTTTTTGTTGCCTTAAAAATTCTAAACTTCCTTAACCACCACGCTTCTGTGTAATTTTTGATATATTATTATACCTTGTTGTTGGGATTGTATAGATTTGTTTACTGAGTGTAATAAAATTTCTATTCACTGTAACAAAACCATTTAAAGCAAATAAAAAATTTAATCCTAGCACAAAGTCTTTTGACTGTATATATGATGGGTTTATATTTACATGTGGTATGTCATACTTCATGTTATAGTTATTTGAAAAATCTAAAAACTGTATTCCTACAGGTTCTAGGTAATGTGTTATTTCAACTAATCTATCTTCAATTGTTCTACTTACTACTTTATATTTTAGTTCTTTATGATATTGTTTTGGTGCTAGACTATGTGATATTAAACTTTTAGTTGCTCCTGTATCAACTAATGCTGTTAAATCTAAAAATCTATTATTGCAAGCCATAAGCGACATTGTATATTGACCATAGTCATTGACCCTTGAGTTTGTATAAATACTTGTTCTTTAGGTGCTTCTGTGGACACTTCTGTTATTTTAGATCCTATTCTCTTTTCTATTTCTATAATTCTATTGTTTATATCTTTTAACTTTATACTATGTAATTCAGTTGCTAATTCTAACTTGTTTAATCTTTCTATATTTATGTTGGTACTTGATCTATAGTTTTTGATGTAGTAGCTATATCTATATTGTGTAATTTCTTTATACAAATGCAACATCTTTCCTGAAAGCATATATTACATTGTGTCATTTTTTCTATACTAGGACAATATCCACAATTGGAACATTTTATACAATCATTACCTCTTTGATGCACCCAGATATGTTGACATTCTTCTATATTCATATATGTGTAAGTGACTTTAGTTATTGGCTTTTCGTCTTCACTGTATATACTATAGACCGACTCATTATCTGACTCGTCTGTTTTAATAGCTTCTATTTCATAATCGTGTAACTGTTCTACTAAGCTAGCCCTTTCCATGTTCTTGTTTTTATTAGGACATTTATTAGCTAAATGTTGTTCTTCTCCACATATGAAACATTTACATCTTCGTGTTTGAGGTTTTCTAACATATTTGTTTTTATTATAATTTGCTTTGTAATTTTTGTTATAAGTAGTGCTTTTTCTTATCTTTTTCTTTCTATCATAAAAACCATAGGCTTGGGGTGTGTAGATTGCTATTTTACAGAATGCATATGCATTTCTTTTTAATTGTTCTTGTAAAGCTACTTCCTTACATTTATCTTCTAATATTTCAAATGTATAAGTTATTCTAGGTCCTATTTCAAGATTGTGGTGTTCTCCATATATTGTCTTCCAAGACTCATGTATATTTTTTCCTAAATCTCCTGGTAGTTTTATAAAATATTTATCACATAGATTATCATCCATTACTTTTCCTGTTTGTGATAGCAATCTTGTAAAATCTAATGTAAATTAATTTATGTATTTCATATCAGCTATACTTAATTGTTCTAGATTTCTAACAGCTGTATCCTGTATTAGGCTATTATTTTTTGCTGGATCAACTCCTAGTATAAGGGTTCTGATTTGTGATGTGAAATTATAAGGATTGTCTCCTAAAGATTTTAAATTATTAATTTCTGTTGAATCTTGTGCTTTTTTAATTTGCCAGATTCCTAGGGCTATTGGTCCTAGTGTAGTTTCTAGATAGGAAAACATGTCCATACTATCTTTTTTATTTGTTCCCCACATTCTAACTACTGTTTGTTCTCATGTTAATACTTCATCTATCCATAGTTGGGGTTTTTGCTATTCTAATAACAACATATTCCCACTGTATGTTTGTCCTATTGGTAACCTGCTACCTCTTCCTCTTAATGTTGATTCTTGACTGTAGTTTATTGATGGTTGTGTCTAGGGTTCTCTTCTTAGGGTTTCATGTGAAGTTCCGTTACTTGAATCCACACTCCATTCCATTCTAGGTCTTTTTAATTCTTCTTTCATAACCATAAAGGCTTGTTCATGTTTATAAAAATCTACTAGCATTTTTTTTCCTTGTAAAATGCTTTCTACTAATGGTAAATTATAGAATTCTTGTAATTTTTTATAGCTTTCTTCATAGGTCATTCCTAGGTCTGTTATACATTCTATTATCATATTGTCTACTTCTTCTTGTATATTTAATTTTGTAAATTTTCTATCTATTATTTGTTCTATTGTTTTGTTAGTTTCTTCTGTTTTAAAACTTGTTAACTCTTCGTCTTCATAGTCTATTAGAGTGTAATCCATATACTCTTCTTTAAATTTTAAGAAATCTGTATTTATTTCGTCTTCATTTTCTGTGTCATATATTGGGTCTATTTCATCCTCCTCTAGTTGTTCTATATTCATAAAATTGTATTCCATAGTATTTTCATTATTTTCCTCGTTTGTAGTTTCTTTAAAATCTGTAAATCTTAAACTCTGCTTACCATCTGATCCTTCATATATAAAACTCTTTTTTGGAACTAGAACTGTATTTTCATTTTCTTGAAGATCGTTTATATTACATTCTAAACATGTTAATTGTTCGGGATCTATTTTAATTGGTTCTATCATTTGTATAGATTTTGATGCAACTGTTTTAACTATCCCATCTATGTTTACCTTGTATTTCATTCTTGAACTATTACTAGCCTTTCCTAGTACTCCTATACTTATAACTATATTGTTTCCATCGTAATTTTCATATCCTTTTGTTTGTAAAGCAGTTTTAATATTTTGCAAATCTCTTATGTCTTTTAATATTCCCGGTGTGTGTAACACCCTTGCTATTATTTAACGATTTTCCTATAACTTAAGTCCATAATCATGTAATTACGGTTACAATTACAATGAAAAATACGGGTTTATTAAAAACTTTTACAATTTACAGTAATACAACATAATGTGATTTAATTCATCGTTTTAGAATAACGACGAAACAACTTGCGGAAGCTTCATTTTTCGTGTGTTCGGTTCATTGCTTAGCTTGATCGTCTTCCGGTAACTCGGTTAGCACCTACATTTCATAAAACATGAATTGAGTTAGTCATATAGCGTTTATAACATGTCTAAACAAGTTCGCGAATCAAAACGGAACCAACAAATAATTTTCGCAAAACCTGTACACCGTCGTGTCGCGCGGCGGCCCTTGGGCCATGTCGTCGCGTGGCGTGACGCCCTTAAATGGGCAGAAGGTTTGCAGCTCGTTGCTGCATTTTCAAGCTCCGATTCTTTTCACGAAAACGTGCATAACTTTCAATCTACACATCCGTTTTACTCGATTCTTTTTCCAACGCGTCCGTAATTAAATTACGAACCCATTTATCACCTTGGTTTGCATAGAAATCTGATTTATCCACTATTGGCTCATAAATCCTTTAGGTGACTATTCGACCCGTTTGGTTTAAGTTACATTGCAAGAATGTTTTCAAGAGTCTTCTTTAACATTTCATACCCATCCCAGGCTTAACAAGCGTTAGCGTTTCCACTCCTATTACGGGGCTCACGTACGCATTCAAAAATCACAGATTTATACGTATCTTACTAATCACTTAATCCATATTTAACTTCTTATTTTATTTGACCCATTTCAGGGACTTTTAAAATATCTAAACATCACACTCGCTATTTTCTTTTCGCACCTCGTCTTTCCATGCTAATTAATGCATATCTTCCACCACAACTAGTTTTGTGGTGGATTTAACATAAGGAACTCAAAATCCCTATTTTACCCTTCAGCTAGTCCTTTTTCGCAAATGTCTATTTCTAGGCATCCGACCCACCAATGTTTTTGTCTAGAACTTTTATACGCATCTAAGGGTTACGAAGTCATAATATAAGTTCCTAAACAACCTCTAAGGGTCGTTTGCCCGGTTTGCCCATCAAGGGCCTTATGGTCATTTTTAATCCTTCGTTTTTGCGATGAAGGACTTCGCTAAATATTCGACCTTACTTGCACTTTTAACTATAAATTCAAATGAGCCTACCTGGGCCGGGACAACAAATAGACCCGATTTATACCTCGCTTTTATTATCACACAACCTATGGCGACGCAATTATCCGATTTGCTAATCTTTCCTGTTAACATAACACTTGACAACCACATTAGTCGATATTGTCAAATGGTGTTGTCACCACCATTCGACCCGTTTGGCCTATATGCCCAATATTACCCCTTTTTACCATTCATTATGGTTTTCATCACTTTCGCTTATTCTGACCCATTTCAATTTACGTCGGAACATCACATTTCAAATATTAGCTTATCATTTTCATAACCTTTATAATCATTACGCATTCTAAGATAAAAGGGTGTAAGATTCACTTACCTTGCATCCATGCCACACTTTTCTTTCCATACTCGCTCCGTTTGACCCGCTTCATCCACAAGCTTCCACCTAGCTTGTTAAGCGCCAAACTATTATCCAATATTCACAAGGTGGTTAGATTAACCATAATTTAATGTGATCTTCCACCTTACACATTTCTATGTATTCATCCGAACACTTAATATAATCACGTTTTACACACAACCAAGTAGACCGCGATTTCATTTAGGCATTTCATATCACTAAAAATGGGCTGTTTTTGGTGACTTGTTTAACCTGTTTACAAGTCTTCAAAAATTATGATTTTTTATGTGGCGTACCTCTCGGAGGGTTAAGCCTTGTGTTAAAATTTCAAGATCTAACTCTTTACCAAAAATTCGTAAAAATTCATTTACTAAGCTGCAATCAGATTCGTCACTTCTGACTGCAGCTTATGGAAAAATTCATTTAAAATTCCATGTTTATCCGATTGACGAAATTGCAATTGGTGATTCTTTCAACCGCTTAAAACTATCTACAGTAAAAGTTTGAGATCATAATTAAATTCCTAAATTGAGTTATGACATTCGTAATGGGCTGCAAATTCTACCAGAAAACGCAGCTTGAACCTTCGATACGGAAAAATTCATAAAACGCTCAATTTTCGTCGAAAAATGCGATTCCAGTGGGGTTTTAAAGATATTTCATGGAATTACATTTTAGACTCAAGAAACACATGTTTTTGTCAAGTTTTGTCTATGTTACAGCCAATACAAATCGGCTGTAAATTCTGATCAGGAGCTGTTTGAATTCAGCTTTCAATTATAGCATGTTCTTGACATCATAACACTAATTTTTAGCAATCAAAACCCTAAAAACATCTCATACATGAACTTAGCATCAACAAAATCTGAATTTACTTGAGCTAGGCATGATTTCAATAGATACTTGTCTAGGGTTTACTCCTAAACACTACAATGTTCCTATTTCATCTACATATCATTCATGCATCCACATATTTTGAATTCCCTAAATTCAAGTAGAGAGTTTTTATCAAATTTCACATACCTTATGATCTCCTTGCAATGGGGATCACTAGTCTATGCTCAGATTTCGTTTTGGACTTGATTTGGACCTTCAATTTGGAAGATTTGGCAAGAACTAGGGTTAAGTCAACTTCCATTCCTGATATTATTCGGGGTGTTACAGTGTGCAATAGAATAAGGTTGTATTTTGGCTTAAGTCAACTTCCATTCCTGATATTATTGCCTTTTTCATTTCTGTTTTCCAACTTTTATCTAATATTAGTGCCAAAAGTTTAGTTCCTAAATTATTTCGTCCTAAAGCTTTAATGCCTATGAGAATTAATTCTATATGTACAAAGTGTTTACCAGAGTGACTAATTCTTTGTATAGTTTCTGGTGATAATAAATATATAGTTACTGTTTTATCTTGAACTCTGAGACTTTCTTCTCTAGTGCTTCTTATTAATGTTGTATTTACATCAAATATACCAGTTTGGTATAATATTCTTGGGTTTAATATGTTTAATTGGTGCTGATTGTACAGATCCATATTTCTGTCTACATCTATTTCTTCTTCTATTTGCACTATTTGTCTATTATTGTTAGACCCTCATCCGCGTCTAAGTATTCGATTTAAAAATGTTTCAGATGTAATTATAACTTGTATACTACTTGTTGAATTTCTAGCTTCTTGTATAGTTCTACTTCTTCCTGAAAAATGGTTGTTCATTTTGAGGTTACCAATGTTTATATGGTGTTAGTTTTTTAATAATTTTTATATCCTCGATGTTAGTTTGTTTATAGCGTCTGTGAGTTTATCTACTTCTATTTGTATATTATTATTTTGTATATTTTATGTTTGTTTTTCTAAACAACTTTTCTTTATTTCTTAATTATTTGGTTGTTTTGTTCTTTTATGGAATCTAAATTTTGTGAATATTTTCTAAATTCTTCTATATATGCTGAAATCTTTTCAAGTAACTGTTTATTAATTATTGAGTCTTTCTGTAGATTAAAACCGAGATTTATTACTAGATCTGTTAAAGCGTTTAAATGTGGGTTATCTATATATAGATTATGTTTACAATTATCTTTAATTCTGCAAATAAAACTATAATTTTCTGTATTAATATTTTTAAAGAGGGTTTTTCAGTAAATTCTAATTTCAAGAATTCAATTTTTTTGAATGGCGAATATGGTTGAGAGTGCTCTATGGTTTAATAAATTCCGACTCCTTAGCTTTAATTCCTACCCTTAGTTTCTTGTTAGATATTCTTATATTCCAGTTTTTAAGATTAATATAAATCTAATCTAACAATTATTATACAAAACTAAAGAACCACACCCAATTTGTTACCAAAGCAATAAGCATTTCCCATAATCTTCACCTGAAAGAGTTTCACACAAAAGTTTTTGGGCACTATTAGCCAGTAAAAATATGGAGCTTGTCTTAGTATTTTAGATTTTAAGAAAACCTTTGCTCTGATACCATATCAGAGAAGGTATGTATATGCTAATTTTTAAATATTTTAAAAAATTTATTAACAGATATATATTAACAGATATCTATATATATATTCTATGTATATGCTAATATATATATATATATATTAAAAGACATATATTAACAGATATTTTTTAAATAGGAAAAAGTAAAAATATTACAGTAAAAAGTAAATAAGGGGGGTAATAAAAATTTTCTTACAGTGGGTTACAAGAAAATGACTCCTGAATGTGAAGGCATAAGCTCGAGCAAACCTTGAGATTTATGCACAACGGATTAAACAAAGGGTAACAAAAGGTAAAAAAAAACTCTTTTTTTGGAATATAATTTGAAGAACAATGAACAAAACTAAGGAGCTAGAAGGTTAGGCTAAGGAGTGACGGAGAGAATTTTTGTGTGCCATAAGGATGATTGAGAATGCAAGAAATTTTTATTGAATTCTGGGATGATTTTTTATAAGTGCATTCTATGCCTTATATTGGCAAAAAGAAAAGCTATATATGTAGGGGAAGATTCAAATGAAAACCATTTTTATTGTGAAAACTCGAAAACCAACTAAAAAAAAAGCCTAAAAAACACACCAATTTTTCTTTTTACAATTTTTTATTAAAAATCGCTATTTTTTTATATATATAAAAATAGCGAAAATTGGTATGCAAAAAAAATTTGGTGTGTTTTTTTGGCTTTTTTAATTAGTTTTCGAGTTTTTGCGATAACTAGTGGTTTTCATTTGAACCTTCCCCTATATATATATATATATATATGCGAGTTCTAACAATAAAGGGTGGTTCTTAACGGATCATTCTCCTATATATATATATATATATATATATATATATATATATATATATATTACTTTATTGGGAAATTGGTTTTGATACAAATTGACAAAGTCAAACATATATTGGAGAACCATGTAGCCGCATTTTCATCCACCCTTTTGTTGCTTACACTGTAATAAATTAAAAAATTATTATTTAAAATTAAAGAAAATCAAACAACTAAGAAATAGCAAATACACATACATAAACCATTTTGTAGTCGAACTCGGATCCTAAGGCGGTAGGAATTAGACTTGAACGACGATAATTAGAAGCATTCTTTTCGCCTTTTATCTTTGTTGAATCCAAAATATATACGTCTCCTATGTGTTGGGAACATAGATCAATATATTGTTTGTTATTATCTGTTTTATCATTGTCTATATTGAAAGACGATATGCTACAATTAGCAAGAGATTCCCCATGCCTTGACCAACAAGTATATCCAGCCATATAAACAAATGAAAGTTTATTTTTTTAATATCAGATTTTTGAAAATTTGTACACGATACACAGGGACAAAATATCAGTCGATCTCCCATATTCACTTGATGAGCTTCGACGGCCTTAAGAAAACTTTGAATACCCATTATATATATTGCATCAGTACGATTTCGGTAGTACATCCAAAAGTGATCCATTTGAAAATTCAAATAAACAAAAAATGATACGAGTGTATACGTATGATGTAAACTGGAGCTCTAAAGCGGTGAATCCTAACCCACTTTTGAATATTCTATCTCAAAAGTATAAAATTTAAGGAGACGACATTTAAGAAAAAAAATGGCAGCATTTCCCCTTAACTCCCCAAGTATGCGAAAAAAACCGCAAACCCATGAGAGTAGAGAAAATACAAACTGATCTTTTCTTAAATGTCGTTTCGTTAAAATGTATACATGTCCTAATGAGATAGAATATTCAAAAGCAGTCCCGAACGGGACAATCCAAAATTTATCTCTATTAGATAAATTTTGGATGGGTAATTCTAAAGGGTTACCTAAATGTATATTTATATACCTATATGTGAATGTAAATATATAACAAGGTAAGGTTCATTTGTGAACAACCCCTTGATAGTGAACTGTGTGAACCAATCCTGACCCTTGATTCTCAATACTCAAGTGTAAATCAATGGCTATGATTTGATCAGGATTTGATGATGAAAATACACTAATGTATTTTTTGATTTGATGTTGTAAATCAATGGCCAGCATTTGTTTACTCAGTTCACAAATACATTAGTGTTCACTCTAGAACCTCACCCATATATTAACATCTATATGTTAATCAAAATATAAAATTTTTATATTTCACTAAAAATAATTTATAACAAGGTTAAACATACTTTATTACTATATATAAAACTATGTTTTATATACAATACACTAATGCCTTAGAAAAACAAAAGACAATTTAAATTTCTAACAAAAAAACATATAATTAAAAACATTTAAAGTTATATAAGTACTATTTATAAAACTAAAACAATTAAGTAATATATGTAAAGAAAAAAGAAACTAACCTTGAAGCTTAAAAGCTTGTTAATGGTGAAATTGAATGAAGAAGGCGAGAGAATAATTGAATGAAGAAAATGAGAGATTTGGTTTGTTGTTGAATCTGCTGTGCTTTTGAATTGGAGTATATAAGACGGTGTTCAAATGGAACACCGTCTAAAGGATGCATATATAAGGCGGTGTTCAAATATAAGACGGTGTTCAAAGGGAAGACGGTCTAAAGGGTGCATATATAAGCATAAGACGGGGTCTAAGCATATGACAGGGTTATATAGATTTTTGTTGAATATTTTAATTGGACTGGCATAATGGTCATGTAGTAATTTATTTTAAGACGGGGTTAGTGTTCAAAGGGAACACCGTCTAAAGGGTGCATATATAAGCATAAGACGGGGTTTAAATATGGCGGCGGCACATTTAGCGACGATAATGAGAGCCTATACCGATGAACCTATGACCACGGACCTTATAGCAACGACATGTCGTCGGAATAGGTGAAAATAACCTATAGCGATGATATGTGGATGCTAAATCCCTTAAAATTATCGTCGCTATATTTTTAAATCCTAGTAGTGATGGTTAAAAAAAAAAAAAGCGAGTACTATTCGTGACCAACACTTCATAGTATTGGTTTAATTTATACATTTTGTAAGTTGATAAATTATTCTATCAAAGATAGATAATATTACAAAATAAATACTTGAATTTAAAAGTATAACTTAGTAATTGTAAAAGCCAATGACGGCCCGTCCAACTCGTTGGAGGTGGAAAGGTTTACCCATTTATGTGGGATTGTCTGAAAGGTCTTAAGGTTGAATCTAGGGGTGGGCATTACCTGGCCCGGATTGTTATGGCTGCCCCTGAATTCCTACTCAGAACTAGGGTGATATTAGGCAATGCCTTTAACAAAGGATCTAGCCGTCAAAAAACGTAATTGTGAAACCTTATATTTGTTTTGCATAAAATAAAAATTGGTAAAGAATGGAAGATTTTGAGTATTCCTTCTTTAATTAGGGTTTTTATGGGGGATTGTAGGCCATGTACACCCATGTGATTGCATGTGCTTTGTCTTTCCTTCTTAACCCCACCACTTTCGCTCTTGTTCTTTTTTCAGGAAAGAAAAAAACAAATAAATAAACCATTTAACAGTATGTTCATTCTCCTCAATTCTTTCGTCTCTTTCCCTCTTCACTTCAGTTACAGGATCACTACAATCTAGAATACTATTGCATGTTCTAAAGTCCACAAGAACCGATTTTTTTCTTTAAGAGTTGCCATGAATCCATATGTAGAAGACTGATAAATTATTCAAAGAAAGGTACATTTTAAAATTGTAGATTTCTAGAAACTTTGATGTGTTCTTCTATGATACTTTGCATGTACATGTTTCAATCGTCTCCATATAGCTTTTCTTTATAAAAAAAATCTGCTTTCCCTTTACCAATGCATATTTTTCTTCAATGACAGTGTGTTCATCATGATTCTTAAAGTATTTTGCTGTAATGTGAAACAAGAACTTCAAAATTAAGAGAACATATTTATGCATGAACATAGTGAAACTACAATTGGTTTATAATCATCTCTAATTTCTTCATGAACATCAGTTGCTAATTAACATTAAAACTTAAATAACTTTTTTTCTTAATATTTGTAGATAATGAAGGTGCATACTTCAAGCAAGCTTAGGAAAGAATTTATGAAGAAATGGATGAAGGGTCTTCAAATATGTTGTTCATCGAAAAAGAATATGGATATATTGGAGAGAAAGAAGAAAATAAAGCTTTGTGCAGACATTGCTTTGGCTTCTGCCAAAAATGCAACAACTTTATGGAGCGTTGCTCTAATTTCCGAAGCTAAAAAGGACGATGAAAACAAGATTCTAGCCGATAACTTATTAGGGCCCGAGTCGCGGTTCAAGCCACGAGTGACCAACCGCCAAATGATTGCTTGCCATAAAAGGGTTAGAAGCAAGAAAATTTTGAAAAAGAGTCGTCATGTTTGCCAAAAAATGAAGAAGATGGGTCCTCCAAAGTCGAATTTGGCAGCTTACATTGCAAAAAAAGTTGTTAAAAGGAGAACTCAAGTGCTTAAAAGACTTGTTCCTGGTGGAGAATCCATGGATGAATTCTCCCTCATCAAAGAAGCTTTAGATTATATCCTTTCACTTAGGATACAAGTTGATGTGATGATAACACTCGCGAATGCAAACGAGGTTTTGAATCAAAGCGATTCAAAAATAATTGATTAATATATGCCGTTGGTAATACTCTTTTGTTCAGTAGTGTGTGTCTCAAAACCAGCAACATGAAGAAACAAAATTTAACTAGCTAGGATCGACTCGAATTCTCGGATGAAACCATGCATGTACAGGATGGCAATCTTGCATCTCTTATTGTCAAAAATCATGACAACCATATGGATTTCAAAAGACGAATGTTTTTTAGGCTTGAAGTCATATTTCCAGTTTAAGAAAATAAAAGTTTTTACTGGTTGAGTCAAGGCTTTTTTTGTTGTTAACTAAAATCAAGAATTTAGTATTAAGTTTCTTGATTTAGTTAGCACCTGAATAAGTTCATTTCATTACATTCAATTCTCAGGTTGTTTGTGTTCGAGTTATTTGGAAATTATTATTGAATGTGATTCAGAATAGTCAGCCACGTGTTGGCTTAATTGGTTATGATGTAGGGTCCTTTTTTTTTGAACGGCCGACAGAAATTTTTTATTCATTGTAGCAAGATGCTACCACCAAAAATTACAACCAAGTTTACATATACACCAAGTACATAACCGTTACACCATCTTAAACTAAATCACACTTTTTAACCAAAACATCTAAAACGACACCAATCATCCCATGACAACTGCGCCTCCTTTGATCTGTTTTTTACCCATAAGTACGCCATTGCTTTAATTTCCTCCAAGACCTTAACGGTATTCGGGGATCCTTGCCTGAATATAACATCATTCCTCATTCTCCATATTCCCCAAAACGTGACTAATACTATCGCATGGATAGCATTTTTCTTTATTTTTTTGATACCGAACTATAACCGTGCAAATCCAACAGATCTTTAGCATCAAAGGCGATGATCGGAGGTATTTTACACCAAGATGCGATATTTTGCCAAATTATTTGCGCAAAATGACATGAAACAAATAAATGCTCACTTGACTCATCATATTCGTTACATAATAAACACCTCTGGTCTTGTACAGGAATGTTTCGAGCCGAAAGGGCACGCTTGGTCGGTAACTTTTCCATTTCTGATCTCCATGCCACGATAGCCACCTTTTTTGGAACCCAATTATTCCACTCAAACACTCTGTTAGGCCGCTCCCTATTCGCTGAACCGAGGAGACTTTTCAGACCCGAGACTGAAAAACAGCCTGATGGGTCATAATTCCAGCGCCAGTAATCGCGTCCAACCCGGAGATTAACACAGCCGAGAAGGGAAATCAGCTGTTGAATAGTTATTTTCCTATTCACCTAGTAATGCATGTGAGACATGAATGTCCACTTAATAACCTCTGGATTATTGATTGTGATTTCTCTGCCATTCATTCATTCAATATTCTATAAATACGAAAGTATGCTAAATTGAAGGCTAAGATTATATAGTCCAAGAAAATATATCTATAATATTTAGGGTTTGGAAAATCTCCAAGTAGCCTTTCATCAAACATAATTTCCAAAATAGCCATTTGAAACGGCATCAGGAGCAGTTTGAGACCTCTGAACGGCTTAAGGTCCCACCTATCCCCGCTTTCCACGTGTTCGACAAACTCATAAAACGGCTCAGAGTCGTTTTAGACGCCGTCATTCGTTTGAAAGTTCTTAGCCGAGCCGTTTCAATTGGCTTGTCTGTTGAGCCGGTTCAGTGGATGACGAGCCGGTTAAAAGTTCTCAGTCGAGTACTTTCGACACGGCTGAAGCCGTTTTAGCATCTCAAGCCGGTTGAAAGTTCTCAGCCGAGTACTTTCCACAACGCCTAATCCGTTTCCATACAAGAAAACTCTAAGCCGTTTCCGTACATGTAAGAGCCATTTCCGTCCTTTTTTTAGCCGTTTCAGAGTGCTCATTTTTGTGGGTCATGTTTTTAATATTTCTTTGAATTACCTCATAGTGCAAAATGATCAAGTCTAAATTTAAAAGTTTGTTTGTCACAATCAGTAAAATCACGTTTTGTGGTAGTTAATTTAAAAATATGAAGGTTAAGTTTGTTGTGTATAGGGGCGGAAAGTGGCAGGTTGTTAACGGGAATATCGAGTATGTTGCTGATGCCGGTGCTAGTAGACGTGGTTTAGAGATTGAAACCAATTATTCATACATCAGTTTTTTAAGTTATGTTTCTAATATGTGTGAATTTCCAAACATTACATGTTGTCCTACCGGATGTCTACGTTTACTGATCCGATCAATATAATTAATGATCATGATCTTACATTTTTATTTAATTTAGCGATGCAGAAGCCTTTTGAATTATATAAATTATACATTATTGAAGAGTCTGGTGTTGGATCATCTAGTTTTGCATCTTTAAACCATTTCAAAGTTCCTGATTTAAATATCTCTTTTAATGAAGATGCTGATTTTTTAAACGTGTATAGTTCAAATTTTGAAAATGTCTTTGAAAAATCAATCCCCTCTAACATACCAAGTAAGAAACAATTAGGTTTTTCATCAATTTTGTTTGAGACATGCCATATATTCAATAACAAAGAAGGGATGAAGATTGAGACGGGAAAAAAATGTTTGTTAGAACATTTTGAGTTTAAAGTAGATAGATCTTCTAAAACACAATACGAAGTGTCATGTCTGGGTGATGGTTGTGTGTGGCGATTTTAGGCATACAGTGTCCCTGGTGGTAGTTTATTTTTTTGTTAAACATATGAATGATAAACACACCTGTTCGAAGAAGCTAACATACCCACATCTTCGTCAGGCAAACCCAAAGGTTTTGGGTAACTATTTAAAGAGGCCATTAAAAGACAGCGGTAGAATCTATCGCTGCAAAGAGATAGTCAAAGATTTTAGACAAAGATTCCAGGTTGATATAACTAACCTTCAAGCTTGGCGTGGAAAAAGCCATGCACTAGAGCTTCTACAAGGAACAAGCTGAGATTCCTTTGCGGAACTACCAATTTACTGTTATAATCTGGAGCGTTCAAATCCGGGAACCGTTACTCACATCTTGACTGACAAAGATAGTCGGTTTGAAATGGTTTTTGTCGCGATAGGTGTTGCGGTAAGTTATACGGTTTACTTTTTATTTGTCTTTGTTAAACTAAATCGATGTTGTCCTTATTTTGTAATTATTCATTTTCAATTTCGTAGTTTTATGTTTAATCTAAGACCTGTCGTTATCATCGATGCCACCCACTTAAAAGGTGAATTTAAAGGAACATTGTTTTTAGCGGTTGGCATGGATGGAAATAACCAGATTTTACCAATCTCTTGTGGAATAGGAAAATCAGAGGATGGTGAATCTTGGACATGGTTTCTCTCAAAGCTTAGAGAGTGTGTTGGTAAAATACCAGATATGGCGATCATATCGGATAGGGCTGTAACACCTGTGTCATTTCAACCATCAAACAAATTCCCAACCAATGAAATAATGTATTTCATACTTTGGACTTGCATAAATAGGTGTATCTTTTACACATATCAACTCATGTTCGATTTCAAGCTCTAAATCGCTTTCTGGAAGGTTATACACGCACTGAAGCGTAAATATAACCAGTTTAATGAAACGAACACTCCGGAATAGTGAAATAGGCTTAACATACCTTAAATAACCTTTACATAACTTAGATATAAGTTTTGGAAAGTTTGGTGTGGTGAAATCAAAGTTAAATCGCTTACAGGGACTAAAGTTGACAAACTGCGAAAGTATGCCAATTTGAACTGTAACAGACATTCCGGAACATGACCATAAGTTAAACACACCATAAATATCCTTTACATAGCTTAGAAATAGGCTTTAATGGGTTCGGTGTGCTAAAATAAACTTTTGGGTCATTCAGGGACTAAAAGTGTCAAAAAGTGCACAAGTTTGCATTTTCGCGCATAACTTACGTTCTGAATACATCCGGACATCCAAAAATTTATGTAAGCACTAAAATATTTTATTTTAGTGTTCGCCATAAGAAAAATCCATTCGTCGCGTCATTTGGTTCGTTTTTCGCATTCGGGACCAGATTCGATGTATTAGCCGTTGTTTAATTCACAACCACACATTCTAAACTTGCTTAGTTAGCGGATAAGGATGGAATTTAAACACCTAACCACCATGACATTTCAACACATGTATGGATGGAATTTAAACACCTAAACACCATGACATTTCAACACATGTATGGATGGAATTTAAACACCTAAACACCATGACATTTCAACACATGTATGGATGGAATTTAAACACCTAAACACCATGACATTTCAACACATGTACGGATGGGATTAAGGCACGTTTTCCATGAAACGATCTTAACGGTTCGGGTATTCCTATAAATACCCCATACCCCCCATTGCTAAAATCACTAGAAACTTGATTTGAGAAACTCTAAGTTGAAACATTTGTTTCATACCTGAGATTTTTGAATCGAGTTTAGCATTCGGGGACCCTTCGTAAGTATTCTTTCGTTCTTTTCCTTATTTTACTGCTTTTCGAGTCAGAAAGTCAAACTTTGTTTGACTTTCAGCGTTGACCAGTAATGGTCAATGCGAAGTTCGTTTGAACTTCGCAACGTGAGTGTAATCACGTTGGTCATAGTCCCTTGGGACTATGCCCACTGATTACCACGTTGTCTAGGGTCGTAGGGTAGGCGATCTAATAAATCGCCTATACCTTCGAACCCGACCCAGTTTGGTCGATCATTAGGATCCGACCAAATACATTAGGTGACCCTAGTATAGGGCATAACCTTCCGAGGTTATACCCTATGGTCACATCGTTTAAGTAGTTGTATGATAGGAAGTTTATATGCCTTAGGTAAATTACCAGAATACCCTTTTCATGTATAATTGGTAATTAAGCATATGTAACCTAAACCTTTGTCACATAACTGATTATGTAACATGTTTAAGGCATATAACACTTGTCATAGGACTAGTTAGGCGGTCCGAACGCGTTTCACGCGAACGACGCGTTAAAGTAGCATAAGCTACCTAAACGGGTCGTAATGGGTCGTAAACAATTATGTTAGGTTTCATTTAGTATGTAGGCTTTGTTAAACCAAATGACACGAGTCTCTACACTCGTTTGGTTTACAAACCCTAATGCTACCCGATCTTCCGATCTAGGTCCGGTTAATTAACATAGTTATCTATATAAGGTGCCGTTTGATATCCGCGATCTCTAGCATTGTTTGGTTGTTACTCAAGGACTTCTGAGCAATCTCAAGTGAGTACATAGACCCCTCTTTTACTGTTTTCCAAACTGTTTTGGGGTGGAACACATGTGCCTACTTGTTACTTTCATGCTTTCCTGTTTTAACATCATATACTGCTATGTTCGTTAGTACATTATAGTACATGATTTTATGACATTTCATGCTAGGTATGCCCAATTGTGTGCATTACTTAGTACATCGTTTTACATGACATTTTGACATAGACATTTGACATAGACATTTCGGCATAGACATTTTAACATGATTGACATTTGATCATGCATTTCCCACAAAACATAACTTTGATTTAAACCAAGATTTACTTCAATACTTTGTTTTTGTGCATATGGTTTAGTTGAGACATTTCACTTGCCATACATGACATCTTGACATAGACGTTTGACATGGATATTTGACATAGACATTTGACATGGATATTTGACATAGACATTTTGATATGATTTACATCTTGACATGAACACTTTGACATATTACCCAATACATTTGACAATTGATTTAAACATAGACTTCTTACATTGGTTGGTTTGGTTTGATTAAGTGATTAAGTAACGATGCGTGTGTAATATGATACAAGCATGGTGGATACGCCGCTGGTACTTCCTATATATAAGTGTTTGTATGGTATTACATATCATAGCGTTATTTGAATCATTTCAGTTTGAGACATAGAACATTTTATACAAATAACATACTTTTCACAAGACATTGTTTTACAAACAACTTATCTTATACATACCCATTTTACTATGGTTATTCATTTAACCATACATTATTCACTTATTTTATACATATCATCTGAACTTATTGTTTTTCAAATGATTTACAAAACAAAGCAAATTACAAGGTTCATGACTAAACATTTTCTCAAACATACGTCATGGAACCTATTTTCACAAAACCTATGTATCTCACAGGCATTTTTATGCTGACGTACCTATTTTCACATGTGTTTTTCAGGAACTGTTGCATAAGATGATCAAGATACACATAGGCAGATTTGGGCTTTAGTGACAATAAAAGATGCAAGACTAGTTAATTATGTTGTATTTTCCTTGTTTGATTAGACATTGTAACACTTTTAATCAATAAAACGAAACTTCAATTGCCATGGATTTGAAACAATTAATTCTGTTACAACACTCCCCGACATTTCCGCCACGTTTGTATGTTCTACGTGGTCGGGGTGTGACAGAAAAGATGGTATCAGAGGCAATGGTTATAGGGAATTAGGTTATTAGTAATGCTTTGACCTAGTCTATAACCTTCTTAGGACCCTAACGCGAGTTTACTTGCGTTTAGTCATAAAACAATACTGTCACCTATCCTTAGGCGACAACCACAACAAGAACATAATTTTCAAAACCGCTTTGAAAACTAATCATCTGTTCTAGGATGATTGATTACAAGGTTTTGAACCCTCTGTTATAAGGTTTTGAACCCCTTTGAGTTTTCAAAATCTCGTCAAGGTTTTGGGCTTTAAATAATGTGAACACGTGCAAACTGGAAGGGTGAACGCCTGTATTCTGGGTTTTCTGTCTAGGCAAGCACTTCGTATACATCTCAACCAGACGCGATACCAGTTGTGCTTACCTGGGAATTCTTGGGATGAGTGTTCACTTATAGGCGAGCATGTCTTCGCGATACATTATTTTTGACCTATTTACTTTGATTATTCACCGAGGTCGTTTGTTGCTTTGTAGTAACAAACAAATGACCACTATCCATTGCTTTCATCAAATTTGTTTCATCTCATTCTTTTCGTCTAATTCTCTCACTCGTTTCATTTCATATTTCCTCTTTTAGAATGCCTCCTCGACGCGAGAACCAGATAGCGACTGCCGAACTGGCAGAAATTATTGCACAGCAAATGGCTGCTCAATTCCCAAACCTCTTTGCTCAATGGAATCAAGCCAACAACAACAACAATGGTCCATGCAATTTCAAGAGTTTTAACTCGGCGAAACCACTCAAGTTTAGTGGTTCTGAGGGAGCGACTGGGCTTCTTCAATGGTTCGAGAGCATTGAGAATACTTTCCGCCACGTGCAGTGTCCTGACAATCGCAAGGTCGAGTTTGCTTCGAGTGTGTTCCAGAAAAGAGCCCTTACGTGGTGGAACGGTGTTATGAGAGATCGTGGTGCAGAGGTTGCTCTAGCACAGACATGGGCTGAACTTAGGGCCCTTATGATGAAGGAATTCTGTCCTCGACACGAGATCAGGGCTTTGGAAAGGGAATTCGACAATCTGGAGCAAGACAGCGGTGAGCATCGAGCCTACACGGACCGTTATGAGGAGCTAAGTCTGTTATGCCCAAACATGGTCACGCCTTTGGATAAGGCAATCGAAAAGTACATTGATGGCCTCCCTGATTCAATACAAGACATTTTGACTGGTAGCAACCCTACTACAGTTAGACAGGCCATTGAGCTATCTGCAACCTTGACTGAATCAAAGATCAGGAAAGGTAAACTTTTCCGAAAAGGTGACAAGAAGCCGGTCGAAGAATCGAAACCAATCGAGGAATCAAAGATCATGGATGAACAGACTGGATCCCCTAAGAGGTCAAAGAAGCGAAAGGCTTCTCAGAACTACGCTGTGGTCGCTCACAATGATCAAGCCGTCCTCACCCAACCAGCTCAACCCCCTGCCAGGAAACCCTACAACGGAACTGCACCCTTGTGCAACCAATGTGGCCTACATCATCATGCTGGGGTGAAGTGCCGCACATGCCAAGTTTGCGGACTTATAGGTCATACAGCTAGGGTTTGCCCAACCGCAGTTGCACCAAATCAAGCTGGCAACAATCCTGCTCAAGCTCGTTTTCCACAAGGGTCTTGCTACAACTGTGGCGAGATGGGCCATTTTCGTAGGAATTGCCCAAGGCTTGCTAATGCAAATCCAGCGCAGGGATGAGCATATGATCAACCAGAAGACAACATCGTTTAGAAATAATCACGTCTTATGTATTATTTTCTTTTGTTGTCAAGATCCAAGAAACAGTTGTTATCGTTGTTTATAAATAAATCTTTTATTTACATTGCAATGTATTTATGTGATTGTATGTATAAACAACATATCCCCTACAATACCGACAATCAAGGAACCGCATTCCTTGAAGAACGGACTACTCCCAAATTTCTTCCATTATATGATCTCTTGCGTTTTTCACGAAAATCCTAAGTACCCGTTTCTTCCAAGAGAAACGAAGTACGAGGTGCCAAGTTAATAGCAATCAATAACAAGATAATAACAATTAAACAACTATGTGATTATGTGCTTATGAACATTACAAGACAAACTGTGCGGACTGTGCAAGGAGTTACGTAATTATGGATGCATACATAATTATGGAATTTAGTGCACAGAAACCACAGCGAGCTTTGTCATGTACCTAGAAGTTAACCCTATTCATTTCCAATTCTGATGAAGTATCCGTTGAGGAGAAATGAACTAGCTATTCATTTTTCACTTCTGAAGAATATCCGTTGAGGAAATGAATATCCGTTTATCCTTCATTTCCAATTCTGAAGAATAACCGTTGAGGAAAAATGACTCCGTTTGTGCATTTTCGTTCTGAAGAGTATCCGTCGAGGGAAATGAATATCCGTTTATTTAATCCTTCATTTCCGAACCTGAGGAAACAACCGTTGAAAATGACTCCGTTAGTTCATTTTCGTTTCTGAAGATTATCCGTTGAGGAAATAAATATCCGTTGTTTAATCCTTCATTTCCGAACCTGAGGAAACAACCGTTGAAAATGACTCCGTTAGTTCATTTTCGTTTCTGAATATTTTCCGTTGAGGAAATGAATATCCGTTGTTTAATCCTTCATTTCCGAACCTGAGGAAACAACCGTTGAAAATGACTCTGTTTGTTCATTTTCGTTTCTGAAGATTTGTCCGTTGAGGAAATGAATATCCGTTTGTCTATCATTTTCATTTCCGTTTCTGAGGAAGCAACCGTTGAAAATGACTATGTTTGTTCATTTTCGTTTCTGAAGATTTGTCCGTTGAGGAAATGAATATCCGTTTGTCTATCATTTTCATTTCCGAACCTGAGGAAACAACCGTTGAAAATGACTCCGTTAGTTCATTTTCGTTTCTGAAGATTTTCCGTTGAGGAAATGAATATCCGTTGTTTAATCCTTCAATTCCGAACCTGAGGAAACAACCGTTGAAAATGACTCTGTTTGTTCATTTTCGTTTCTGAAGATTTGTCCGTTGAGGAAATGAATATCCGTTTGTCTATCATTTTCATTTCCGTTTCTGAGGAAGCAACCGTTGAAAATGACTCTGTTTGTTCATTGTCGTTTCTGAAGATTTGTCCGTTGAGGAAATGAATATCCGTTTGTCTATCATTTTCATTTCCGTTTCTGAGGAAGCATCTGTTGAAAATGACTCCGTTTGTTCATTTTCGTTTCTGAAGATTTTCCGTTAAGGAAATGAATCCCCGTTTGTTTATTCCTTCATTTCCGCTTCTAAAGAATACTCGTTGAGGAAAATGACTCCGTTTGTTCATTTTCGTTCTGAAGAATGTCCGTTAAGGAAATGACAGGATTATGCTTTACATATCTCTGGTGGTTATCTGACACGAAGTCACAAATAGACTCCTACGAATTAATTTCGGGACGAAATTTCCTAAAGTAGGGGAGACTGTAACACCTGTGTCATTTCAACCATCAAAAAAATGCCCAACCAATGAAATAATGTATTTCATACTTTGGACTTGCATAAATAGGTGTATCTTTTACACATATCAACTCATGTTCGATTTCAAGCTCTAAATCGCTTTCTGGAAGGTTATACACGCACTGATGCGTAAATATAACCAGTTTAATGAAACGAACACTCCGGAATAGTGAAATAGGCTTAACATACCTTAAATAACCTTTACATAACTTAGATATAAGTTTTGGAAAGTTTGGTGTGGTGAAATCAAAGTTAAATCGCTTACAGGGACTAAAGTTGACAAACTGCGAAAGTATGCCAATTTGAACTGTAACAGACATTCCGGAACATGACCATAAGTTAAACACACCATAAATATCCTTTACATAGCTTAGAAATAGGCTTTAGTGGGTTCGGTGTGCTAAAATAAACTTTTGGGTCATTCAGGGACTAAAAGTGTCAAAAAGTGCACAAGTTTGCATTTTCGCGCATAACTTACGTTCTGAATACATCCGGACATCCAAAAATTTATGTAAGCACTAAAATATTTTATTTTAGTGTTCGCCATAAGAAAAATCCATTCGTCGCGTCATTTGGTTCGTTTTTCGCATTCGGGACCAGATTCGATGTATTAGCCGTTGTTTAATTCACAACCACACATTCTAAACTTGATTAGTCAGCGGATAAGGATGGAATTTAAACACCTAACCACCATGACATTTCAACACATGTATGGATGGAATTTAAACACCTAAACACCATGACATTTCAACACATGTATGGATGGAATTTAAACACCTAAACACCATGACATTTCAACACATGTACGGATGGGATTAAGGCACGTTTTCCATGAAACGATCTTAACGGTTCGGGTATTCCTATAAATACCCCATACCCCCCATTGCTAAAATCACTAGAAACTTGATTTGAGAAACTCTAAGTTGAAACATTTGTTTCATACCTGAGATTTTTGAATCGAGTTTAGCATTCGGGGACCCTTCGTAAGTATTCTTTCGTTCTTTTCCTTATTTTACTGCTTTTCGAGTCAGAAAGTCAAACTTTGTTTGACTTTCAGCGTTGACCAGTAATGGTCAATGCGAAGTTCGTTTGAACTTCGCAACGTGAGTGTAATCACGTTGGTCATAGTCCCTTGGGACTATGCCCACTGATTACCACGTTGTCTAGGGTCGTAGGGTAGGCGATCTAATAAATCGCCTATACCTTCGAACCCGACCCAGTTTGATCGATCATTAGGATCCGACCAAATACATTAGGTGACCCTAGTATAGGGCATAACCTTCCGAGGTTATACCCTATGGTCACATCGTTTAAGTAGTTGTATGATAGGAAGTTTATATGCCTTAGGTAAATTACCAGAATACCCTTTTCATGTATAATTGGTAATTAAGCATATGTAACCTAAACCTTTGTCACATAACTGATTATGTAACATGTTTAAGGCATATAACACTTGTCATAGGACTAGTTAGGCGGTCCGAACGCGTTTCACGCGAACGACGCGTTAAAGTAGCATAAGCTACCTAAACGGGTCGTAATGGGTCGTAAACAATTATGTTAGGTTTCATTTAGTATGTAGGCTTTGTTAAACCAAATGACACGAGTCTCTACACTCGTTTGGTTTACAAACCCTAATGCTACCCGATCTTCCGATCTAGGTCCGGTTAATTAACATAGTTATCTATATAAGGTGCCGTTTGATATCCGCGATCTCTAGCATTGTTTGGTTGTTACTCAAGGACTTCTGAGCAATCTCAAGTGAGTACATAGACCCCTCTTTTACTGTTTTCCAAACTGTTTTGGGGTGGAACACATGTGCCTACTTGTTACTTTCATGCTTTCCTGTTTTAACATCATATACTGCTATGTTCGTTAGTACATTATAGTACATGATTTTATGACATTTCATGCTAGGTATGCCCAATTGTGTGCATTACTTAGTACATCGTTTTACATGACATTTTGACATAGACATTTGACATAGACATTTCGGCATAGACATTTTAACATGATTGACATTTGATCATGCATTTCCCACAAAACATAACTTTGATTTAAACCAAGATTTACTTCAATACTTTGTTTTTGTGCATATGGTTTAGTTGAGACATTTCACTTGCCATACATGACATCTTGACATAGACGTTTGACATGGATATTTGACATAGACATTTGACATGGATATTTGACATAGACATTTTGATATGATTTACATCTTGACATGAACACTTTGACATATTACCCAATACATTTGACAATTGATTTAAACATAGACTTCTTACATTGGTTGGTTTGGTTTGATTAAGTGATTAAGTAACGATGCGTGTGTAATATGATACAAGCATGGTGGATACGCCGCTGGTACTTCCTATATATAAGTGTTTGTATGGTATTACATATCATAGCGTTATTTGAATCATTTCAGTTTGAGACATAGAACATTTTATACAAATAACATACTTTTCACAAGACATTGTTTTACAAACAACTTATCTTATACATACCCATTTTACTATGGTTATTCATTTAACCATACATTATTCACTTATTTTATACATATCATCTGAACTTATTGTTTTTCAAATGATTTACAAAACAAAGCAAATTACAAGGTTCATGACTAAACATTTTCTCAAACATACGTCATGGAACCTATTTTCACAAAACCTATGTATCTCACAGGCATTTTTATGCTGACGTACCTATTTTCACATGTGTTTTTCAGGAACTGTTGCATAAGATGATCAAGATACACATAGGCAGATTTGGGCTTTAGTGACAATAAAAGATGCAAGACTAGTTAATTATGTTGTATTTTCCTTGTTTGATTAGACATTGTAACACTTTTAATCAATAAAATGAAACTTCAATTGCCATGGATTTGAAACAATTAATTCTGTTACAACACTCCCCGACATTTCCGCCACGTTTGTATGTTCTACGTGGTCGGGGTGTGACAAGGGCGAATTCTATACACGTAGCTGTTAGAAACGTGTTTTCACGTGTTTATCATGGGTTGTGTTGTCGTCATTTAATTATGAACTTACGTTTACCGTCGAATAAAAAAGAGAATACGAGGCGCTGTGGTGGAAGACATGTAAATCTTATCAGATGTCTGATTTTAATGAGTCATTCAACGCGCTATGTCTTGCCATTCCTAGAATACGTCACACTCTAACAAGTATTGGGTTTGTTAGATGGGCAAGAGCGCATTGTCCCGACATGTCACACCCCAACCGATGGCGGAAACATCGGAGTGAGACGAAATAGATTGCAAGAGACTTCATAACACTATTTGTGACAAGTATTTAAATGATAAATTTTCATTTCATTTCTAAAGAGTCAATTACAAGGATTTGAAACAAATACAACATGAATAATGAAATACAATACAAATAAAATACAAAATTTAAAGTGTGTATCTAAGCATTCTACTAGATTCCATGCATCATCAACATCATCGCTAAACCTGCAACATGTTTTAAAAGCATAGTTCAATACAAAGGTATTGGCGAGTACACTAGTTTTAGACTCGTGGCATATGTATAAAAAGGTATTTTCAATCCAACATAGCAATTGGTATACAAGTTCAATCTATCATGCATAACAATATGTCAACTCTAGTGTCCACTAGTATTTAGCATCCCTCGACACAAAAGTGACGAGACCGTTATAGAATAAAGACTCAACAAAACCCCGTCGGGTGGTGTGCTACTCCTATAGCGCTATAATTGTTAAGCCGAGTTAACAAGTAGTATGTATTCTAGCATGAACCTAAGCATAACAAAGAATGTATAAGGATTGAATGAATAAAAGCATGTTTGTGAATTATGCGGTTTAACAAGTAAAACAAGTTGCACCCAAAGTGCATTAAAAGGAAAATGGGTCAAGTGTACTCACAAAGTTGCATATGCTTTCCGAGTTGGTGCATATGTCTGTCGAATTCGTCTTGTATCGAGTCTTGTAATAGATTAGATAGATCAGGGCACGTAGTACGAGAAAATTGAGAAATATGTAGGATGTGGCCAATTCGCACGAACTGGTGTTACCTGTTCGCACGAACTGGCAATTCGTGTGAACCTGTTTCATGCGAAATGGGCAGCCTATATATATGTGTCTTGAGTCTTTCATTTGTAACATTTTGGTTTCCGGTAGCGAAGCTCTGCGGAAGTGTCTCCAGCATTGTAAAACGATCTGATATCAATACAAGAGACAATTAAAGTGATTCTTTATGCAAATCAGCTGAAATAACTCCGATACGTCTGATCCCGCCTTTCGTATTAGATGAGATCTCTTTTGAACGACTCGTTTGGGTCACACATCGATCCTACAAGTGGTATCAGAGCTCAGGAGGAAGAGTTCTTACCGATTTCAGTTGTTTTTCACCGAAAATTCTGTTTTCTACTCCTTCTTTTACACATTTTTCAAAATTAACTGAGATTTTACGGATAAAATGGCTTGATTTTCACATATAACGTGCGAAATACTGTTTTAACAAATCCTTGAAAGAATCAGACCTAAAATCGACCTATAAGTTGATCAATTTGTCAAAAAAACGGCCTATTGTGTGACATCAGCATCAATTCGCACGAGCTGCTATCCAGATCGTGTGAAACATTGTTCCATTTCGCAAGAATTGAAGGTAATTGTGTCAGTTCGCTTGAATTGATCTTCCAATTCGCACGAAGTGGGCACCAATTCGCACCAAATCGTCCAGGTCGCATCAAGTTGTCCCAATTCGTTTGAAAGGTCATCAGTTCGCACGAATTAAGTTCAAGATCGTTCGTGACCCAGTTCGCGCGAATTGAACCTTGTCCAGGTCGTTTGAACTTATCCAGTTCGTTTGAGATTTGTTTTTCAGGTTGTGTGAAAGTTTCCAGTTCGTGTGAGATTGATTGTTTGGGGATTCCAGTTCGTTTCAAGATCATCCAGTTCGTTTGTAAAGTCTAATTTTGTGAATTTTCAAAACCGAATCATGGAAAACGAATTCTATAATGCATTTGCTACCCCGATCACTGTGACTCAGAATACGATGCTAGAAAATGAAATGGGCACCATGCAAAAACCGCCTAAGCTCATGAGTATTGAAGAGTATAGTGGATGGGAGGAACGTTTTGAAAATTGGGTTCAAGCAAATTACTTAGATGCATGGGAATGTATTGAATATCGATATATTAGACCGGTTACTGACAACGGAGAAAAGGTTGCTATTAAGGATGTAAGTGTTGATGAGAAAAAGAAATACAAAAGTGAAAAGATGATGGTTAGTTTATTGCAGCAAGCTATTAAGGAAGAAATTTTGATTTTACTACAACACAACAGAAGTGCACATTCAATATGGAAAGAACTAAGATCGAAGTTTGTTGGAAGTAAAGAGATGATCAAGAACAAAATATCGCTTTTGAAGAAAGAATTCGATTTATTTCGTGGATTAAAAACTGAAAACACCAAGCAGATTATAGAAAGATATTGCAATTTGGTGATGAACATGAAGAGGTTGAATACCACGAAAGATAACGAAGAATTGATTGAAAAGTTGGCCGATGCGTTGCCACAAGATGTTTGGGGCACGTATCTTATGATGTTGAAAAATAAACCTGAATTTGACAATCTAACGCTGAGCATGTTTATTGAACAACTCGAAGCTCAAGAGATGGAAGAACGAAAGATAGCGAGAATGAAAGACTTTAATGGTGAACAAGACATTGGTCTATATTACAAAGGTAGTACTAGTGATAGGACCAACATTGCACCAAAGATTGAAACTACGTTTAATGCAAAAAGTTCTTCTGGAGAATCATCTCAAGGATCAAACAACAAAACTGGTTTTTCTTCTTATAGATCATTCGATCCAAAATTTTCAGCAACTAAGAATGGCAAAGTACTACAATGCTACATTGCATTAAATCTTGAGAATGATCAAAATTACTCTGAAGAAGTAGCAAAAAGTCATATGTCTTTGTTGGTGACTGTGTTAGAGTCTTATGGGAGTTTAGTTGCAGGAAGGATCGGAAATCCAATGTTGACAAAAGAGGATTACGATCAGATTGATGCTGAGGAGATGGAACTTATGGATATAAAGTGGTGTTTGGCTAGTGTGTTGAGAAGAGCTGAGAAGTTTAAACAGATTACGGGAAGAGATGATTTCCGTGATGCTAATGTTTCTATTTTAGGATTTGATAAATCTAAAGTTACTTGTTTTCATTGCAGGGAGAAAGGGCATTTCAAGCGAGAATGTACAAACCGTGAAGCAAGTGGAGCTCAAAATCCTTTCGGCAACAATGATTATTATCGGAAAGCAATTTATCATCAAGTTGCTCAACAGCCGTATCAACAACAATCACCACAAACTGAACATGCTAAGAAGATGATCGAGGAGCCATCAAGGAAAGTTTGTGATGGTATATTAGATCAAGAGGATGAAAGATTGCCAGAAGGTTTTAGCTGGGACAAATATTGTCCGGATGAAAATTTCTTAAAGGATAAAGCTTTTGTTGCTCAAATCTTTGATGATTCAACTGCTGAAGAAGTTACAAAAAGGGCTTCAAGAAAAAAACCAATCGTTGAAGATAGTGTTGATGATTATTATGCAAGAAGAATGAAATAATATGAAAAGTTACGAGATGAGAAAGATGACAGTGATGTTGAAAATGTTCGAGTGATAAAGAAGCAGGTGAATAAAATTCCAGCTTTCAAGATTGAAAAGAAAGTTGATGCAGAAAAGGTGTCTGAGAAATGTGAAAACTGTGAGACTACTAAATAGCACAACAACGAATTGATTCATAACATGAACAGACTGAAAGAATCGTATGCTGTCTTAAACAAAGCCATGAATCAATATAACGAGTCAAGCAGTGAACAAGCAACAACTATGAAGACACTCAATGGAGCGTACATGACAAAGCAGAAAGTCGTCAATAATTACAATGAGATATGTGCTGAACTTGAACAGAAATTGGAAACTCAGAGGATAGAAACTGAGAGAGTTAACAGGTTATTGAAAAGTTACTCATGTTCTTCTTATGTGATTGACAGGATTTACCAGACAGTTGAAGGTATGAAAGCGTTCGAAGAAGAGAAGTCTAAAGAAAAGAATTCTGGTAAGAAACAAAGTGTTAGTTATAACAAGTGTCCACCTCCGCTTGAAAATGGATATTCTCCACGAAATCCTAATTCAGAAAGAGTCAAAAAGGCAACCAACTTACAGTGGGAATCTGAGTCTTCAGATAACTTGCTAGACAACATTGATGTCACTTTCACATCATCTGACATTGATCATGAGTCCGAGATAATTAAGAAAGTGGTCGATCAGGTGTTGGATAAAGATGAAACGGAGGAGTCAAAGTCAGAGTCAAAGTCTGAGTCCGACACTTCAAGTCCAACAGTAAAAAATGACAAAAGGGTTTACAATAAAGATTTTCTGTTATCACAAAATAATTTGAATGACGAAACATTCAAAGTAGCATATACTTTGAATGATTCTGACAAATTATATTCTGATGAAGAATTTCCAATAAGAGGTGTTAAAACTGAAATGATCAAAAAGGCTTTCAAACTAACAGAAATTAATATTTCTGAAATAAAAGATGTAAATCTTTCTGAAAAACCTAAAAAGTACACCTCAAGAGTTCAACAAAGCTTAAACAAGAAAAAAGGTTACAGTTCTGGTTCAAGTTTCCAAAAGAAAACAAACCATAACGGTAATTTCAAAAAGAAAGGTCTAGGTTTTATTCCACCAGAAAATCATATAAATGAAAAAGTTTATAAACCAAAAACTGTTTTTGTTTCAGGAACATCATCTGAAGAAGAAAAAGAACATTTGTTCAGAAAACAGACGAACAAAGAATTCCTTGCTAAGAAGCAAGAAAGAATGAATAGTGAAGTTGCTCAGAAGAAGAAGGAGACAAGAACCTGTTATAAATGTCGAAAAGTTGGTCACATTGCCTTGAACTGTCCAAAGGCATCCAACACAAAACAGGGAGTTTCGCTTAAACTGAAAGAAAAGATGGTTGAGAATGAACCACCAACTGAACAATTTATAATGTTCAAAAATTCAAAATTTGAGGTTGGTGAGTGTTCAAAAAGGTTTTACAAAAGAAAAGTGAAGCTTAACAACCAAAAGTGGGTTGTTAAGAAATCAGATGATAGTTCTAGCGATGATTCTGATTCGTCAAAATCAGAGGAGTTGTTTTCTGGCGATGAATCTAACTCGTCAAAGTCAGAGGAGCCACCAGTTGAGCTAAAAGAAGAAAATTCAGTTCCGCCAATAGATGACGTCAACTTTCCATCATTACGGACTGAAAAATTTAAACAAAAAGTTGGAAAAGTCAAGATTTCAAATCAATTCTTTTCTGAAAAGAAAGAATTTGATGTTGAAAAAGCCTTTAACCCCACAGTTCAAAATATTTTTGGAAAAATGATTGATGGAAAGGTAAAAGGGGTAAAGGAATTTTATGAATTGAAAAAGAGTAAACCAGATGAAGATAGTTCACCCATGTTTGTATCGTCATGGGATAGAACCTATCAAGAGTAAAATTCGGACTTGCCGGAGCTCCCAAGTTGGTAATCGTGGAGCATGAATCAGCATGTTTCTTAAAATCTCAAAAATTGTCATATTTCAATTTACAAATGGTATGGTTGATAAGTGAACCTACAAGTGGTTGAAAAAGGGGTTTTCACCTACAAGTGGTTAATCAAGGTCATTAAGTTGAACTTGATTTAACTGTCATACAAGTGGTTGAAAAAGAAAAACAATGTGATGAATTAATCCCCGATCTTGCAAGTGATTTCAACAAAACTTATTTTCCGGAAAAACCATTTTGATTAAAACAAACTTAAGTGTTTTGAAATCATAATGGGAAAATAGTTTGTTGTCAGGGGGAGTTCTGATTGTTTATGCCAAGTGGATGGAGAATTGAAGCTTGAAGATCAGTTTGTCACGTTGTTTGTACAGTTTATTTTCAAAATTTCCTTGAAAATCAAAAATTGAAACATATTTTTTTTAGGGGGAGTAAAAATTTTAGAAATTTCGAAAATTTGAAAAATCCAAAAACATGATAAAATTTAAAATCCAAAAACATCGAAAAATTCAAAATGAGTTTTGTTGTGAAAAGGAGGAAATGATAGTACATCAGTAGACTATCACAGCACGCTAAAGATTTGGAAAGTCAAATGTGATAAACGATCTCACTGAGGATGTGCCAGTAGGTTTTTATACATTCAGTAGATTGTTTTCGAGATATAAACCTCAATATCAAATACTTACTTATTTCGTGGGGAACATCTCGCGGATATATAGGTAACCCCTGAAATCTTGTTTGAAGGGCTTTCTATTTCTGACATACTAGGTCTTTGTGCGTGATGATATATGGGGTATTATACCATGACTTCTGATTTTGCGGGAGCAATAGCCTAGTACTCGTATAATACTTTGCACAGTTTTAATCATAAAGCTCACCCTCAGCATAAAAAATAATGAAACATTGAAAAATGCTAATCATGTGCTGTTGAATAAAAGATTCTCTAAAGGGAACACACCTAAAGTCGAACCATCATCTCTCTGATTTTGCGGAAGCAATAGCCCGAGCTCTCATGGTCTCGCATTTACCCCTTACATGTCACACCCCGACCACGTAGAACATACAAAACGTGGCGGAAATGTCGGGGAGTGTTGTAACAGAATTAATTGTTTCAAATCCATGGCAATTGAAGTTTCGTTTTATTGAATAAAAGTGTTACAATGTCTTAACAAACAAGAAATACAACATAATTAACTAATCTTGCATCTTTTATTGTCACTAAAGCCCAAGTCTGCCTATGTGTATCTTGATCATCTTATGCAACAGTTCCTGAAAAACACATGTGAAAATAGGTACGTCAGCATAAAAATGCCTGTGAGATACATAGGTTTTGTGAAAATAGGTTCCATGACTTATGTTTGAGAAAATGTTTAGTCATGAACCTTGTATTTTGCTTTGTCTTTGTAAATCATTTGAAAAACAATAAGTTCAGATGATATGTATAAATAAGAAAATATTGCATGGTTAAATGAATAACCAAGTAAAATGAGTTTGTAAAAAGATAAGTTGTTTTGTAAAACAATGTCTTGTGAAAAGTATGTTATTTGTATAAAATGTTCTATGTCTCAAACTGAAATGATTCAAATAACGCTATGATATGTAATACCATACAAACACTTATATATAGGAAGTACCAGCGGCGTATCCACCATGCTTGTATCATATTACACACGCATCGTTACTTAATCACTTACTCAAACCAAACCAACCAATGTAAGAAGTCTATGTTTAAATCAATTGTCAAATGTATTGGGTAATATGTCAAAGTGTTCATGTCAAGATGTAAATCATATCAAAATGTCTATGTCAAATATCCATGTCAAATGTCTATGTCAAATATCCATGTCAAACGTCTATGTCAAGATGTCATGTATGGCAAGTGAAATGTCTCAACTAAACCATATGCACAAAAACAAAGTATTGAAGTAAATCTTGGTTTAAATCAAAGTTATGTTTTGTGGGAAATGCATGATCAAATGTCAATCATGTTAAAATGTCTATGCCGAAATGTCTATGTCAAATGTCTATGTCAAAATGTCATGTAAAACGATGTACTAAGTAATGCACACCTAGCATGAAATGTCATAAAATCATGTACTATAATGTACTAACGAACATAGCAGTATATGATGTTAAAACAGGAAAGCATGAAAGTAACAAGTAGGCACATGTGTTCCACCCCAAAACAGTTTGGAAAACAGTAAAAGAGGGGTCTATGTACTCACTTGAGATTGCTCAGTAGTCCTTGAGTAACAACCAAACAATGCTAGAGATCGCGGATATCAAACGGCACCTAGTATAGGTAGCTACATTAATAAACCGGACCTAAATCGGAAGATCGGGTAGCATTAGGGTTTGTAAACCAAACGAGTGTAGAGACTCGTGTCATTTGGTTTAACAAAGCCTACATACTAAATGAAACTTAACCTAAGTGTCTACGACCCATTACGACCAGTTTAGGTAGCTTATGCTACTTTAACGCGTCGTTCGCGTGAAACGCGTTCGGACCGCCTAACTAGCCCTATGACAAGTGTTATATGCCTAAACATATTACATAATCAGTTATGTGACAAAGGTTTAGGTTACATATGCTTAATTACCAATTATACATGAAAAGGGTATTCTGGTAATTTACCTAAGGCATATAAACTACCTATCATACAACTACTTAAACGATGTGACCATAGGGTATAACCTCGGAAGGTTATTCCCTACCTACTATGGTCACCTAATGTGTTTGGTCGGATCCTAATGATCGACCAAATGGGTCGGGTTCGAGGTATAAGCGATTTATTAGATCGCTTACCCTACGACCCTAGACAACGTGGTAATCAGTAGGCATAGTCCCAAGGGACTATAACCAACGTGATTACACTCACGTTGCGAAGTTCAAAAGAACTTCGCATTGACCATTACTGGTCAACGCTGAAAGTCAAACAAAGTTTGACTTTCGGACTCGAAAAGCAATAAAATAAGGAAAAGAACGAAAGAATACTTACGAAGGGTCCCCGAATGCTAATCCCGATCCAAGAACTCAGGTATGAAACAATGGTTTCAACTTAGAGCTCTCAAAATCAGAATTCTTGTAAGAAATGAGGTTGGATGGGTTGGGTATTTATAGGAATACCCGAACCGTTAAGATCGTTTCATGGAAAATGTGTCTTAATCGCAACCGTACAAGTGTCGGAATGTTATGGTGTCTAAATTGCCACTAACCATAGGGAATCAACACTTGGCAAGGGATTTGGGAGTGGATAACAGCTGTAAACAGCTGTCGATACATCGAATCTGGTCCCGAAAATGCGAAAAATGAGTTTTCTGCATGTTTCTGCCCAGAATAGGCAGTCGCGTAGCGCGATGGTGAGGGCCTAGGCAGTCGCGCTACGCCACTGACCCCCAGTTTCAGAAAAGTTTCAAAATTTACAGTTTTGGTCCCTGTTGTGTTTTAAGGCCTTTTTTGATGCGTTTGGACCCCGTTAACCTCATTTCAAGGCTCTAAAATGAAGTTAAAGTATAGGGAACTCAAAACATGCTCAAAAATATGCCGGATGTTGGTTCGTTTGGTCGTACGAACGCGATGTTCGCTTAATTACGACGGAATGCGCATAAGCGCGAAAAACGAACCAAATGGCGCGACGAATGGATTTTTCTTAAGGCGAACACTAAAATATAATATAGTCATGCTCACATAAATTTTTGGATGTCCGGATGTATTCAGAACGTAAGTTATGCGCGAAAATGCAAACTTGTGCACTTTTTGACACTTTTAGTCCCTGAATGACCCAAAAGTTTATTTTAGCATACCGAACCCCTCAAAGCCTATTTCTAAGCTATGTAAAGGATATTTATGGTATGTTTAACTTATGGTCATGTTCCGGAATGTCTGTTACACTTCAAATTGGCATACTTTCGCAGTTTGTCAACTTTAGTCCCTGTAAGCGAATTAACTTGGTTTCGGCATACCAAACCTTCCAAAACTTATTTCTAAGTTATGTAAAGGTTATTTAAGGTATGTTAAGCCTATTTCACTATTCCGGAGTGTTCGTTGGATTAAACTGGTTATATCTACACATCAGTGCGCGTATAACCTTCCAGAAAGCGATTTAGAGCTTGAAATCGAACAAGAATTAATATGCGCAAACGATACACATATTTTTACAAATCCCAAGTATGAAATACAATATTTCATTGGTTTGGCATTTGTTTGATGGTTGGAGTGACACGGGTGTTACAGTCTCCCCTACTTTAGGAAATTTCGTCCCGAAATTAATTCGTAGGAGTCTATCTGTGACTTTGTGTTAAATAACCATCAAAGATGAACAAGACGTAATCCTGTAATTTCTCTTTAACGAACATTTTTCAGAAATGAAAAATGAACGGAGTTATTTTCAACAGGCATTCTTCAGAAACGAAAATGAACGAAATGAGTCTTTTTCCACAACCTCTTCAGAACCGAAAATGAACAAAATGAGTCATTTTCCACAACCTCTTCAGAACCGAAAATGAACGAAAAGAGTCATTTTCCACTATTTCTTCAGAACCGAAAATGAACGAAATGAGTCATTTTCCACAACTTCTGCAGAACCGAAAATGAACGAAATGAGTCATTTTCCACAACTTCTTCAGAACCGAAAATGAACGAAATGAGTCATTTTCCTCAACTTCTTCAGAACCGAAAATGAACGAAATGAGTCATTTTCCACAACTTCTGCAGAACCGAAAATGAACGAAATGAGTCATTTTCCACAACTTCTTCAGAACCGAAAATGAACGAAATGAGTCATTTTCCTCAACTTCTTCAGAACCGAAAATGAACGAAATGAGTCATTTTCCACAACTTCTGCAGAACCGAAAATGAACGAAATGAGTCATTTTCCACAACTTCTTCAGAACCGAAAATGAACGAAATGAGTCATTTTCCTCAACTTCTTCAGAACCGAAAATGAACGAGATGAGTCATTTTTCACCATTTCTTCAGAAACCAAAAATGAACGACAAGAGTCATTTTTCACCATTTCTTCAGAAACCAAAAATGAACGACAAGAGTCATTTTTCACCATTTCTTCAGAAACCAAAAATGAACGACAAGAGTCATTTTTCACCATTTCTTCAGAAACCAAAAATGAACGTCAAGAGTCATTTTTTTTTTTTTTCAGACACATGACCAAACTAGCTATGGTTTCCGTGCACTGAATTCCATAATTATGTATGCATCCATAATTACGCAATTCCTTGCATAGTCCGCACAATTTGCTTGTAATGTGGAGGGGAGGAAAATCAAACATGTGATGAGCGTGACTAGACTACCATAGGGTCCTTTTAATTAGATCTACAAAGGATCCTTTTTAATTAGGCCACCAAGGAGTCCTTTCAGCTATATCATCACATGATATTCCTAACCAGATTTTTGGATCAATCTGTTTACCTAGACCACTCAGGGGTCTAATTATGGAATGGTACAATATAATCCAAGGGTCTTTACTATTACGTACAAGCCCATTGAGGATTTAATATAGCACCTTTGGATATCCTACTATGAATCCCTTATACGAAGATATGGAAGATTCTACGAGGATTTGGATAACAAAAACTTGGATTATACCAAAAACATAAAAGGAAACACATAAGCATATAATTACATAGTTGTTTAACTTGGTTACTGATTTGTTATCTTTGGACGCGGATACTTAAAGCACACCAGGAATCCAACTCGTGGATTTCATTTGGCACTTTAATCATTTCAAGAATCCATCCATGAAGATAGGATGATCTACCAAAAATTCGATTTTCGTTTTCAGGAAAACGCAATATTCGAATTAAGGTACACAATAATTTAGGACATACGGAAATGCCCTTAGGTACCCTATTAAGAATTTATAGTGGTACTTGGGGTATTCGTACAGAATTATAACTTGCACCTTGTACTTCGTCTCTTTACAAGAGACGGGTACTTAGGATCTTTGTGTAAAACGCAAGAGATTGTAAAATGGAAGAATTTTGGGAGTAGTTTGTTCTTCAAGGAATGCGGTTCCTTGATTGTCGGTATTGTAGGGGATATGTTGTTTATACATACAATCACATAAATACATTGTAATGTAAATAAAAGATTTATTTATAAACAATGTTAACAACTGTTTCATGGACCTTGACAACAAAAGAAAATAATACATAAGATGTGATTATTTCTAAAGAGTGTTGTCTTCTAGTCGGTCAGAGGCTCATCTCTGTGCTGGATTAGCATTAGCACGCTTTGGGCAATTTCTTCGGAAATGTCCCATCTCGCCACACTTGTAGCAAGAACCTGGTGGAAAGCGAGCTTGAGCAGGTTTGTTGTCAGCTTGATTTGGTGCAACTGCTGCTACGCAAACTTTTGCTGTATGACCTTTACGTCCACAAATTTGGCATTCGCGGCACTTCACCATAGCATGATGATAAAGGTTACATTTGTTGCACAAAGGTGAAGTTCCATTGTATGGCTTCCTAGCACGGGGTTGAGCTGGTTGGTTGGGGATGACTTGACCATTGTGAGCAACCATGGCGAAGTTCTGAGAAACCTTTTGCTTCTTTGACCGTTCAAGGGATCCAGTCTGTACATCCATGGTCTTTGATTCCTCAATTGGTTTCTTGTCACCCTTTCGGAAAAGCTTACGTTTCCTGATCTGAGATTCAGTCAACGTTGCAGATAGCTCAATGGCTTGCCTAACCGTAGTGGGGTTACTACCAGTAACAATGTCTTGAACTGAGTCAGGGAGACCATCAATGTATTTTTCGATCGCCTTATCCAAAGGCGTAACCATGGTAGGACACAACAGGCTCAGCTCCTCGTATCGATCAGTGTATGCTCGATGTTCGCCGCTGTCTTGCTTAAGATCGTCGAATTCCCTTTCCAATGCCCTGATCTCGTGTCGAGGACAGAATTCCTTCATCATCAGTGCTCGAAGTTCTTCCCAAGTTTGGGCCAGTGCCACTTCGGCACCCCTATCTCTCACCACACCGTTCCACCATGTCAAAGCTCGTTTCTCGAAGACACTAGATGCGAAGTCTACCTTTCGCTCGTTTGGACATTGTACATGCCTGAAGGTGCTCTCTAGACTCTCGAACCATTGCAGAAGTGCAGTCGCTCCTTGAGACCCAGAAAACTTTGATGGCTTGGCCGAGTTGAACGTCTTGAAGCTGCAGAGGGCATTATTGTTGTTGATAACTTGATAACATTGAGCAACGACGTTCGGGATTGCAGCAGTCATTTGCTGTGTAATGACAGCTGCCAACTCGTCAATAGATACTGGATTTTCGCGTCGTGGAGGCATTCTAAAAGAGAAGAACAAGAGAGAAAACAAATGAAATGACAGTGGGTAAGAATAGGATGTTACAGTTACCGACCAAAATCACGGGTGATGGTCATTTGTTTGAACCATGAGGCAAACAAACGACACACAAAGGCTGAATCAAAGCAAATAGGTCCTCATAATGTATCGCGAAGACATGCTCGCCTATAAGTGAACACTCATCCCAAGAATTCCCAGGTAAGCACAACTGGTCTCGCGTCTGATGAGATGTATACGAAGTGCTTGCCTAGACAGAAAACTCAGAATACAGGCATTCACCCTTCCAGTTTGCACGTGTTCACATTATTTAAAACCCAAAACCTTGACGAGATTTTGAAAACTCAAAGGGTTCAAAACCTTATAATAGAGGGTTCAAAACCTAGTAATCAATCATCCTAGAACAGATGATTAGTTTTCAAAGCGGTTTTGAAATTTATGTTCTTGTTGTGGTAGTTGCCTAAGGATAGGTGACGGTGTTGTTTTATGACTAAACGCAAGTAAACTCGCGTTAGGGTCCTAAGAAAGTTATAGACTAGGTCAAAGCATTACTAATAACCTAATTCCCTATAACCATTGGCTCTGATACCATCTTTTCTGTCACACCCCGACCACGTAGAACATACAAAACGTGGCGGAAATGTCGGGGAGTGTTGTAACAGAATTAATTGTTTCAAATCCATGGCAATTGAAGTTTCGTTTTATTGAATAAAAGTGTTACAATGTCTTAACAAACAAGAAATACAACATAATTAACTAATCTTGCATCTTTTATTGTCACTAAAGCCCAAGTCTGCCTATGTGTATCTTGATCATCTTATGCAACAGTTCCTGAAAAACACATGTGAAAATAGGTACGTCAGCATAAAAATGCCTGTGAGATACATAGGTTTTGTGAAAATAGGTTCCATGACTTATGTTTGAGAAAATGTTTAGTCATGAACCTTGTATTTTGCTTTGTCTTTGTAAATCATTTGAAAAACAATAAGTTCAGATGATATGTATAAATAAGAAAATAATGCATGGTTAAATGAATAACCAAGTAAAATGAGTTTGTAAAAAGATAAGTTGTTTTGTAAAACAATGTCTTGTGAAAAGTATGTTATTTGTATAAAATGTTCTATGTCTCAAACTGAAATGATTCAAATAACGCTATGATATGTAATACCATACAAACACTTATATATAGGAAGTACAAGCGGCGTATCCACCATGCTTGTATCATATTACACACGCATCGTTACTTAATCACTTACTCAAACCAAACCAACCAATGTAAGAAGTCTATGTTTAAATCAATTGTCAAATGTATTGGGTAATATGTCAAAGTGTTCATGTCAAGATGTAAATCATATCAAAATGTCTATGTCAAATATCCATGTCAAATGTCTATGTCAAATATCCATGTCAAACGTCTATGTCAAGATGTCATGTATGGCAAGTGAAATGTCTCAACTAAACCATATGCACAAAAACAAAGTATTGAAGTAAATCTTGGTTTAAATCAAAGTTATGTTTTGTGGGAAATGCATGATCAAATGTCAATCATGTTAAAATGTCTATGCCGAAATGTCTATGTCAAATGTCTATGTCAAAATGTCATGTAAAACGATGTACTAAGTAATGCACACAATTGGGCACACCTAGCATGAAATGTCATAAAATCATGTACTATAATGTACTAACGAACATAGCAGTATATGATGTTAAAACAGGAAAGCATGAAAGTAACAAGTAGGCACATGTGTTCCACCCCAAAACAGTTTGGAAAACAGTAAAAGAGGGGTCTATGTACTCACTTGAGATTGCTCAGTAGTCCTTGAGTAACAACCAAACAATGCTAGAGATCGCGGATATCAAACGGCACCTAGTATAGGTAGCTACATTAATAAACCGGACCTAAATCGGAAGATCGGGTAGCATTAGGGTTTGTAAACCAAACGAGTGTAGAGACTCGTGTCATTTGGTTTAACAAAGCCTACATACTAAATGAAACTTAACCTAAGTGTCTACGACCCATTACGACCAGTTTAGGTAGCTTATGCTACTTTAACGCGTCGTTCGCGTGAAACGCGTTCGGACCGCCTAACTAGCCCTATGACAAGTGTTATATGCCTAAACATATTACATAATCAGTTATGTGACAAAGGTTTAGGTTACATATGCTTAATTACCAATTATACATGAAAAGGGTATTCTGGTAATTTACCTAAGGCATATAAACTACCTATCATACAACTACTTAAACGATGTGACCATAGGGTATAACCTCGGAAGGTTATTCCCTACCTACTATGGTCACCTAATGTGTTTGGTCGGATCCTAATGATCGACCAAATGGGTCGGGTTCGAGGTATAAGCGATTTATTAGATCGCTTACCCTACGACCCTAGACAACGTGGTAATCAGTAGGCATAGTCCCAAGGGACTATAACCAACGTGATTACACTCACGTTGCGAAGTTCAAAAGAACTTCGCATTGACCATTACTGGTCAACGCTGAAAGTCAAACAAAGTTTGACTTTCGGACTCGAAAAGCAATAAAATAAGGAAAAGAACGAAAGAATACTTACGAAGGGTCCCCGAATGCTAATCCCGATCCAAGAACTCAGGTATGAAACAATGGTTTCAACTTAGAGCTCTCAAAATCAGAATTCTTGTAAGAAATGAGGTTGGATGGGTTGGGTATTTATAGGAATACCCGAACCGTTAAGATCGTTTCATGGAAAATGTGTCTTAATCGCAACCGTACAAGTGTCGGAATGTTATGGTGTCTAAATTGCCACTAACCATAGGGAATCAACACTTGGCAAGGGATTTGGGAGTGGATAACAGCTGTAAACAGCTGTCGATACATCGAATCTGGTCCCGAAAATGCGAAAAATGAGTTTTCTGCATGTTTCTGCCCAGAATAGGCAGTCGCGTAGCGCGATGGTGAGGGCCTAGGCAGTCGCGCTACGCCACTGACCCCCAGTTTCAGAAAAGTTTCAAAATTTACAGTTTTGGTCCCTGTTGTGTTTTAAGGCCTTTTTTGATGCGTTTGGACCCCGTTAACCTCATTTCAAGGCTCTAAAATGAAGTTAAAGTATAGGGAACTCAAAACATGCTCAAAAATATGCCGGATGTTGGTTCGTTTGGTCGTACGAACGCGATGTTCGCTTAATTACGACGGAATGCGCATAAGCGCGAAAAACGAACCAAATGGCGCGACGAATGGATTTTTCTTAAGGCGAACACTAAAATATAATATAGTCATGCTCACATAAATTTTTGGATGTCCGGATGTATTCAGAACGTAAGTTATGCGCGAAAATGCAAACTTGTGCACTTTTTGACACTTTTAGTCCCTGAATGACCCAAAAGTTTATTTTAGCATACCGAACCCCTCAAAGCCTATTTCTAAGCTATGTAAAGGATATTTATGGTATGTTTAACTTATGGTCATGTTCCGGAATGTCTGTTACACTTCAAATTGGCATACTTTCGCAGTTTGTCAACTTTAGTCCCTGTAAGCGAATTAACTTGGTTTCGGCATACCAAACCTTCCAAAACTTATTTCTAAGTTATGTAAAGGTTATTTAAGGTATGTTAAGCCTATTTCACTATTCCGGAGTGTTCGTTGGATTAAACTGGTTATATCTACACATCAGTGCGCGTATAACCTTCCAGAAAGCGATTTAGAGCTTGAAATCGAACAAGAATTAATATGCGCAAACGATACACATATTTTTACAAATCCCAAGTATGAAATACAATATTTCATTGGTTTGGCATTTGTTTGATGGTTGGAGTGACACGGGTGTTACATTACAGATATCATTAGTGTACATTCACCTGTAAGACTGAATATAGGAGTCTGGATACGGGAGTATATTCTGAGGTGGGACACGCGAATAAGTTCAAGTTCATTAAAACACTAATCTCATATCTCGAAACAGTTGAACTTTGTGTGGAAATTTAAGTGGGTCAGTATACTGACAATCTAAGTGAATCGTTTAGAACTTAAAGTGTTTAAAGCTCAACGGTACTAGTGATTTGTCATAAAACTGATATGATCCTCTTACACAAACTCACAAAAATATTGTCTGTGAATTTTTCTTTACTGCTTTACATTAAAAACAAATTCCAAAAAGACTTTCAGTGTGTTTTAGCATAAAATTTTGAAAAATCAAAAAGATTTTATTTCAGCTTATTTTTGACAACTGATGTTGAAAAGCTGATTTTCAAAATTCCAAGTGCTGAACATGATGAACAACAGGTTTGGGAGAGTTTGTTTAGAAATAAGAAAAATGGTTATCTTACAAGTGGTCATCAAAGATTATAAATGTAAAATCATTTTGAATGATATTTACAAGTGATGGTTTGAATTTGATTGTACAAGTAGTCAGCAGAAATTAAAATTGTTAAACAAAATCTTATGTTTTGGGTAGAGAATTGTGCAGGATAACAGCTTTGCGAGAGCCAGATTTCGATTCCTGTGGACTTTCAGCATGAGGATATGCAGATTTTAGCCAGGTTCTAGAGCCTGTTGCTACAAAGAGCCAGGAAACGTTCCTGAATCTGAGAAAGCTGCAAATCATGAGCAGAGTTTGAGCTAGACTTCTGATTCAAAGCCTGTAGATTGTGAATTCCAGACTGCGATCCCAGCTTATCGAAAGGGGGAGTCTGAAGACATCAAGAGGGAGTCTGAAGATGTAAAAGCCAGTTTCTGATCCTGGAACTGTGTTCAAGCCAGAAGCTGCTAATGATGAAAAAGGATAGAACCAGGATTGAGATTCTGGAAGTGAAGAGAAGAGACAGAGATTGAGGATGCGTACAATGGAGAATTCTTTGGAGAGAGCGAGAAGACTGATAAAGACTGAAGATGTGACATACTGAAGACTCGACACCGAAGACTTCGTCAACATCCAAGGGGGAGTCTGTTGGTGCATATGTATGTCGACTTCGTCTTGTATCAAGTCTTGTAATAGATTAGATAAATCAGGGCACGTAGTATGAGAAAATTGAGAAATATGTAGGATGTAGCCAATTCGCATGAACTGGTGTTACCAGTTCTCACGAACTGGCAATTCGTGTGAACCTGTTTCATGCGAAATGGGCAGCCTATATATATGTGTCTTGAGTCTTTCATTTGTAATGTTTTGGTTTCCGGTAGCGAAGCTCTGCCGAAGTGTCTCCAACATTGTAAAACGATCTGATATCAATACAAGAGACAATTAAAGTGATTCTTTGTGCAAATCAGCTGAAACAACTCTGATACGTCTGATTCCTCCTTTCGTATTGGACGAGATCTCTTCTGAACGACTCGTTTGGGTCACACGTCGATCCTACATTCCAATTATCCCATGTGACGAAGTTGTTGAGACTAGGATGTTGAATGTGTTCGATTTAGAGTTTAAGAGGTGTTTACATATGGTTCTAGGGATTTGGAGTTTAAATAACATGAAAAATAAACATATGAAAATAATCATCTAACACCTATGACACTTGTTCTTGACACTATGAAACTCTAAAAGAGTTTAAATGTTTTCATGGAACAAAGTTCCATTAGAATCGTGACAAGTTGTCAAGGCCTAAGATGATACAATCTACGAGCTTGACAAATGTCCATTAGTTCACCACCAAGAGTTCGATTATTTGGTTGCTACATAAGTATTACATAGTGTATATTACATCATATAAGTCAAGCATGAGGTAGAAGATTAAAGTCTTCATTTAGGCACCTCTAAGTATCATGGAATTCATACATGAGGTAGGAAGAACAAAGCTTCCATTTAGGTACCTCTATTGTTCACCACTACACTTGCTGTTATGAACAACAAGGAGGGTCATGAACTTACAAGAAACAATAGAATATGAACAACTATTCTATGAGAAAACATCAAGCAATGTGTGGATTTTCAAGTAGGTTAGCTCATGCTAATGCTAAATCACACAATCATCAAGTCTTGAACTTGAGCATCATTTGTGGGTTAAAACCCTTGAACAAAACAGAAAGTTTGTGAGGTTTACACCTCTGATTTTGAATGTCTCAACCTTGTTTTTAAGCCTAACTAACCATAGAAGTGGTTATAAGCATAAGGACATAGGTTTGAGATCAGTTTCCTCAAGTTTAAACAAGTTTATCAAAGTTTGAAACAAGAACAGAAAAATCAGTCCACTTTGGAGCCCTTTTGGCAACATTCTAGGCTCTGGTTTTCTAGGGAAAACCCATGGAAACATAGCTAAGGTCAATACAAAGTAGTAGGAAAAAGAATCGAGTGAATCGGATAAGAAATGAGTGAGTTATGCTCACTTTAGTGAAGTGGTATAAATCTGCTCGAACTTCTGCAATCAGCTACGGTTTGGAGTGTTTGAGAGTGAATGGAGAGTGTTTCAAAAGTGAAAAATACTTGGAGGAGGCTTAGGTTATATAGGGGATGGATTAGGGTTTCATTGGGTTGGGCTTTGGAAGTGTTTAATGGGCTAAATAACTCAAAACAAAGAAATTAAGTGGTCTGATGCAAGGCTGTTAATAGCCCTGTAATTTTTATTTTATTTTATTTTTTTGACATTAGAAGGTATATATTTGATGTTTAATAAAGTGTTACATGGTGTCTAGTATGTATGTAACTTGTAACGAGGTCCAAAATGCATAAATGACATGTTTTAATTTAGCAAAAAGTGTGATAACATAGGTGTGTATAACACATGAAATGTAACAAGTATGTATGGTTTATAGTTTGGTATGATCAAGTGAAAAAAAAACATACAACCTAATCTTATAATCGAATAACTAAGTGTTTAAATGTATGAAGATTTAAGGATTACGAATACACGATCATTGTTTACGAGTTAAGCTTACGTTTATACGAATTACGAACCATGTATCAAACGAGTGCACGTATCAATGTATAAACATGTATAAACGATGTATAAAAGATTTGTTTCATTACGATCAAAGTCTCGGATTTTACAACGATACAACGAAATACGATTACCAGGGATTCAAGATTTCCAAAAAAAATAGAATTTCAAGCAATGGTTTATAAATATGGAAAGTATGAAAACGCAGAGCGTTACACGACAATCGATATCATTATATGACATATAACAGTGCAGAGTCTATTAACTCTTTATCTAGACACCCACGTAAAATTCCGATAACGCAACTTATAGAATTCTTTCGTCAATCTGTACAAAAATGGTTTTATGAACGCCGGTCGCAGGGTATTCAGGAGAAACACTTACTTACTCAGTGGGCACAGAAGAAAATTGTAAAGGAAATTGAAGGGTCTAGAACCTGGATTGTAGCTGGCATCGAGGTAAACACTTTCGATGTTAAAGACGAGAACAAGAGGGGTTTAGCTGATTTTTTGAATCGATCATGCAGTTGTCGTGTCTTGCAAGTTTATAAACTACCATGTGGGCACGTGATTGTTGTTTCAAAATTTTTAGGTGAAACTTATTGCAGTCATTATGCTTTCCCGTGTTATTCCAACGAAGTATACAAAAAACCTATGAAGAAGCGATTAATCCTCTTCCTCATAAGTCTGAATGGGAGATACCAGAAGGCCTTATAACTATTCACCCACCGCATATTACAAAACATCAAGCTGGTCATCCTCGAGAAAACAACCGAATCTTATCCCATGGAGAAGAACCCACTCAGGTATATTGTTCCTGATGTAAATCATACGGCCATCATCGGGATGTTTGTTCAGACCCTATGCTATCACAAATTCATCGTCGGAAAGCATCAGGGAATGGGAAAGGGAAAGGGAAAGAAAGATTTGATCTTGAACAATGTACTGAGTGTCCATCTAATTACGACTTTCCGTCATACAACTTAGCAGAATTTTAATAATATTGTTTTTTTCTCTATTTTAATATTTTAATCATAATGTTGTTTTTATATATTTTAATATTTTAATAATAGTCTTGTTTTTTGTATATTTTAATTTGGAAAATCATGTAACAAAACAAATCCATTTAATTACAATACCAACTAGTACTTATAATTGATTTAATTATTTTACATGCATACACACAACCATCAAATATTAGTAGGTGTGTAGCAGCCTGCGTAGAGTTCATCTGGCATGTAGCGTTTGTATCTGACACATGCATCTTGTATGTTTCCTTTATCTCATGTCAATGAACGGCTTTGAACAAGATTTTCCATTAGTATACATATGAAAACACCTGAATTACGGCCAATATGACCTCCGTTATCAGGCCACACAACATCTCCGGAAAACTCCAAGCCCGCAGTATCATTTATTCCTGAGTACTGCTAGTACGATATACGACCCTTAAACCATATGAATGGAGAGTCGATTCTATAAGAATTTGATGTATTTTTTTGTGTATGCAAAATGAAACTCCGCATCAGAAATAGGAGACTAACAACATTCAAACCCAACATTGGCCAACCCCACTCGTTCAAGACGACGTCGTTTGAACCCACCACCCTCAAGCACCTTCTAACCCCGTGTTTATGAATATTACGAGCCACAACTTCCAGACGATTTAACAGTTGAAGAGTTGAATTTGGCATTCGATTTAGCCATGAGCAGACTTCAACTTACATCGCCAAACCTGACCCCAACAAACCCAGACCCGAACCTTGAGGAAGATACCCCACAGTTCCCGAAGGCTATGAAACAGACTCGGGAGAGGAATACGATGAATGGTGGTGGGAAGAAGACACTTGATTCCCAACACTCGAAAGCCCACGACGTACTTGCTGGTACTTGGCAAAATCAGATAGTCGTGACAGTGATCGCTCGGTCTCTCCGCCACCGACGTTCTTGGGTGATTGGGATTAGGGGAATTGTATTTTTTAAATTAACTAGTAGTAAAACCCGTGTGCAAATATGGGTGGTTTTTAGGAAACCATGCATAATACATTTTAATAAAAAGTATAGATAGGTATATAGATATTGTACCAAAACTTGTTATCTATTATAGATAATAGACAACTATAAACATAGATCATCGATTAATATATCAGTTACATACGACTATTTCCATTCTCCTATCCAAAACGAAAGTTCATCACTAAAAACAATATTTTGGTTCTTCAAATAACCAGGCCATCCAACAATACCGTAGCTGAATAAAGTATTGGTTTTTGAGATCTCGTAAATAGTTCCTGCACTTCACCTTTTAGATTTTGGATCTTAAAAGGCTTAAGATTATCAGTATCCATGTTAGGATCTGAGTTTGAATTGTTTGGGTTTGTTTTAAGATGAAGAATGGAAGATGATGATAATAAGATGAACTAATATGCAGCTGAATGAAGAAAAAATTTATAATACAAACCATGGAAGATATGCTTTCATCATGAATACTTTTTGTTGAATGATTGAATACACAAACAATTCACGTAAGCATGAATTACAACTCCCCCTCACCCTGAGATCATAGAGGTTATTCGTACGTGTTAGGATCTGAGTTTAATTATTTGTGTTTGTTTTAAAGATCAAAGATGATAATAAGATGAACAATATGCTACGGAAGTGAAGAAAACTTTATAACACAAACAATGGAAGAAATGTTTTCGTCATGAATACTTTAAGTTGAAAGATTGTCTAAACACTGTTACATTAATAAAACACAGATTACAAGACTTTGTTGATGCTATCCTCTGATGAGCTCAACCTCTGATGAAGCTTTAGCAGTGCTTTCTTCAAAGGATGATCAGACCTTTGACTTCCAGTAGATCTTTGACTTCTTCAGTGATTTAGTCTTTAACAGTCTTTATAATCCAGCAGAGCTGTTTTGGCTTTGTATCATCTGTTCTCAAGAAAGGTTTCACATGAGCCGACAATCTCCCCCTAGAACAGATGATGCCAAAATCCTTCATTATTTCTGTCTTTATTTCCTCATCAACATTTCCCGGATTTTCCCTTTGAACTGTAATTCAAAGTCCAAGGAATCTGTTTCTTCTTCATCCCTTTCTAGTTGAAGGTTCAAAAGATCTTGAAGGTCATCTGCACTCAAACTATATGCATCCTTCCTTGTTATCCTTTCAAAATTACTATCTGATCTGAGCAAAGTCAATACGTGGGTGTCTGAGGATGACTTCCACTTTATTATTTTTGGATCAGATGGGTTTCTAGGGACAAGAGTTATTTGTGATGAGTTTGGTGAATGAGCTCTGCTTGCCAACGTTTTGATTGTTTTAACTAATTGACCAGTTAGTTGAATGGCAGCATCATCCGTGTGGCAATCAATCTGGTATTTAATGGTCACTTTTCTATATTCTTCATACCTCTGCTCATCTTCCTCATCAGTCTGCTTCTACCTTTTTAATTGGTTCAAGGCATTTGTGGGTAAAGCAGATGATAAGGAAAACTTTTTTAAGGCATGGTCTGTTGAGACCTACCAGCAGTGGTTTCAGGATAAACTGCCTTTTGAGAAACAGGCGGGTCTTTCTTTCTAAGCTATTCTAGGGTTTTGTAGGTCTCTTCAACATTTAGTTTTGACCATCTGGCTATTGATCTTGTAGACCCATAACCAGCAACAAGAAGCTCTATTCTCATTCTCTTGAACCTTAATGCATCATTTGGATCCATTTGCTTGGATTTATTCCAATTTGGTGCAGTTTTCTTGACCAGAGGATCATTGTTCAATTTTTTGTAATTCTGTCAATTTCTTTCTTGAGAGCATCTGTTGACCAGTCCTTGAATTGGGCCATGGTTGCTTTGTAGGGCTTGTACTTCATTATGTGTTCTAAGTAATCAACCCTTAGTTCCATTTGAAGCTCAGTATCCAATGGCCGCTCAGACATGGATTTACTAAGGTCTTTAGCAAAGTCTTCAAGTTTTCTGACTTTGTCAAGCCCATGTGATAGTAGACTTTGGTATTTCCTGTCACCTAACCCTTCACTTTCTACTCTAGCTGTAACCTCTGCTGTTTTGCTTTCATTTTCAAATACTCATCAATGTTCTAAGGTTGTCTGAAGCCATAGAGAGATGGGAAGGTTCTTTTGCATGGATCCTCTATTTTGTAAAAAGATTCCATTTCACTTTGAACTGCAAACAATTCTAGAGGATATTGAGCAGCTAATGGCCTGTAACCAGTGGGTGGATTGTGAAGTGGATTTATAAGTGGAGATGATGAGGGTAGAGTGGTTTGGATGAAAACAAATGATAAAGGGATCGGTGATGGAATCTCCTTATCATCATTATGCATAACAAATTTTCTTTTGCGTAAATAAGCAAATTTGGGTGGTGGAAAATTTTTGATGGAGAAGGTGGTTTAGGTGAAGAAGGTGGTTGTGAAGGGAATCTTTGAGGTATAGGTGATTGTTGTGTTGATGATGGTGTGTTAAAATTGATGGTAGTAGTGGATTGGCTAACCTCTGTTGAGACAACAGGTGTCTCAATAGTTGTTGGTTTGATGGGTGAGGATGGTGGTTTTGAAGCTATTTTCTGCTTCTTTTTTGGTGGTTTTTGAGGTGAAGGTTTTTTTTTTAGGGAAGCAGAGGATACAGGCCTTTCAGGAGAAGAAGATGTTTTGGGAAAGGTGGCTATTGGTGGTCTATTGTTTTTGAAAGACTTCCTTCTTTGAGAAGTACCAATGTTTTCTCTTTTCATCATTTCCTCCTGTTCTTTCTTCCAGTTGTAGGTTTTGCTCTTTTCTGTATCATGCTTCTTCTGCTTTGGTAAAATATCCTCATCATATTGGATGTTGAGGGTCTCATCAGTTCCCTTTATCTTTCCAACATCGGATTTTTCTAAAGTTTTAGCAAAAGTTTCTATGGCAGACCCTAGCTTTTGTTTTTGTTGGCCCTTTGGTTTTACTTTAGGATCAGGCTCCAACTTTCTCAATGAGTCTTTCTCCCCCTTTTTCGCATCATCATCATCATCATCATCATCCTTTTCAAAAACAGGTGCAGGGGAAGAGCAAGTAAGCTTTTGTAGGGATTTTTTGATACCCCTGATGTCTGCTTGAGTATCCTTGTATCTAGCCTCAACCATGACTCTGATCAATGCCATATGCTTGTTGTGGTTGAGTTCAGCTAATTCCCTTTGAGCAGCAAGGATTGGTTGAACAGAATTCCATAGCTCCTGGGTGATTTGCTAATGGCTAGGCTGACTTTTAGAAGCCTCTAACATCTGTTTCATCATTTGTTTCATTTCTCCAACAATGTTTTCAAGTGAAGACATTCTATCCGTTAATTCCCTGTATCTTAATTCATCACCTAACTTATTAGGATCATCTGAATTCTCACCAGAGGTGGTTGTATTTGTTTTGATAACAGGAGAAGACTCCATATCATCAGAAACAAATGCCCCTTTTTCTTGGTTCTGGGGACTTCCCACTGGAACAGAGGTTACTGTTGTAACCTCAACCATGGTTGCCTTCAAGGGATTCTTAGAGATGAAACTACCTGTCCAAATGTAAATCAGTGAATTCAACATTTGTAGTAGCTACTCCACTTGAACTACCACCAAGAGTTTCATAAAACTCAAGAGGTGTAGCCTCCTCAACTGTTCGTAGGATAGTAGATTGAACAGGGTCAGACACAGTCATTGTTAGAGTTATACTCTCAGTAATGTGTTGGTGAGAGGGACTGCTTTGGATCTAAATGTCAATTACTTTAAACAGTGGTAATATGGTTAGTGAAATTTGGGGAGAGAGTTGTGGTGTTGAAAGCGACATTTCCCTGGGAGAGGGGCTTTTAAGCATACTTTCATATGAAAGATATGCTTCATGATGTGGTGTCCCTGTGCTTACAACATGATCCTTTTGTGAGGATACATGAGGAGTTTGGATGATGGGCTGAGTTGTTTCCAACTGCTGTGAGGAAGTAGCAACAGTGGTTTCAAGTGACATATGTGTTGTCACTAGGTTAACCTCTGGGATCTCATATTCTAGAGGACCCGTTTTATTGGTTTTGATGTGCTTTTTGGTTTTGACAGGTTTCTTTTTTGATTTTGCTGGTGTGGGCTTCACAACACCAGTTGTGGTGTCATGATCATCAAGAGCAGTGGGCTCAGCAATAGAGGTTTGAGCCGCAGATGTGGACTCATCTAAAACATTCTCATCCCCCTTTGCTTATGTTTTTTAAACGGTTGACTCTTTAGCCATAAGGCGAGTAAAAGTTTCAGAAGTAAGACTATTTATTTTGAAAGCTAGACCTTGTTTAAAATCCTTTTTAGAAACATGTTTTTGTAGATAGTAGCTTAATCGTCTGGGGTACATCAAAAAAGCATCCTTTTTCCCCTTTTGAATGTTATTCACATTTGAAACCAAATCTGAAAACAGTGCTTGAGAGTAGTTAAAATCAGCATTTGTCAAAATAGCATATCCCAAGTACTGAATGTTTAAAGGTATTTCATTAAAAACAGTCGTTTTAGTAGAAAGACATGTTAAGAGGGTATGGAAAAAGAATTTCATAGGAGCAGGAAAATTTCGTTTAAACATTGTAGCTCCTTTAAACTTTCCTTCGTAACCCCTCTCAATCACTTCTACATGAAGTTCATTTTCGGCCAAAGAGGTCTTACCTGCCAAGTCATTCAACCCAAATGTTGTTGATATAGTAGTTGGGGTTATTGCAAGAACGGTACCTCCGCCTTTTGAAGTTATAGCATAAGGCACTTTGTTTTGTTCTTCAATTTTAGCATTTTCCCAGAATTCACAAAGTGTATCTTGATAAATTGGTGCATTGGCAGTAAGAATGGCCTTATATTTTGATGATGTAAGAACATCAATCATTGAATGATAGAGAGTATTTTTCTCGGTTTTCTCAAAAATAGGAAAGTAGTTATGGGGTTTTTGATTATCAGAGCCATGGTCGGAATTGAAACTTGCGAGAGGTTGACGAAGAAGTGTTGAAGAAGAAGGTGGAAACTGCTTTGATGAATTTTAAATTCGAGACAACAGTAAAAGCCCTGTTTGGGGATGAAACAGAGTTTTATAAAGTGAAAAAGTGAATGTTGACGTGGCAGAAGTTACAAAGATCTGATGGCTAACATCTGTACACGTCAGAACCTCTGTTGTGATATTGGATGACAGTTGTTTGGAAACCTCTGTTAGGCAACAACAGAGGTTGGGAACAGTGGTAAGTCAACAGTCGCTAGGATAAACAAAACTTTTGAGAACAGAGGATACCTTTCAGCAGTGGATGAATTTTTAGCCAAACAGAGGTTTCAAATATATTTGTTTTCAACAGACTTTTAAGGATTTTTGAAAAAAAAATCAAAAATAACTATTTGTAAGAATGAACTTTTGAGGTTCTGGAGACATTTTAATGCTTCCATCATCATGCTTTTACAAAGTTTGCAATTACAATGAAAACCTACAATTAGCCTAACAAACTCCCAACATCTGCTATTAGCCTAAGCACTGTTAGTATGAAAACCTCTGTTGAACAGCATATGTTGAATATCATCTGTTGTTCTTTAACATCTTTTGACCCATAGCAGACCTTTGATTCTTCAGACTTTCTTCATCAACAAACGATCACTTCAAGCAGATGTTCTCTTTTGGCAGACTTTAGCTTTGAGAAACCTTTACAGTAGCATATATTGATTCTTTCTAATTTGGGGGAGTAAATTCTTCAAAAAACTATTATTCATAATCAGATATTCTAGAATATTTTGGCTTTGCAATCATCTGTTCAGCCTTAAACTAACCTAAGAGATTTAAACTTATGTTGACTTACCAAACATCTGTTCAGGCACAATTCAACATCAACATAATCTAAATCAAACTCAGAGACAATTTCACATCTACATCCATATCGATCTGCAATCCTCATTAAAAACTATATAATAATACTTATGCTTGCTAAAATAAGTAAAAGTAAAATGCTCCACAAAGATTAATAGGATTAAAATTTATTTATGAAATTAAAAGATCAACAATTACGTCGATTAGTGAACAACGAAACTTTGAAATCTAACAATAACACCCAGAAATTTAAGAATCTAACAGGAAGAATTAAGAAATTTTAGCTTCAACTCCATCGAGTGTTGAACCTCTCGATGTATATCCTTGAGCATCACCATGAACTCCACGTCTCTATCACCACACTCTATATTACTGACGACACAAAGGTCATGAATGGAAGTTGAAGGCATCGCCATCAGGTTTTTGGAAACCTGGTCTCTCGTGAACAGACCAAGATGCAGGCCATCAAAACATATCGTTAGCTCTTGGAGAGTAGCTCTATCCTCATATACTTGATCCTCAACTTGCTTGATAAAGCGCTGCTTTAAATCATCAGACTCTTCAGAAATGTATGATGACATTTTAAGTTATATGTTGGTAGTAAAACGTGATGAAAAATAGGTGAACTGTCAATGATATTATATAGTGAAATATCTAACAGCCCAAAGGTCATATTTAAATTCACTGTACATTTAATAATCTAGGAGAGAAAACTTGTACAATTAATATAAACATATACACATGTCATATTTAAAAACAACAGCACTTTAATGCAAAACTTTTCAAAAATAAATTTTCATGGGAAAACTATAAAATTAAATATCAAGAAACCGAAAGGACAAATTTTAAACCTTAAAAAAACAGCTTATCATAATTACGATTAACCTCTTCGTTTACCATAAAGATACATTTTAAACACTATAAAGACTGATGATTTGTTTGATTCAAAACATCAACAAATTGTCTTTTTTAAAAAACTATCTGTCAAAAAACAAATCAAAATCAGCAACACAAACAATACTCTAGATGGCAAACAGATGCTTCTACCACTGGTCAGACACCAATGGTATTAAAATGCAATTCTCTAGATGGTCCCTCGAAGAAAACAGGGCTGATGAATAACTAAATAGAAAAATCGACATCATCAGTGATAATAATTACAAGAAAACGTGGAGTAGCATCGGATTGCTTGATGAAGTCCTCCACTATCCTACATCAGACTTCAAGAAAATCTACGACATGTTAGCAGTTCTGCAAAAAAAAAAAAAAAAACAATGAAATTGCATGGAAGAAGGCGAGAGTCTACTAAATCCTAGCAAGTGTTAATTGTAGCGTGTAATATTTTATGTATATTTAAGTGTTTAATCTTTCTTTGTATTTAATTTAATACTATCAATATCCATATTAACATATTCTAAAATCTACATCGCAAACAGATGCTTCTACCACTGGTCGCTTGAAGAAAACAGAGCTGAAATATATCAACACTTTAAAATAAAAATTATCAACATTATCAACACTTTAAAAAAAATCTACAAACCTAAAATAACCCACAGACGATTGTATGAATTTCAAACAACTCTGATTAGGCTGAAATATAAAGCGAGAATTAGAGTAGATCAATTCAAAATTTAAAATTCAAAATTACAAAAAAAAACATACTTTCAACGATGTTGGAACAATTATGTGAAGTACAAAGATCTATAATTGGAGATTAACCGGCTGAATATAGGAGCTCTGCATTTGAGAGAAAGAGAGAGAGTGTGACACCTGGGTCACTGCGACCATCAAACAAATACCAAACCAATGAAATATTGTATTTCATACTTGGGATCTGTATAAATATGTGTATCTTTTGCACATATCATTTTTTGTTCGATTTCAAGCTTTAAATCACTTTCTGGAAGGTTATACGCGCACTGATGCGTAAATATAACCAGTTTAATGCAACGAACACTTCGGAATAGTGATATAGGCTGAACATACCTTAAATAACCTTTACATAACTTAAAAATAAGTTTCGAAGGCTTTGGTATGGCAAAATTAAGTTAAATCGCATACAGGGACTAAATTTGACAAACTGCGAAAGTATGACTATTCGTACTAGAGCAGACATTCAGGAACATGACCATAAGTTAAACATACCATAAATATCCTTTACATAGCTTAGAAATAGGCTTTGAGGGGTTCGGTGTGCTAAAATAAACTTTTGGGGCATTCAGGGACTAAAAGCGTCAAAAAACGCACAAGTTTGCACTTTCACGCATATCTTACGTTCTGAATACATCCAGACATCCAAAAATTTATGTAAGCATTTTAGTGTTTGGCTTGTCAAAATTCCATTCGCCGCGCATTTTGGACCGTTTTTGCGTCCGTTACGACTTCCGTCGTAATTAAGCGAACATCGCAACCGTACGGCCAAACGAACCAACATCCGAGATGTTTTCAAGCATATTTCATGTTCCCTATGTCTTAACATCATTGTGGAGCTTGAAATTGGGTTTGACGGGTGTTAGAAGTGCCGTTACGCAACGAAACAAGGTGCAGGGACTGAAACTGTCATTTCTGCATAGTTGATGGCTTACGGACCGTAAGCCACCACCCTTACGGTCCGTAAGGGGTCCCCAGCACATCATAATGTTCTAAACCAGCTGTTAACAGCTGTTAACCACTCCCAAATCCTTTGCCACATGTTAATCCCTGATGGTGGGGGGCCAATTTGGGTACCATAAGGTTTCAACAAGTGTAGGGACAAGATCAAAGCACGTTATCCGATAAACGATCTTAACGGTTCCAACATTCCTATAAATACCCAACCCATCACAACTCAAAACCCACTTGAAATCTGATTTTTTCTCTAAGTTGGGGTGTTTTATCACTTCATACCTGAGAAATATTTGGAAATCAAAGCTTTCGGGGACCCTTTGTAAGTGTTCCTTCGTTGTTTTATTGCTTTATCGTTAAAGTCAAACTTCGTTTGACTTTCTGCATTAACCAGTTTATGGTCAATGCGAAGTTCATTTGAACTTCATAACGTGAGCAAAATCACGATGGTTATAGTCCCTAGTGACTATACCTACTGATTACCACGTTATCTAGGCTCAGTGACGAGTCGTAGTTTCGGCCAAAATGCGTGTTATTGCGTATTTTGTAACCAAACTACTCTTAGGTATGAAAACCATTTGTTTTGATATCAAACCTGTTTTCTAAACTTAGTTAAGCATGTTTTGACATGCTTAGCTCGTCACTTTTAGTTTATTGCTTATATAGGGTAGTAAGGTAAGCGATCTAAACAATCGCTTATACTTTCAAACCCGACCCGTTTGGTCGATCATTAAGATCCGACCAAACATATTAGGTGACCATAGTTATATAGGGAATAACCTTCCGAGGTTATACCTTATGGTCACATCGTTTGAGTAGTTGTATGATAGGTAGTATATATGCCTTAGGTAAATTACCAAAATGCCCTTTTTACGCCAAAATTCATTTTAAGCATATGTAACATAACTTTTGATATCTAAACTGATTTGGCAACAATATTAGACATGTTAAGGCATATTTTACTTGTCATAGGACTAGTTAGGAGGTCCGAACGCGTTTCACGCGAACGACGCATTAAAGTAGCATAAGCTACCTAAACGGGTCGTGATGGGTCGTAAGCACTCAGGTTAGGTTTCATTTTAGTATGTAGGCTTTGTTAAACCATATTACATGAGTTTCCATGCTCATTTGGTTTACGAACCTTCATTCTATCCGATCCTCCGATATAGGTCCGTTTATTAATGTAGATACCTATATTAGGTGCCGTTTGATATTCGTGATCTTCTAGCTTTGCTTGGTGGATATCTAAAGTCTATTGAGCAATCTCAAGTGAGTACAAAGACCCCTCTTTTACCGTTTTCAAACTGTTTTGGGGTGAAACACATGTGCCTACTTGTTACTTTCATGCTTTCCATGTTTTCACATCATATACTTGCTATGTTCATTAGTACATTTATAGTACATAATTTCAATACATTTTATGCTATGTATGTCCATTTAGTGCATACTTAGTACATTGTTTTACATTACATTTTATGCTATGTATGTCCATTTAGTGCATACTTAGTACATTACTTTACATTTCTGCTATGTATGTTTACTTAGCACACTAGACATTGTTTTACATTGCATTTCTGTTGCATATGCTCATCCAGCATATGAACACATTATATTACATTTTGAACCGTTGTAACCATTTGACTATGTGAACCGTCGTAACCATTTGATTATATGAACTGTTTGTAACTGTTGAACCGTGTGAACCTTTTGTATCTGTTGACATGATTTACATTTGACAATAGACATTAGACTATACATAAACATTTCTACAATTGTTAAACATTACATCTTGGTGGTTTGGTTTGAGTAAGTGACTTAGGTAACGAGGCGTGTGTAATATGATACAAGCATGGTGGATACGCCGCGGGTACTTCCTATATATAAGTGCTTGTATGGTATTACATATCGTAGCGTTATTTGAATCATTTCAATTTAAGACATATAACATTTTATACAAATAACATACTTTTCACAAGACATTGTTTTACAAACAAACTCATCTTACATGGTTATTCATTTAACCTTACATTTATTTATACACATCATCTGATCTTATTGTTTTTCAAACGATTTACAAAACAAATCAATTTACAAGGTTCATGACTAAACTTTATTAAACATTTTCTTAAACTTACAAGTCATGAATCCTATTTTTCACAAAACCTATGTATCTCACAGGCATTTTTATGCTGACGTACCTATTTTCACATGTGTTTTCAGGAGTTGATGCATAGGACTTATCGAGACATACTTAGGCGGACCTGTGCCTTAGTGACTTAAAACGAGACAAGAACTAGTTAATTTTTGTTATGTACTCTTTGTTTCTTGTTTAAAACAATGTAACTCTCTTGTTTGAATAATAAAACGAAACTTTAATTGCCATGGATTTGAAACAATTAATTCTGTTACAACACTCCCTGACGTTTCCGCCACGTTTCGTTGTCTCATGTGGTCGGGGTGTGACAGAAAAGTTGGTATCAGAGTCAGGTTTCGATCCTGGGACCTGTGGGTTATGGGCCCACAGGTCCCAGGATCAAAACCAGGCTCTGATACCAACTTTTCTGTCACACCCCGACCACGTGAGATAACGAAACATGGCGGAAACGTCAGGGAGTGTTGTAACAGAATTAATTGTTTCAAATCCATGGCAATTAAAGGGAATTAGGTTATTAGTAATGCTTTGACCTAGTCTATAACCTTCCTAGGACCCTAACGCGGGTTTACTTGCGTTTAGTCATAAAACGACACCTTCACCTATCCTTAGGTGATAACCACAATGAGAACACAAAGTTCGAATCCGCTTTGAAAATTAATCATCTGTTTTTGGATGATTGATTACTAGGTTTTGAACCCTCTGTTATAAGGTTTTGAACCCCTTTGAATTTTCAAACTCTCGTCAAAGTTTTTGGTCCTAAATAGTGTGAACACGTGCAAACTGGAAGAGTGAATGCCTGTACCCTGAGTTTTCTGTCTAAGGCTAGAGTGTTCGTACAAATCCACATAATCGGATCAGTCACTCTTACCTGGGAACTCTTGGGGTGAGTGTCCACTTATAGGCGAGCATGTCTTCGCGATACATTATGAGGATCTAATTGCTTTGTTTCAGCCTTTGTGTGTCGTTTGTTTGCTTCGTGGTTCAAACAAATGACCACCACCCATGATTTTGGTCGGTAATTGTAACATCCTATTCTTACACAATGCCATTTCATTTGTTTTCTCTCTTGTTTCCCCTTTTAGAATGCCTCCACGACACGAAAATCAGGTATCTATTGAAGAGCTGGCAGCTGTCATTACACAGCAAATGACTGCTGCAATCCCGAACATCGTTGCTCAATGTAACCAAGCCCTCAACAACAATAATGCCCCCTGCAACTTCAAGACGTTCAACTCGGCTAAGCCATCAAAGTTTTCTGGGTCTCAAGGAGCGACTGCACTTCTGCAATGGTTCGAGAGTCTAGAGAGCACCTTCAGGCATGTTCAATGTCCAATCGAGCGAAAGGTAGAATCCACATCTAGTGTCTTTGAGAAACGAGCTTTGACATGGTGGAATGGTATGATGAGAGATAGGGGTGCCGATGTGGCACTGGCTCAAACGTGGCAAGAGCTTCGAGCTCTGATGATGAAGGAATTTTTTCCTCGTCACAAGATCAGGGCCTTGGAAAGGGAATTCGATGATCTTAAGCAAGACAGTGGTGAACATCGAGCATACACTGATCGATATGAGGAGCTGAGCCTGTTGTGTCCTACCATGGTTACGCCTTTGGATAAGGCGATCGAAAAATACATTGATGGTCTCCCTGACTCAGTTCAGGACATTGTTACTGGTAGTAAACCCACTACAGTTAGACAGGCCATTGAGCTATCTGCAACCTTGACTGAATCTCAAATCAGGAAAGGTAAACTTTTTCGAAAAAGTGACAAGAAACCAATTGAGGAATCAAAGACCATGGATGAACAGACTGGATCCCCTAAGAAGTCAAAGAAGCGAAAGGCTTCTCAGAACTTCACCATGATTACTCACAATGATCAAGCCATCCCCAACCAACCAGCTCAACCCCCTGCTAGGAAGCCATACAATGGAATTGCACCCTTGTGCAACCAATGTAGCCTCCATCATCATGCCAATGTAAAGTGCCACAAATGCCAAACTTGTGGACTTATAGGCCATACAGCAAGAGTCTGCCCAGCTGCAGCTGCACCAAACCAAGCTGGCAACAATCCCGCTCAAGGTCGTTTTCTACCAGGTTCTTGTTTCAACTGTGGCGAGATGGGTCATTTCCGAAGAAATTGCCCAAAGCTTGCTAATGCAAATCCAGCACAGGGATGAGCATCTGACCGACCAGAAGACAACATCGTTTAGAAATAATCACGTCTTATGTATTATTTTCTTTTGTTGTCAAGGTCCATGAAACAGTTGTTATCATTGTTTATAAATAAATCTTTTATTTACCCTATAAAGAACATATCCCCTATAATACCGGCAAGCAAGGAATCGTATTCCTTGAAAAGCAAACTACCCCCAAAAATTTTTCCATCTTATGATCTCTTGCGTTTTCCACGAAATTCCTAAGTACCCGTTTCTTCTAAGGAAACGAAGTACAAGGCGCAAGTTACAACACTGGACGAATACCCAAAGTACCACTATAAATCCTTAATAAGGGTACCTAAGGATATTTCCATAAATCCTAAAATTGTTGTGTTCCTTAATTCGAATATTACGTTCCTTTGAAAACAAAATCGAATTTTTGGGAGATCATCCTATCTTTTCAGATAGATCCCAGAGGACATTGAAGTCCAGCGACTGGTTTCCTGGTGTACCTTGAATATCCATATTCAATCACTAACAAGTTAATAACAAATTAATAACCGAGTTAAACAACTATGTGATTATGTGCTTATGTGTTCCCTTTTATGTTTTTGTGTAATCCAAGTTTTGTTATCCAAATCCTCGTAGAATCTTCCATATCTTCGTATAAGGGATTCATAGTAGGATACCCAAAGGTACTATCTAAAATCCTTAATGGACTTCTACGTTGTAGTTAAGTCCCTTGGATTATAAAGTACTACTACATAATTAGACCCCTTGAGTGGTCTAGTTAAACAGATTGATCCAAAAATATGGTTAGGAACATCATGTGATGATATAGATGAAAGGACTCCTTGGTGGCCTAATTAAAAAGATCATCTGTCGATCTAATTAAAAGGACCCTATGGTAGTCTAGTCACCCTCATCACAGGTTTGATTTTCTTCCCCTAAACATTACAAGACAAACTGTGCGGACTGTGCAAGGAATTACGTAATTATGGATGCATACATAATTATGGAATTTAGTGCACAGAAACCACAACAAGTTTTGTCATGTGCCTAGAGTTAACTCTATTCATTTCCGTTTCTGAGGAAGCACCCGTTGAAAATGACTCCGTTTGTTCATTTTCGTTTCTGAAGATTGTCCGTTGAGGAAATGAATATCCGTTTGATTATCCTTTTCATTTCCATCTCTGATGAAGCAACCGTTGAAAATGACTCTGTCTGTTCATTTTCTTTTCAGAAGATTTTCCGTTGAGGAAATGAATCCCCGTTTGTTTAAATCTATTCATTTCCGTTTCTGAGGAAGTACCCGTTGAAAATGACTCCGTTTGTTCATTTTCGTTTTCTGAAGATTGTCCGTTGAGGAAATGAATATCCGTTTGATTATCCTTTTCATTTCCATCTCTGATGAAGCAACCGTTGAAAATGACTCCGTCTGTTCATTTTCTTTTCTGAAGATTTTCGGTTGAGGAAATGAATCCCCGTTTGTTTAAATCTTTCATTTCAGCATCTGAAGAATACTCATTGAGGAAAATGACTCTGTCCGTTCATTTTCGTTTCTGAAGATTGTCCGTTGAGGAAATGAATACCCATTTGTTTATTCCTTCATTTCCGCCTCTGAAGAATACTCGTTGAGGAAAATGACTCCGTCCGTTCATTTTCTTTTCTGAAGAATGTCCGTTAAGGAAATGACAGGATTATGCCTTGCATATCTCTGGTGGTTATTAGACACAAAGTCACAGATAGACTCCTACGAATAAATTTCGGGACGAAATTTCCTAAAGTAGGGGAGACTGTGACACCTGGGTCACTGCGACCATCAAACAAATACCAAACCAATGAAATATTGTATTTCATACTTGGGATCTGTATAAATATGTGTATCTTTTGCACATATCATTTTTTGTTCGATTTCAAGCTTTAAATCACTTTCTAGAAGGTTATACGCGCACTGATGCGTAAATATAACCAGTTTAATGCAACGAACACTTTGGAATAGTGAAATAGGCTGAACATACCTTAAATAACCTTTACATAACTTAGAAATAAGTTTCGAAGGCTTTGGTATGGCAAAATCAAGTTAAATAGCTTACATGGAGTAAATTTGACAAACTGCGAAAGTATGACGATTCGTACTAGAGCAGACATTCCGGAACATGACCATAAGCTAAACATACCATAAATATCCTTTACATAGCTTAGAAATAGGCTTTGAGGGGTTCAGTGTGCTAAAATAAACTTTTGGGGCATTCAGGGACTAAAAGCGTCAACAAGCGCACAAGTTTGCACTTTCACGCATATCTTACATTCTGAATACATCCGGAAATCCAAAAATTTATGTAAGCATTTTAATATTATGCTTTAGTGTTTGGCTTGTCAAAATTCCATTCGCCGCGCATTTTGGACCGTTTTTGCGTCCGTTACGACTTCCGTCGTAATTAAGCGAACATCGCAACCGTACGGCCAAACGAACCGACATCCGAGATGTTTTCAAGCATATTTCATGTTCCCTATGTCTTAACATCATCTTGGAGCTTGAAATTGGGTTTGACGGGTGTTAGAAGTGCCGTTACGCAACGAAACAAGGTGTAGGGACTGAAACTGTCATTTCTGCATAGTTGATGGCTTACGGACCGTAAGCCACCACCCTTACGGTCCGTAAGGGGTCCCCAGCACATCATAATGTTCTAAACCAGCTGTTAACAGCTGTTAACCACTCCCAAATCCTTTGCCACATGTTAATCCCTGATGGTGGGGGGCCAATTTGGGTACCATAAGGTTTCAACAAGTGTAGGGACAAGATCAAAGCACGTTATCCGATAAACGATCTTAATGGTTCCAACATTCCTATAAATACCCAACCCATCACAACTCAAAACCCACTTGAAATCTGATTTTTTCTCTAAGTTGGGGTGTTTTATGACTTCATACCTGAGAAATATTTGGAAATCAAAGCTTTCGGGGACCCTTTGTAAGTGTTCCTTCGTTCTTTTATTGCTTTAGCGTTAAAGTCAAACTTTGTTTGACTTTCTACATTGACCAGTTTATGGTCAATGCGAAGTTCGTTTGAATTTCATAACGTGAGCGTAATCACGATGGTTGTAGTCCCTAGTGACTATACCTACTGATTACCACGTTATCTAGGCTCAGTGACGAGTCGTAGTTTCGGCCAAAATGCGTGTTATTGCGTATTTTGTAACCAACCTACTCTTAGGTATCAAAACCGTTTGTTTTGATACCAAACCTGTTTTCTAAACTTAGTTAAGCATGTTTTGACATGCTTAGCTCGTCACTTTTAGTTTATTGCTTATATAGGGTAGTAAGGTAAGCGATCTAAACAATCGCTTATACTTTCGAACCCGACCCGTTTGGTCGATCATTAAGATCCGACCAAACATATTAGGTGACCATAGTTATATAGGGAATAACCTTCCGAGGTTATACCTTATGGTCACATCGTTTGAGTAGTTGTATGATAGGTAGTATATATGCCTTAGGTAAATTACCAAAATGCCCTTTTTACGCCAAAATTCATTTTAAGCATATGTAACATAACTTTTGATATCTAAACTGATTTGGAAACAATATTAGACATGTTAAGGCATATTTTACTTGTCATAGGACTAGTTAGGCGGTTCGAACGCGTTTCACGCGAACGACGCGTTAAAGTAGCATAAGCTACCTAAACGGCTCGTGATGGGTCGTAAGCACTTAGGTTAGGTTTCATTTTAGTATGTAGGCTTTGTTAAACCATATTACATGAGTTTCCATGCTCATTTGGTTTACGAACCTACATTCTATCCGATCCTTCGATATAGGTCCGTTTATTAATGTAGATACCTATATTAGGTGCCGTTTGATATTCGTGATCTTCTAGCTTTGCTTGGTGGATATCTAAAGTCTATTGAGCAATCTCAAGTGAGTACATAGACCCCTCTTTTACCGTTTTCAAACTGTTTTGGGGTGAAACACATGTGCCTACTTGTTACTTTCATGCTTTCCATGTTTTCACATCATATACTTGCTATGTTCATTAGTACATTTATAGTACATAATTTCAATACATTTTATGCTATGTATGTCCATTTAGTGCATACTTAGTACATTGTTTTACATTACATTTTATGCTATGTATGTCCATTTAGTGCATACTTAGTACATTACTTTACATTTCTGCTATGTATGTTTACTTAGCACACTAGACATTGTTTTACATTGCATTTCTGTTGCATATGCTCATCCAGCATATGAACACATTATATTACATTTTGAACCGTTGTAACCATTTGACTATGTGAACCGTCGTAACCATTTGATTATATGAACTGTTTGTACCTGTTGAACCGTGTGAACCTTTTGTATCTGTTGACATGATTTACATTTGACAATAGACATTAGACTATACATAAATATTTCTACAATTGTTAAACATTACATCTTGGTGGTTTGGTTTGAGTAAGTGACTTAGGTAACGAGGCGTGTGTAATATGATACAAGCATGGTGGATACGCCGCTGGTACTTCCTATATATAAGTGCTTGTATGGTATTACATATCGTAGCGTTATTTGAATCATTTCAATTTAAGACATATAACATTTTATACAAATAACATACTTTTCACAAGACATTGTTTTACAAACAAACTCATCTTACATGGTTATTCATTTAACCTTACATTTATTTATACATATCATCTGATCTTATTGTTTTTCAAACGATTTACAAAACAAATCAATTTACAAGGTTCATGACTAAACTTTATTAAACATTTTCTTAAACTTACAAGTCATGAATCCTATTTTTCACAAAATCTATGTATCTCACAGGCATTTTTATGCTGACGTACCTATTTTCACATGTGTTTTCAGGAGTTGATGCATAGGACTTATCGAGACGTACTTAGGCGGACCTGTGCCTTAGTGACTTAAAACGAGACAAGAACTAGTTAATTTTTGTTATGTACTCTTTGTTTCTTGTTTAAAACAATGTAACTCTCTTGTTTGAATAATAAAACGAAACTTTAATTGCCATGGATTTGAAACAATTAATTCTGTTACAACACTCCCCGACGTTTCCGCCACGTTTCGTTGTCTCACGTGGTCGGGGTGTGACAGAGAGAGAGAGAGAGATTACTTGCGGATATGAGTGAGAGAGATGAATTGAAATTTGAATGTGGAGCCAGAATCATGTATGTTATATATGTATATGTATATGTATATGGTTCGAATTTTGAATTTTGAATCTAGGCAGAGATTTTAATGGCTGGGGTTTGAATTTTGTACACATGAATACATCAATATGGGTAGAGGTTTTGAAAGCAGAGTTTTAAATGTATTTTAAGGTGATTTTATATATTAAGACTTATGATTCAATAATGACATAAGAAAGGCATTGTTGGACAGTCTTTATGGCTGACACATCAGCTTTTCTTATGTCATCGCATTTTCTCCTTTTATAGAAAGTATAGATAATTTATATTTTGTTTAATTTAGAATAATATTAATTAACTATCAATTTATTATAACACAAAATTGGAAAACAATTAATACTGATCAACCAAAAAAATACATGAAAATGAGAAAAACATACTTTACATAGATTAAGAGACATGTAACAAATGTTTTAAGTCTTCAATTCCATCTTTCTCAAAAAGAACGAATATCGAACCACAACGAGAGAAAATTGGTATAACAAGGAAATGGAGTTGTGTCACATTTTCATCTCCAAGTTCACATTTTCCATCTCCCTTCGAATGTAGCCTTGTCTAATGGTACCTACAAAATGAAAAATTAAAGTTACAGTTAAACGTGATTTCACGTTATTACATCTTTCTCAAAGAGAATGAAAAGTAACACACCGGACGAAGACTTTAATCAGAGCCATATATTAAAAGAAGTTGAAAATACAACAACTTTTCTTTAATAATAAACCTTTAGATATAAACTGGAAAACGAGAGTTGAAGCTCAAGAACACAACATTCCTTCTTTACCGACAAATTAATAAAGGTGTACACCTCATGCTAAAGTTGGGAGTTTACCATTCCATTTCTTAAATCAACTACCAGGCATATATAGATCTACGCGGGGCCTAACACAGGAAACTTACGTATTTTATTAACTTTTTTATACTTTTTTTAACAATTAAATGATTTATGATTTTTATTAATTTTTATTAATGTTATGGTTTTTTATTAATGTTATGGTTGTTTTATAACACATGAGATGTTTTTAAACCTCTTTCCTATCAAATATTATTTAATTAACTTGTGAATCTATATACATTAATTGTTGACTATACACACAAACAAAAAAACAAAAATACTGATATATAAAAACCATTACTGATCGGGTTACGTTTTTACAAATAAAAATAAAAACAACATAACATAAATATAAAAAAACATAACAAACTAAAAAAAAAATACTAAATAAACATTAGAAAATACAAAACATAAAAAAAATTTTAATCTACTAGAAAATCCTAATTATCTCCCACTCTAAAACACGCGTGAATTCACGACCAACCTCGTGTCGATAGTTGATGAGAGCGACTTGCAAGGTGTCGTCCTCCCCGAGGTCACCACCTAGGTACTCAACCTCATTGTGGATTTGCTCGAACCCTTCACAATCGACACGGATCACCCTAAACCGTGAAGATAACACGTCCACGGTACGGTTGTGGGCACTGACATGGCCAGTGAATTCTCGTAGAACTCTAACCCATAAAGCACCGTGTGACCGGCGCTGTGGACTGCAGATGGCTTCTACCCAAGCCTCGCAAAGAGCAAGGTCTTCCTCATGTGTTCAAGAGCTTGCCATGGGGTGTATGGTTTGGCTCTTGAAGACGGGAACAGCGTGCGTTGAAACTGCTATGGGAACGTGATGGGTTCTGGTGGTACATGGTATTTTATAGTCGTAAAAAGGTTGATTTTAAATTTAAAATTAATATAATAAATTTAAAAGTTAATATTAAAAAGTTAATACTACTAATATCCAAGCTAAATACATAGGATACAATACTATATAAACATAAAAATAAAACCTAAATATTTAAACTAGAATGCGCCACACCGCTACGTGCTCAAAGTCCTCTTTGTAGTGATGCTTCTGGTCGACTAGTGCCACTTGAATAACTTCGTCTTTAGAGAGCTCATTGTGTGGATTTTGGACAATCAAAAACAAAGCATGGAAAATATTAATCTTGTATCGGAGATGAGCAAAACGTGAATCTATATCGTCCACAGTACGATTGCTCTGACCAACTTGAGCACGAAAGTCACGTAACATCCTGTTCCAAAAACTAGTACGTCGACTCGGATATGTCGATTCTTCCTGGATTCCAACATAACACTAAGCCAAGGCTATGTCTCCTTCTTCGGTCTATGCACTTGTCATTTTTGGAGGGGACAAAAGGTAGAGAATATTGTTATGAATGAGGTAAATGAGTTGTTTAAATATGGGAAGATAGAAGATGTTATTGAATGAGAATAATGAGTTGTTTAAATAGAGGAATATAGAAGATGTTTTTCTTTGACATGAAAAAATAATAATTTATACAAAAAATAGAAACCTACACATTCGAGATATTATAACATAAGACACTTAGTATTACTTCTCGGGTCATACCTTCCGGCTTCTTAGGTTGATTACGTTTACTTGGGCTTTTGGGTTTGTTTCGGTGTTACTCAGTAAGGCTCCTTGCGATCTCTCGGTGAAATTGTGGGCAAGTTGGCTTAATTGTTTTTCTATATTTTGAACACTAGCCCTTTGGTTTCTAATTTCCGCTTCAGTTTGTAGGAACCTTTCCGAGTATCTTTTATCGGATTCAGAGAAGTGGCGAGTGATAATATCCTCAAACCTCTCTCTTCCTCCTTGTTGTTGTGGTTGGAAACCTTGTTGCTCATTTTCGTGGTTGTTGTTGAAAGTTAAATCATTGATTTTGATTTTGTTGGTTATTACCACCGATTCCCTCCAACTAAAGTTGGGATGATTACGCCACTCGGGAGTGAAAGTGTTACTTTGAGCTCTCGGTGGTCGTGGCCGGTTATTTAGGTAGTTTACCTCTTCCGTTTAATTTTCTAAATCTTTCATACAACTCCAGATTTCATGAGGGCTGCCGCATCTTTCGCAAGTTATAACCGAAGCCGTTTTGTTTAATTCAAGCTTCTTTATTTTATTAGTTAAGGCTTCGATTTGGGCTTGCAAAGAAGTGGATTCATCCACTTTGTGGGCGCCCGGGGATATAGATCTTGAGCCCCTAGGAGTGTGGCTTTGAAAACTATTTTGAGCAAGATCTTCAATTTGATTATAAATTTCCTCAAGTCGTCGATTCCCAAGGAGTCCCCCGGAGCCGGAATCAAGGATTTGCATTGTGTGCGGCAAGAGTCCGTTGTAGAAAGTGGACACTTGTTGCCAACGTTCAAGACCATGATGGGGCATTTCCTTAATAGCTCCTTGAACATTTCCCATGTCTCGTACAAGGATTCCCCGTCTTCTTGAGAGTAAGTGTTAATCTCGGCCATGAGTTGGCGGTTTTAGCGGGAGGGAAATATTTGTAGAGAAATTTTTGGGCAAGTTCATCCCAAATGTGTACAGACCCACTTGGGAGGGTGTTTAACCAAACTTTCGCTCGGTCTTTGAGGGAAAAGGGGAACATACGGAGTCGAACAACATCGCTAGAGGCTCCGTTGATCCGGAAGGGTCACATATTTCCAAAAAGTTGGTAATATGTAAATGGGGATCTTCATCGGATAGGCCATGAAAAGTGGCGAAATTTTGGAGCATTTGTATTAGGTGTGGTCGAAGCTCAAAGTTATTAGCATCGACATTAGGAGGGTTAATAGCGGCTCTAAACAGTAGGTCGTAGGTAATCCATGAGAGTGTGTTGATCTGCAACAGGGAGGTTTTTGGTTGAGGCTTTTTGTCGGTTCTTGGCTTGAAGTCTTTTTCTCAAAAAGCACTCGGGTTCGTCAAGCGGTACTTTTATGTCTTTATCGGAGGTGGAGGTCATGCACTAAACTGTATCTCTTGCGAATTATATAAAATTGTGTGATTTTCTGCGAACAAAAACAAAAAGAATGCCTGATCAGAAGGTTAGCACAGCCCCGTGCTGATGTAGCACGACCCGTGCTGTCCAAAAAAAGTTTCTGTTTTCAAGTTTCCAGATACTGGAAGTTCAACACGGCCCCGTGCTCCTTTAACATGACCCCGTGTCTCTGTTCCAATAACAAGAAAATAGCTCTTCCCAGATAATATAGGTTTAACACGGCCTGTGTTGATCAAACACGGCCCCGTGTTATTCCTGCAGAAAGTAGAAAATTAGAAGAAAAATTAAAAAGAAAAGATAAAAATGACTAGGCCGTTAATTTTAAGCTTTCTTAAAATCTTGTGTCATCGGCAACGGCGCCAAAGACTTGACGTGCGCGGGTGGAGTTATATTTTTAAGTTATATTTTTAGCTCTTTTTACTCGGAAATTCAAGTTTTAAATTTATAAAACACGATGTACTACTATCACTCTACACACACGTTAGGGCAAGTGCACCCATCGCGGACGTAGTATAGTGATGGCAAGATACCGAGGTCATCCAAGGACGCAAAAGCTTTTAATATTGGGTTATCGTTAATGTCTAATCGAACCAAAATTTGATGAAAAGATTTTAAAACTATAAAAAGATAAACTAAAAAATAAAATATAAGGAAAAACAAATAGACAAGAAGTAATCACTTGGTTCCAACTTCTCTTTTATGTATCCTTTAATGATTTCCACACTTTGGGCATTTTAAGAGATTATCTTTAAGTTATAGTAGTAGGCCCCCTTCCAGGCAGCCTTACTCTCAACCTATTGGTCTTAGTCAGCAGGGAGACAATCCCGCAAGGTCGGAATATTGAAAGATAATTAAGTAGTTATTAATGCAAAAAGTGGTAGGCCCCCTTCCAGGCAACGTTACCCTCAACCCTTTGGTCTGAGTCAGTAGGGATACAGTCCTCACGGGGTTGGTTTAATGGTTTAATAGTAGTTTATAAATAAGGGATTCAAACGGTTCTTACTTCTCCCGCGGGGGTTAAGATCGTCCGCTTGTGAAGTCCTACTAAGCTTGAACAAGGTTCTCACGGGATCTATACACTGAACGAGACATAGAATTTACCCAACCACCCTTCTAACCCCCTTCCAAGTAGTTAACGCGCTTTATATAGACCGTAAAGACACGAATATATGAATCAATGGCATATGAAGAATGATTAGATAAATTCACCTCAATATAAAAAAAGTAGTTATTAAAGTCATTAATACATACCCAATTAAAAAGGAGCCAAAGATTGGAAATAAAAAAGAAATACATAAAAGATTTGTTTTCACCAAGTGATGTAAGAGTTTAGTCAAGCATGGCCTATGTTTGATAAATAATCTTACGATCAATCTTGGATCCCGAGACTACTACACACTCTAAATGATGGAAGATGGATGATGGTGGTGGATGATGGTGTTGTAGTGGTGGTGGAGTGATGTCAAGTGTGAGAGAAGTGGTTTGCCAAGGGATGGTTTGGAATGGAACCAAGCACCCCTATTTATAGCTAAATTCAAAAGCTCAGCCCGGCCGGTACCCGCCTGGCACGGTCCCATGGTCATCTCTCTCTCTCTCTCTCTTCCTCATTAACTGGTGTGTCAGGTCTTGTACTAACACGACCCCGTGGGTCAACGGCATGACCCGTGGCCAATGTACTTGCTGTACTATCTAGATTCTATAAATCTTAAAGTTGACCACGCCCCGTGTTACCTTAGCACGACCCCGTGTTGGTTGTCTGTTTTTGTCCTTTGATGTTGTCTTTTCTTCTGCAGAGATTCTAGTATTGGACACGGCCCCGTGTCAAGTCTTCTTATCTTGCTATTCTCTTGGTTTGTGTGTGGATTGGGGCTTGGCGAGTTGCGTCAATCCTCTTTCTTTGTATTTATGTTGGTTTTTGCTGTTATTTTGCTCCTTTTACACGTTTAAGCTCTTTTGACCCTGTAAATTAAAAAGAAACAAAGAAACAAGCTTTTTCCAACATTAGTACCGAAAAGGGGTTAATTTAACGCCGTATTTGATACAATTTATATGTTGTATTTTGTGCACATCAGCACCACACGTATGGTCCTTGTTTAAAGTGTTTGGCCTTAGGTGATCCGTGTACAGTTTGCATCTCCCATGCTGCAATGTGTCATTTGGAATAGTGCCAAGTTGTTGTTTACAATTTGATTTAAACGGAACTCAATACGCTTGTTAGTCATAACTGAATGATAGATTCTACAAACATTGGTCCGCTTCCATTTCCATTTCTTTTGTAACCACAATGCTTTAAATTGGATACGTCGAAACACACGTTTTCATATGTTAACGCATCACATAACGTGCTGAAGAACTATGTCACACCCCCAAAATACCACCTAGGGAATATCTCTGTTAGGCGTGTGATGTACCAACAACGAGCCACTAATTACATTGAACCCATACAAGTTTCAAAATAAAATCCTCAATTATTAATGAAAAACACCATCAATAAGTTTAAATGAAAACCAATATGTTCAGCGGAAGCAAATAGTAAACCAAGTTAAACTGTTTCAAAACCAAAGTATAGTATCAATAATCCAATCACATGAATCCTTCCAGTCGACCCATGACCACTCCAGCTACTCCAAACAGCAAGTTCCCCAAATCCAAGACATCTAACGACCTGCGAGCATGCAACAAGTGTATCAAACAACGCTGGTGAGTTCATAGTTTTACGAAAAACGTTGGTTACCAAGTGTTTAGTTAATCCATTGAAATTTAATGTTGATAATATCCCGAATACAAGACGGCTTCTGATTTACATTGCCCTTTCTCCAATGCTCCTATCAAAGCATTGGTCATGACTAGGTCATTAGTTCAACACCCGTCCTCCCAGGAACGGGGTGAGGTTGCCAAACCTAAGCAGCGCTACTAACTAATACCATGTTACCTCTCAGGTAACCAAACAACATGGAGGGACTTTAATGGTGATAGGATGAGTATATTATCCAACATTCCCAAATTTACCCAAAACCAATCCCTCTCAGGGATACCCAAAGACTGTCCCAACCACCGGGACGCATGCTCAAGAGAGACGAACTCACCTTTGATTTCCTCGGTAAGATTAAAGTATGTGTTCCCAGTTGGTCAACTAACCCCTATTGTGGTTACCAAACCAGTCAGTTTCGTGCAAACATAACACATGTGTTCTTTGCATTCATTACACAGGTTGAAATCAAGCAAAATATATTTCGTCACGCAAGTCACAATAAGTATCCGTATCATTAAACACCGTATTCATAACATAGTGAGTGTTTGGTTCCTAATTGATCCATATTACCAATCCACACAACTCATGGCAACAAAATTCATTCAATGATTACCCTAGTGTTTGACTTAACTGAATTAATGGCCCAAATACAATTTACAACTCCACTTTAATATTAATACTTGTTTACCAAATTAAGACTAATAACAGTCCATTTAATTTCGGCCCATACTAACACTACCCCCTTTGACATGCTAACCCAAACCTCCTACCCGCCTAAACAATTCCCACATAAAACTTAACCAAAACAGTTAATCCGTGCAAAGCCCATCGCCCAAAACCCAGCAGTTTCTTGCGGCCCAGATGTGGCCCGCTAGTTCCCGGCCCATACTTACTTAAGTGATCCCAAGTTAAGTGCTTAGCAGGTTGGGCTTGCAACTAAGTATGGTGTGCTTAACCCAATCGCAGATCATTAAATCTACCAGCCCAAGGTATGGTTGTGTTTGATCCAATTAATGTGATGTTTTGATTCTATTAACTATACCCTTATAGCAATCTCAATCAATCGGTTTAGATAACCCTCATCAAACGCATTATCTTTAAACAGTGTTAGCAATTAGCATAGCCATTATTATAACCATTCACATAACAATTTTCCCATGCTACACATTATCCATTTGGCCACATAACACTTTGTATCACCAACATACAAAACAATTAATAGCTTAACAGTCCAAAAAGGCCCTCCTATAAGCATTCGGTCCAATTTGGTGCCAGGCCCATTAGTGAGTTCATTTAGCCGTGCGGCCCAGAACCTGTGGCCCACTGACCCGACGTGCAGCCTGCCAGGACCCGGCCCAATCTAGCAACAACCTTTGTATAACATATCAATCAAACAATTGACTCTAATCAATATCTATAACATATCAATCAAACAATTGTAATTTAAGGTCCATACGCCATATTAACCCATCCTATAAGCATGTTGTCACACAAAATCATTGATCACAAATACTTATCTCAAAGCAGGTATCATTGTCATATATTACCCTACCATTAACATACTAGTCGGCCACAATTAATCATCATATTAGCGACATCCAATAATTCATATACATAACATCATGCAAATATAAATAACCATAGACAAGAACCACTAACCAGACTTAATTCGAATAAGATGATAACTCGAGAGGGGGGGGGGGGAGAAAGTCTCCTGTGCCACACGTAAATATGAAAGGGAGTAGGGTTTGTTTTGAGTTTGGAGTTTTATCTAATCAAATAACACATTACGTAATTATACAATATGAGGGTTTGGGGCGGTTCACCTATTAGACCAATATAATTTGGGCTTAAGCCTAAGCCCACACAATTGGCTATTAAGACTTCTTAACAAACTCTAAAACCCCTTTGGGTCGATGTGAGGACATTTGGACTTCGGGCCTGATTTATGCGTGTGGGCCGGTGTAGGAGTAGTTCTCTGGATTAGCTCATTGGTACATAAGAGCGTTACAGCGGTTTCTTGTAGTTAACTTGTTAAACACACGTAACACATACATAATCACATTATACATATAGCAAGTATATTACATACATAAACGTTTAGCAGTTTTTATCGTCGCAAAGGACATGAAAAGGATGTAATCAGAAAACATAATCCCGTGACTAAATGACACTGACCTTAAAAGTTTGGGTTGTCACATCATCCCCAACTTGAAAGAAATTTTGTCCCGAAATTTGACAAGTAAGCACAGAGAAGTGGAGTGTTAAGTCAAGATTGTTGCAGATTTTCCCCAGGTGCTACATCATCCCCAATGAAGAGGAATTTCGTCCCGAAATTCACCGGTTGCATCAGATTTAGATTAATCGACTGGAATTAAGTGTGGGTACTTAAGCTTCATCTGATCCTTGCGTTTCAATAGGTTCCAAAACAACTACAACTTGTCGTTAACCTCCGGCCCTAGTAAAGATATCACAAGTGTTTCATCAAACAAACGCCTCTTGTAGACTTGGGACATAAATGACATCATGATGTTACCCAATTCGTCAGGTCACTCAAGTTTGTAGGTCACGTTACCGATCCTTCCCAGACTTTTAATTGGCCCATCGTGACGTCAGTTAAGCTCGCCATGCTTCCCAAGCATTCCACACCCTCCCAGGGTGAGACTTTCAACACAATGCGATCGCCTACAGCGATCCTCCAGCGTTTTCCCAAGTTTATGAGCTTTCCTGACGGTCATGCGTTGCCGCCAATCGGCTCCTCACCCAGACAACCTTCCCAAGAGTTTCGACCATTGGTAAGAGTCCTTCCAATTTCCAATTTGCACCAAAGCCAGTCACACACGTGCTCGCAGCATGTCTTCGAGTGCCAAGAGAGTTCGTTTTCTCTGATCGTTTGCCCAACGGCGATAAGTAATGCTCTGGTCCTGACGTGAGCCAAGGGTGTTGTGTATTGCCTGACATAAATCATGCATAGATCAAATTCAGAAGTAACAGGAGTTGGCACCTCGTGCCTAAAAGCCGCCTCTCTCAGAGGAACATTCATAACTGTGACGACTCATCAGTTTTCTTGATTGCAAGAAAGTGTGCTGGTAACTTGAGTCCATCAATGATCACCCAGGTGATAATGTTTCCGTTTCGAGTTGTAAGTAGACCAGTGAAAAAATCCATGGCAGTCTGTTCTCATTTCCATACATGTGTTTCTGGTTGCTAATATCCCACCTTGACTTTCCCACATGTCAAACTTCGTTCCCATGCGTGGCTATGTGGGCCTTTAGGCCCGGTCACCCGTACATGGTCTTCAGGTTTTAATACATCCTATCAAAACTCATATGAATAGGATATCGAGGCCCGTGTGCTTCACCTGCACCAGTTCCCTAAGGTTGCTGTATAATGAGGTCCATATTTGTTCCATGAAGTAGCAAATATCGTCCGACCTGCCAAGGGTGGCTTCCCCATGCCCCACATGGGTCAATCTTGAGAACTCTCTTCCTTTAGTTCTTCAGTTTGAAGAAGGCGAGTCTGATCAGGTATGTTAGAACGGGTAGCGAGCTGCAAAGCTCGTGCACGTCCAGGTTTCACGGTCGTAATCATTCAAAAGTTCCATCCAGCGATGCCATTAACTGATTTAACTTTCTCGTAACCAAGGTACACGAGAGACCTTTGTGATCAGTCTAAGTAGTGCATTCGGTACCATCCAAGTAATGCCTCCCACTTAAATCCAACGACCACGGCTTCCACCGCAGATTGTATGTCGTGCAGTTCCTCTTCGTAACACCATTACGTAAGTCATCACTCTCTCGTGTTACATCGGCGTGTAACTGGGACTCTGATTCGAACCATCATGGTGTACCTCCGGATCATCGGTACCCTCGGATAGAAGTGATGCTCAGTGCGTTGCAGGGTTGGGTTTCAAGAGCTGAAAAGACGTTCCCCGGTTTTATTTCCCATAATTCACAGCTCCCCGCTGTGCTAAAGAGGTTGAAGTTGCGTAATCTTCGAAAATCCCATGATGAATCTGTGATAGTATCCAGTGAACCCAATAGTAAATACTCTTCCACGTGCCCCGCTCCCACCATTGTTCCCATTGTTGTTATTCCCAGTATTGTTGTTGTTGCTAGCATTCTGATTAAGTTGAGGGCAATCCCTCTTAAAATGACCCTCATCACCACACTGAAAGCACCCCTTTTGATTACCCTGATTATGTTGAGGCTGTTGCCTCTCCTGTTGTTGTGGCTGCTGCTCTTGTGGCTGCTTAGGAAGCCAGACTCTACAATCTTTAGCCATATGCCCCACCTTGTTGCACCTGTGACATACTCGAGTGCATGGCCCGCGATGGTGGAACATACACTTATCACACTTTGGTAGCTTTCCTGCGTAGGAACCCTGATTTGAGTTGTTGCTTTGATTCTGATTCACAGAAGACGACTGGCTAAAACTACGGTGGATGTTGTTGTCTGCCCTTTTCTGAGATTGACTGGCGCTGGTTGTTTTGTCAGCATCGTTCCATTTTCGCTTGTTGTCACTAACAGGTGTGGTAGCTGTAGCAGTAGGGGTAGTAGTGTGACAACTGTCACTTTTTCGTACATTCCGTACACTAAATGAACAGTAATTTGTGCTTTAATAGTTGTGAATGATCTAGTTTACAAGACAAACGAATTTTTGATTACTGTTATATACATACAATGGCATTTCATGTTTATCGTTGCTATATGCAACACGAGATAGTTCTAATGATACATAGAACAGAATTGGCACCATTACCAGACAAACTAAGAATACTGACGATGTTCAGTACATAGACAGACAATATTTTGAGGTCCAGTATGAGCCAGAGACCAAGTGATACACTAGTATAGTGTGTAGGGAAGTAAGGACCACCAAACTGCATTCCTCAGTGATAGTTTAAGTGCCGGGAAGTGCTTAAAACCCACATGAAGTGCAGAATTCTGTATAATTCAGCAAAAATCAGCTTTTTAACAAGCTAGTAATGTGCAAAAATATGACAAAATGGTCTTGTATGCTTTCCTAAGTGTCGGGAATTAAAAGTGCCACAAAAGGATACTTAAAGAACACTAAACGGAATAACTTGACACTTTAACGGACCGGTATCTAACTGAACAACCAGACATTACCCGGAACACTAAAATATTGCTAAAAGCTTTGTTTTACTTTTTCTGAACTAGTTATGGTTCCCGAACACTTAAACATTCTATATAATACAAGAAACACTTGAAACACTAAACTTTACAATTAACCATCCACTAGTTACCTACATCTACCAACAAATTACAATTTACCCCCCCCCCCCATATATGATTTACGGCTCACACAAGGAGGCCCCACCACAAGATCACTTAAATCTTCTATAATCTTCCTAAATCTCCTCTTGGGATTTGTTGTGATTTAGTTTGTACTTAGGGGGACATTATGACCAATGGACAATGGAGTTAGAGATTATAAGAATCATTCATCTTCTTCATCAATCACCAACACAAACTCACTCTCTCTCCCTCTTGCCACTTGTTCTCGGCCGAAGGTAGCCACACCCACCACCACCATATTTCGATCATCTTCCAACAATCCAAGTGCATTACAAGGTGTTACAAGGTGTCTAAGGAAGTGTGGAACTCACGGATCTTGAAGGACCTCTCTTGTGTGCTATTATCCACTTGATCTTCATCTTGTTTCTTCCCTAGCTTTAAGCTAGTTGTAAGATCCTTATAAACCCTTGTTTACTTCATATTTTTTATTGTTAAAAGATATATTATGATGAAATAACAAGAGCACTAAAAGACTTTAACTTGAATAATGAACATAAAGCCTTCATATGATGAAATATGAATAGAATGATGTTATTTAGTATATGTATGATGATTGCTTGTTGATTTCTTGAGATGATGATGATAATCATCACATGAAGCTTGCTAGATGGTGATTAAACACATAATCTAGCAAGTAGGAAGATGATTATGTAACAACATAAGATAACCATCTTCTAGTGAAGACATGAACTTGAAAACAAAATGATTCTTGTAAAGTAATAAACAAAGTGAACTAGTAAAGTTATAGATCCAAGATTTGTGAATGATTTTTTCTAAAAGAACCATGTTTAAAAAGATGATTTTTGAAAGATCGTGGTTTTTATTAAACTTGCACTATCTTTAGTGATAAAACAAGTGTAGAAATACTTATGAAACAAGATGATGTTATAAATAAACATTTTTGTAAAATGTGTTTAAAAGTTGTAAACACTAAATCTTTTCAAGAATGAAGTTTACCAAGAAGTAAATATATTTTGGATGGTAACTAAACCCACTAAACACTTTACCAAGTTACTACGCGTTTTTGTGAAAAGATCAAGTTCTTGTTATATTGTAAAGTGTATAGTTTTTGCACTTGGTAAGTGTAAGATGATTAGTGATTTGTTGTTGATTGTTTGGATGATTTTTGAAAAGAAAATGATATGCTAAATAGCATGGACACCTACATTTTCAAGGGAAACTATGGCGAAATTTTCTAAAAATGCAAACACTTAGAAAATATTTTCTAGACAAGTGTTTACAAGAATGTTTTAAACCATGTTTTTCAATATAAACTTTGCCATAATTTTTATTACACAAAAATACAAGTATTGGAGGTTGGTTTTTACAAATAAAAATGGGTAAATATGTATTTAGAATATATATTTACATTAAAGACATTGTGTGTGATTATGTGAAATAGTTATATTATTTTAGAATAAAATAATATAACAATATTATTTTTGAATAAAATAATATAACATAACAAAATACCAAGAATTTACAACCCTAAAATAGTACCAAAAACCTCACGGAATAGATACTTGAGTTACACACTTGATATTATGAAACCAAACGATAAGACGTAACTTACAAAATATTCCGGAAATACCGTTACAATATATTTTTGGTAAATATTATTTTGGATACAAAAGAAGTAAAAATATGATTCGGTACATATTACTAGAGTTATGTCATATTTTCAACAAGGAGAAAATATATTATTTTTGGGAGATAAAAATATATTTTCATAGTATATTTAGAAGATATATGATTTTTGAAAAAATATATATTTTCTTGAAATACATTATTTCGGAACTACAAATACGAGAATACAAATACACATGTATGAAATACTCCCATCCTTGGGAAGGAAATACGAAAATAAATACTTGAGAAGTATTATAACTTCGGATAATTTTAAAGACATAAAGGAAACGTAACTCAAAACATGAATACTAAGGCAAGGCACGGCCCGCTCGTCTAATAGATCCTAGCACATTGTAGGTAGTCGTGTTTGCTGACGAGATTTGAGTTACGAGTACTGAAGACGCAAAACAGTGAGTTCATGCTCCCCCTTTTCTTTAACTGTTTTTTTGGTTTTATAACTCTCGGGGGTGAAATACATGTTACGAATACTTAAACGGTATGAAATGCCTATGAAATACTAGATCATGTGAGCATAGACTAGATACGGAAATGCCATTAAAACATTCATTAGGGACGAGGGTTAGATCTAACGGGTACGGCCGAACCCCACTCATGGTCACAACTAGTACCAAGTAGTGCTTCGGAGTCCCAGTCGAGGTTAATCGACACAGTCGAGGGTAATCGACACAGTCGAGGTTAATCGACACAGTCGAGGGTAATCGACACAGTCAAGGTAAATCAACACAGTTGAGGTTAATCGACACAGTCAAGGAAAATCGACAAGGGTATAAGCCATTACGAGTGCTTCCTATGTCCTCACATGCCTTAAAGTCCTTGTAAAACATTCATGTTCATACACGCTTTTCATACCTGTTTACAAATGAGTCTCTCAAAGATTTACAAGAATTACAGTACTCACACAAAAAGCATGAACTCGCTCAACTTTTGTTGATGTTTTCCAAAATAACATGTATTTCAGGTGACATGATGGATCTTGGGCGCGGGTGTCGTAACTAGAAGTAGACTTCAAGTTTAGATGTCATCCACTTTTGTTGGTTTGTAACCTAGTCGAAGGTTGTATTTTAAAACTTAAATAACAAGTGTTTGTAATACTCAAATTTTATGAATGGATGAACATCGTTTTAATCATGTAGTTGTTTATTACGATTGAATGCAATGATATTAAACCAGTCACACATCATACGCTTCCGCAAAAGTCAGGGTGTAACAGTTTGGTATCAGAGCTTCAATTGTAGTGAACTAGGATTCCTTCTCGAGTCTAGACTACAATCACTAGAGTTCTCTCACAAAAACATTTTACAAAAAGGTTTTCATTGCATTCACGTAAGCATCAAGATCCATGAGTCAAACAATTTTCAAAGAAGAGACAAGGCAAGGACATTAGTAGGGAATACCCTCAAGATAAGGTGCCAACTAAGGCATAGTCTACACGAGTTAGACTTGCCAAAGATAAAATACACCCTTGGTGATAACCAGTACCAAGTAGTGTTTTTTGTGTCTCAGTCATGAATCGACAACTAGAAAAATGACCCCCCAAAAACGAGAGTTATACGTGATATGATGCATCGAAATGCCTGTTTATGCTAAGTAACATATTTGTTTATCGATACATACATACGAATAAGTGTACGGAATAAATATTGACGTGAATACATACAAATAAGTGTACGGAATGATTATTGACGTGAACAAGATACTTTCGACTCCGACTCCTATTACTGTACTTAACTCGCATGATGAAGCTATCGACCTCGCGTTCATTGCAAAGCTCATGGCTAGAGTGATTACCAAACAAGATTATAAGCTTGCTTCCGTAGGAGATGGCTGCTCTTCCCTCTCGATCGTGAAGATGCCTGACTATGGTAGTGACGACGAGGCAGAAGCGGCAACCTTGAGCAACTACTTAATAAGCAGGACGAGATCCCTGCGGCTTTTGGTGAAGCAAGATTGACGACATACTCGACCAGAAAAGGAAGATAGAGTATTCATCTTGAAGGTGCCCCTCCAACTACTAGGAATTCTCTTTATTCCTATCATCGTGCCTATACGCGCGTAACGATAACGAGTGTTAGCGCGTGGACCACCGCAATGGTCTTTTCCATGACAGAGGTATAAGGACAGTAGTGTCCCCTCCTAGATTGATCATCTGCTTGGACTAGAGAAAATTGGGGTAACTGTGCAAGACAATTTATTATTACGGGGGCCCATGTAATAACAACTTGTAGTGCATGGAAATCCTGGTGGACTCTGCGGGCCAAGCTAACGATTACTACACAAAAATAAACTCTAAGTGTTCACACCTTCAAATGGTAGGACAATACCTAGATCAGTGCTTTAGCACTTTATAAAGTAGGAAACCTGTCTTGCCTACTTCGTGTCTACCCGTGTACGAGACGTTTGAGAAACGATATTTAAGCAAGAGAGGAGGAATAACATTCAGAAAGATTCAGTGACGTTACGCTCTACCACTTTATGAAACTTGTATGACCAGGGGATGTAGCCTCGAATACATTATTATGAACAATAGACCAAGTTGCCAAGCCTATATGAAGGCTCAGTAATTGTTTCCTCGCTCACACATTGTTGAGTATATATGCATGTGAAATTGGGTGATTACATGATGGCTTATGGTGCTATGTACCTCATAGACAATTATGGAATGTTGTCTAACCTACTTCATACCATTTTGATAGAAGAGAATGCCGCCCAGACGTGACACAAACACCAGTGCATTACCAAGGACAGAAGCCGAGCTTCAAGAATGAATCTCACAGGCAATTGCACGACATGAAGCCCTCCGCTCCGAACACAGCTGTGGCACTACTGGAAATAACCCTCCAACTGGCTGCACCTATAAGCAGTTCCTGGACTGCAAACCATTAAACTTCGACGGAACAGGAGGCACTGTTGCATTTGTTCGTTGGACAGAAAAGACTGACTCAGTTCTAAGAATGAGTAACTGTTCACCCCAACAGAGTGTTACCTTTATCTCAGTGTTGTTTTTGGATGGCGCACTCTCCTGGTGGAACCTTCAGGTTCAGACCCTTGGTGCAGATGCTGTTTATGCACTGAGCTGGAACGAGCTCAAGGAAATGATGGAGAAGAAATACTGTTCTAGGGCTGAAATCCTGAAGCTTGAGGTGGAGTTCTGGAATTTGAAAATGGACGGACCGAAGATTCCTGAATATGTCCAGCGATTTCATGACTTGTCTAGGGTCGTCCCCTACTTAGTCAAGCCGGAATTCAAGAGGGTTGAACGATTCATTTTGGGACTTGCACCTCAGATCAGGAGCATGGTCACTACCTCAAAACCCTCAACCATCGCAAAGGCTATCGATTTGAGTGTCACTCTTACTGAAGAAGCGTTACGCATGGGAAAATTTTCAAAATCTGAGGATAACAAGAAAGAGACTCATGTGGAGTCATCAGGGAACAAGAAGAGGAAGTCTTCAAGCCTAAAGTCAAGCACCCAAGTGAGCTATGGGAGCACTAAGGCAAAAAAAAGAAAGGAAGTGAACCCGCCTCGTGGCAGGAAGGCTGATGGAGCCACTAATAAGGCTGATGGTAAAGTTTACTTGGGGACTAACCCGAGGTGTGGGGAATGCACTTGTCACCATGAAGGTCGATGTCTGAGGCCTAAGTGCGGAAAGTGTGGAAAAGAAGGGCACAACAAGGATGCCTGTTGGGCAAAAGATCCAGATGGAAGAGATAATAGAGTACCTGGTTGCTACAGATGTGGTGAAGCAGGGCACTTTAGGAAAGATTGCCCTAGGGAGAACCAAGCAAGGAAGGGTCTTCACGACCGAAGCTCGTGAAGCACGCCAAGATCCAGACGTGGTTAAGGGTACGTTCCCTATTAACCAACCTTATGCATCTATTTTTTATTAATACTGGCATCAACTTTAACCTTGCATGCTTAGAACTTAAGAAACTGCTCGGCCTAATTTCGAGTAAAATAGACGTCCCGTATTCTTTAGAAATGGGCATATAGAAGACTAGTTTAGGCAGACGAGGCGATTAAGGATTATATTCTGGAGACTCAGAAGGCCGGAACCTTCTGTTACCATTGACTTGAGAAGTCATGATATGATAGTCAGCATGGATTGGATATCCAAGTATAGAACTGAAGTCGTTCATTATAAGGAAAAATCAGTCGCATCCCTCTTGCGAATGATGAAACATTATAGTACACAACCTTCTTGCAATAGGTGCAAGGGTGCTAGACCCCACAAGGCAGCGGATCTACGACATCTCTCATTGGTCGAAGAGACACAGAAACGCCTTCGAGTAGACTGCGGAGCCTGAAAACATCCCCGTAACGGAAGAAGTTCCAGTAGCCGTTTCTAAAGACTTGCCAGGGATACCTCCACAAAGCCAAGAGGAGTCTAGGATAAATCTCGTGCCAGGAGCGGCACCAGTGCCGAGTGACGCCTTACCGACTAGCTTCGTCCGCGAAGCATGAACCTCCGATATAACTGCAAGAGCTACTAGACAGAGGAAATTATGGACATGACATCCTTAGTTAAGGACACAAGGAGAAAGTTGATAGACTCCACTTTGCATAAATTTCAGAAAATTGAGAATCAGAATCCTTTGCCAAGGACTAATGACATGAAACAGACAAATCGTAAGATCCTAGTTATCACTCAAGGATCGACTTGAGGACAGGATATCTTCAACTGTGAATACAAGAAGGAAATATCCCTAAAACGACCTTTAGGACTCGCTTCGAGCATTACGAGTTCCTTGTCGTACCATTTGGCTTAACACATGCATCGACAATATTCATGGACCTCATGAATCGAACGTGTAAACCATACCTAGATAGATCATGATTATAATTATTGACTACATTCTTATATGGCCAACAACCAAGTAAGGTCGTGAGCAACAGCTGCAATTTACCTTGCAACTCTTAGAGAAAGAACAGTTATGTGCTATGATGACGAAAAAAGGATCTCGAATTCGCGAGGTAAGAACTTTAGGGTACATGGTGGATAAAAACGAGATTCATGCCAACCCTGCAATCAAGAGCTAAGGAGTTAAAGTTGCAATTATGTGACGCCTCTCGACAAAGTCTCGATTGCTCGTCAGCGCAACGAAACAACGGCATTGCATACGCGTCACGATTAAAGGATCATGAGAAGAAACCATGATCTAGATATAGTGATTGCGCACCACAAATTTAACGTTATTACCTGTAAGAAAACACTGCACGACCTATTAATCACAAGGGTTGCAGCACACCGTTGATCGTAAGAACTTGAATATTAGCGTAGATGGACTAAGCTACTGAACGATGCCGACTGTACGGACATGTTGCGTGCTTGTGTGATAAACTTTGATGAAAAGTTGGAACACTCACTTGCCCTTAGTGGAGTTTTTCTACAAACACTATTTATCACACTGTCGTTTAAACCGCTTCGTGTGAAGCTTTAGATAGAACATAATAAGTCGATCCCCGTCGTGTTGAACGGAAACCGGAGATAAACAATCTACCGGCCCGAGTTGGTCCAGGAGAAACTAGAGGCAAGATCGTTCAGACAAGTGATCTTATCAAGACAGTCCGTGGAATACAGAAAGATTGCGTCGATGAACGGCGGAAATCGTAAGAATTTGAAATAAGAAATATGGCTTTAATGGGAGCCTCGCCTAGAGAAGGCATGGCGTGATTTGGAAAACGTAAAGGTTGGACCCCCAGTGTAGGGATCGGAACCATTGCTCACAAGATGAAACTTCTAGAAAAGATCCGTAGTGATCGCGACACATTCTATGTGTCTAGTCTTTAAAGGAGTCTGACTCAAGGAATAGTCGTGGTTCCCACAAATAAGATTCACGTTAATGACAAACGACAAAATTACTATAGAACCTGTTAAGGTTTCAGACCAAGAGTCCACAATACTATAGAACCTGTTAGGGTTGCGGACCAAGAGTCCACAAAACACAGAAAAGACATAATTGATTTACTTGAGTACGATAGAATTCATAACATGACACAGAATACATGGGAACATGAAGACAAATTTTAAACATAAGTAACCACATTTGATTCACAACTCCCCTGCGACCGATGGCATCGCTTGAATTTCAGGACGAAATTCTTTTAACGGAGGGAGTCTGTGACAACTGTCACTTTTCCGTACATTCCGTACACTAAATGAACCGTAATTTATGCTTTAATAGCTGTGCATGATCTAGTTTACAAGACAAATGAATTTTTTATTACTGTTATATACATACAATGGCATTTCATGTTTATCGTTGCTATATGCAACACGAGATAGTTCTAATGATACACAGAACAGAATTAGCACCATTACCAAACAAACTAAGAATACTGACGATGTTCAGTACACAGACAGACAATATTTTGAGGTCCAGTATGAGCCAGAGACCAAGTGATACACTAGTATAGTGTGTAGGGAAGTAAGGACCACAAAACTGCATTCCTAAGTGATAGTTTAAGTGCCGGGAAGTGCCTAAAACCCACATGAAGTGCAGAATTATGTATAATTCAGCAAAAAACAGCTTTTTAACAAGCTAGTAATGTGCAAAAATATGACAAAATGGTCTTGTATGCTTTCCTAAGTGTCGGGAATTAAAAGTGCCACAAAAGGATACTTAAAGAACACTAAACGGAATAACTTGACACTTTAACGGACCGGTATCTAACCGAACAACCGGACATTACCCGGAACACTAAAACATTGCTAGAAGCATTGTTTTACTTTTTCTGAACTAGTTATGGTTCCCGAACACTTAAACATTCTATATAATACAAGAAACACTTGAAACACTAAACTTTACAATTAACCATCCACTAGTTACCTACATCTACCAACAAATTACAATTTACCCCCCCCCCCCCCATATATGATTTACGGCTCACACAAGGTGGCCCCACCACAAGATCACTTAAATCTTCTATAATCTTCCTAAATCTCCTCTTGGGATTTGTTGTGATTTAGTTTATACTTAGGGGGACATTATGACCAATGGAAAATGGAGTTAGAGATTATAAGAATCATTCATCTTCTTCATCAATCACCAACACAAACTCACTCTCTCTCCCTCTTGCCCCTTGTTCTCGGCCGAAGGTAGCCACACCCACCACCACCATATTTCGATCATCTTCTAACAATTCAAGTGCATTACAAGGTGTTACAAGGTGTCTAAGGAAGTGTGGAACTCACGGATCTTGAAGGTTCTCTCTTGTGTGCTATTATCCACTTGATCTTCATCTTGTTTCTTCCCTAGCTTTAAGCAAGTTGTAAGATCCTTATAAACCCTTGTTTACTTCATATTTTTTATGGTTAAAAGATATATTATGATGAAATAACAAGAACACTAAAAGACTTTAACTTGAATCATGAACATAAACCCTTCATATGATGAAATATGAATAGAATGATGTTATTTAGTATATGTATGATGATTGCTTGTTGATTTCTTGAGATGATGATGATAATCATCACATGAAGCTTGACAGATGGTGATTAAACACATAATCTAGCAAGTAGGAAGATGATTATGTAACAACATAAGATAACCATCTTCTAGTGAAGACATGAACTTGAAAACAAAATGATTCTTGTAAAGTAATAAACAAAGTGAACTAGTAAACTTATAGATCCAAGATTTGTGAATGAGTTTTCTAAAAGAACCAAGTTTAAAAAGGTGATTTTTGAAAGATAATGGTTTTTATTAAACTTGCACTATTTTTAGTGATAAAACAAGTATAGAAATACTTATGAAACAAGATGATGTTATAAATAATCATTTTTGTAAAATGTGTTTACAAGTTGTAAACACTAAATCTTTTCAAGAATGAAGTTTACCAAGAAGTAAATATATTTTGGAAGGTAACTAAACCCACTAAACACTTTACCAAGTTACTACGCGTTTTTATGAAAAGATCAAGTTCATGTTATATTGTAAAGTGTATACTTTTTGCACTTGGTAAGTGTAAGATGATTAGTGATTTGTTGTTGATTGTTTGGATGATTTTTGAAAAGAAAATGATATGCTAAATAGCATGGACACCTACATTTTCAAGGGAAACTATGGCGAAATTTTCTAAAAATGCAAACACTTAGAAAATATTTTCTAGACAAGTGTTTACAAGAATGTTTTAAACCATGTTTTTCAATATAAACTTTGCCATAATTTTTATTACACAAAAATACAAGTATTGGAGGTTGGTTTTTACAAATAAAAATGGGTAAATATGTATTTAGAATATATATTTACATTAAAGACATTGTGTGTGATTATGTGAAATAGTTATATTATTTTAGGGTAAAATAATATAACATAACAAAATACCAAGAATTTACAACTCCAAAATAGTACCAAAAACCTCACGGAATAGATACATGAGTTACACACTTGATATTATGAAACCAAGCGATAAGACGTAACTTACAAAATATTCCGGAAATACCGTTACAATATATTTTTGGTAAATATTATTTTGGAAACAAAAGAAGTAAAAATATGATTCGGTACATATTAACAAAGTTATGTCATATTTTCAACAAGGAGAAAATATATAATTTTTGGGAGATAAAAATATATTTTCATAGTATATTTAGAAGATATATGATTTTTGAAAAAATATATATTTTCTTGAAATACATTATTTCGGAACTACAAATACGAGAATACAAATACACATGTATGAAATACTCCCATCCTTGGGAAGGAACTACGAAAATAAATACTTGAGAAGTATTATAACTTCGGATAATGTTAAAGACATAAAGGAAACGTAACTCAAAACATGAATACTAAGGCAAGGCACGGCCCGCTCGTCTAATAGACCCTAGCACATTGTAGGTAGTCGTGTTTGCTGACGAGATTTGAGTTACGAGTACTGAAGACGCAAAACAGTGAGTTCATGCTCCCCCTTTTCTTTAACTGTTTTTTGGTTTTATAACTCTCGGGGGGGTGAAATACATGTTACGAATACTTAAACGGTATGAAATGCCTATGAAATACTAGATCATGTGAGCATAGACTAGATACGGAAATGCCATTAAAACATTCATTAGGGACGAGGGTTAGATCTAACGGGTACGGCCGAACCCCACTCATGGTCACGACTAGTACCAAGTAGTGCTTCGGAGTCCCAGTCGAGGTTAATCAACACAGTCGAGGGTAATCGACACAGTCGAGGGTAATCGACACAGTCAAGGTTAATCGACACAGTCGAGGGTAATCGACACAGTCAAGGTAGATTGACACAGTCGAGGAAAATCGACAAGGGTATAAGCCATTACGAGTGCTTCCTATGTCCTCACATGCCTTAAAGTCCTTGTAAAACATTCATGTTCATACACGCTTTTCATACCTGTTTACAAAGGAGTCTCTGAAAGATTTATAAGAATTACAGTACTCACACAAAACGCATGAACTCGCTCAACTTTTGTTGATGTTTTCCAAAATTACATGTATTTCAGGTGACAGGATGGATCTTGGGCGCGGATGTCGTAACTTGAAGTAGACTTCAAGTTTAGATGTCATCCACTTTTGTTGGTTTGTAACCTAGTCGAAGGTTGTATTTTAAAACTTAAATAACAAGTGTTTGTAATAATCAAATTTTATGAATGGATGAACATCGTTTTAATCATGTAGTTGTTTATTACGATTGAATGCAATGATATTAAACCAGTCACACATCATACGCTTCCGCAAAAGTCAAGGTGTGACAAGTAGCAGATTTACGAGGCGGCAAATTGCAACGTTTGACCTCTTGGTCAGTGATCTTATGTGCCAAACGGATGATCTGGGGCAGGTTATTAAGGTTTGCAGCAGTGACATACCCCTTTACAGCTGGTGCTAGGCCCTTGAGATACAACTCAATTCTTCGAGGTGGAGGTCGAGACAAATTAGGGCACAAAATTGCTAGTTCATGAGATCGTTTCGTGTAAGCCTCGATCTCGGACCCTTCCATCTTCAAATTCTAATACTCGTTCTCGAGCTTCTGAATCTCGTCACGAGGACAGTATTCCTCATGCATCAACTCCTTAAAGTCATCCCATTTAGTGGCATTCGCCATCTCAATACCCAACATCTGAACCTGGGCATTCCACCTAGTCAAGGCACCGTCCTCGAGCGTGCCTGAAGCATACTTCACCCGGTCCCCCACGGGACAGTTGCACAGAGCAAACATAGATTCGGCCTTCTCAAACCAACGCAAGAGTCCCACAGCTCCTTCAGTCCCACTGAAGGTCTGTGGCTTACAATCCATGAAGGTCTTAAATGTACAGGCATGTGGATTGTTTTGATTCGCAGGTTGACCTAAAACGAAAGAACGTACAACACACAAGTAAGATTCGAGTTTACGACATAAGGATAGAAAGTAATTGGCACATATCGTACCAGCCTGGTAAGCCGCTAGGGCTTCAGCCACACGAGTGTTGATCAAGTTGGTTAGTTCGGCCTGGGTCATAGCAATGTGGCCGCGTCCATGGCCTCGTCCGCTCATGTTTCTATTCAAGAAGAGGAAAGATTTAAGATGCAAGTTCAAGTAGGAGTCAAGTATTACTATGACCTCTATAGACTACTGAGTTCTCACATAACGCCAATTAACCGAGCGGAACCCTTTTCACACTCGTTAAGCCTCACTGGGACTCACATGCACCTCACGTTATTATTATGTGTGCACCCATAATAATAAGGCGATTTGCATGCTTATCTCAGTGCCTCTTAACTTGCGCTAAAAGGTTCCCCACATTCAAATAGCAAACGAAAGGTTTTACAGGATCAAGAATCACAATAGTCGAAGAGTAGTGTCACACTAACAGTTCACATAACAGGGGTTGATAACATAAGGACTCATACGGCAGTGTCAGATGTGCTTTCACGTGTAATGTCATACATAAGTGTACGCTAGATATACTATGCAATAGTAAACGAGAAACGAACCTTGCAATTTGGAGCTGAGTGTCATGGTCGATTTTGGATCTGTTCGGTTATAGTCTGGTTTTATAAAAATGTTTTAAAACCAAGTTCACTATAACCAGTGGCTCTGATACCAAACTGTCACACCCCCAAAATACCACCTAGGGAATGTCCCTGCTAGGCGTGTGACGTACCAACAACGAGCCACTAATTACATTGAACCCATACAAGTTTCAAAATAAAATCCTCAATTATTAATGAAAAACACCATCAATAAGTTTAAATGAAAACCAATATGTTCAGCGGAAGCAAATAGTAAACCAAGTTAAACTGTTTCAAAACCAAAGTATAGTATCAATAATCCAATCACATGAATCCTTCCAGTCGACCCATGACCACTCCAGCTACTCCAGACAGCAAGTTCCCCAAATCCAAGACATCTAACGACCTGCGAGCATGCAACAAGTGTATCAGACAACGCTGGTGAGTTCATAGTTTTACGAAAACGTTGGTTACCAAGTGTTTAGTTAATCCATTGAAATTTAATGTTGATAATATCCTGAATACAAGACGGCTTCTGATTTACATTGCCCTTTCTCCAATGCTCCTATCAAAGCATTGGTCATGACTAGGTCATTAGTTCAACACCCGTCCTCCCAGGTACGGGGTGAGGTTGCTAAACCCAAGTAGCGCTACTAACTAATACCATGTTACCTCTCAGGTAACCAAACAACACGGAGGGACTTTAATGGTGATAGGATGAGTATATTATCCAACATTCCCAGATTTACCCAAAACCAATCCCTCTCAGGGATACCCAAAGATTGTCCCAACCACCGGGACGCATGCTCAAGAGAGATGAACTCACCTTTGATTTGCTCGGTAAGATTAAAGTATGTGTTCCCAGTTGGTCAACTAACCCCTATTGTAGTTACCAAATCAGTAAGTTTCATGCAAACATAACACATGTGTTCTTTGCATTCATTACACAGGTTGAAATCAAGCAAAATATATTTCGTCACGCAAGTCACAATAAGTATCCGTATCATTAAACACCGTATTCATAACATAGTGAGTGTTTGGTTCCTAAGTGATCCATATTACCAATCCACACAACTCATGGCAACTAAATTCATTCAACGATTACCCTAGTGTTTGACTTAACCGAATTAACGACCCAAATACAATTTACAACTCCACTTTAATATTAATACTTGTTTACCAAATTAAGACTAATAACAGTCCATTTGATTTCGGCCCATACTAACACTACCCCCTTTAACATGCTAACCCAAACCTCCTACCGCCTAAATAATTCCCACATAAAACTTAACCAAAACAGTTAATCCGTGCAAAGCCCATCGCCCAAAACCCAGCAGCTTCTTGCTGCCCGATGTGGCCCGCTGGTTCCCGGCCCATACTTACTTAAGTGATCCCAAGTTAAGTGCTTAGCAGGTTGGGCTTGCAACTAAGTATGGTGTGCTTTAACCCAATCGCAGATCATTAAATCTACCAGCCCAAGGTATGGTTGTGTGTGATCCAATTAATGTGATGTTTTGATTCTATTAACTATACCCTTATAGCAATCTCAATCAATCGGTTCAGATAACCCTCATCATACGCATTATCTTTTAACAGTGTTAGCAATTAGCATAGCCATTATTATAACCATTCACATAACAATTTTCACATGCTACACATTATCCATTTGGCCACATAACACTTTGTATCACCAACATACAAAAAAATTAATAGCTTAACAGTCCAAAAAGACCCTCCTATAAGCATTCGGTCCAATTTGGTGCCAGGCCCATCAGTGAGTTCATTCAGCCGTGCGGGCCTGAACCTGTGGCCCACTGACCCGACGTGCAGCCTGCCAGGACCCGGCCCAATCTAGCAACAACCTTTGTATAACATATCAATCAAACCATTTACTCTAATCAATATCTATAACATATCAATCAAACAATTGTAATTTAAGGTCCATACGCCATATTAACCCATCCTATAAGCATGTTGTCACACAAAATCATTGATCACCAATACTTGTCTCAAAGCAGGTATCATTGTCATATATTACCCTACCATTAACATACTAGTCGGCCACAATTAATCATCATATTAGCGACATCAAATAATTCATATACATAACCCCATGCAAATATAAATAACCATAGACAAGAACCACTAACCAGACTTAATTCGAATAAGATGATAACTCGAGAGGGGGGGGGGAGAAAGTCTCATGTGCCGCACGTAAATATGAAAGGGAGTAGGGTTTGTTTTGAGTTTGGAGTTTTATCTAATCAAATAACACATTACGTAATTATACAATATGAGGGTTTGGGACGGTTCACCTATTAGACCGAGATAATTTGGGCTTAAGCCTAAGCCCACACAATTGGCTATTAAGACTTCTTAACAAACTCTAAAACCCCTTTGGGTCGATGTGAGGACATTTGGGCTTCGGGCCTGATTTATGCGTGTGGGCCGGTGTGGGAGTAGTTCTCTAGATTAGCTCATTGGTACATAAGAGCGTTACAACGGTTTCTTGTAGTTAACTTGTTAAACACACGTAACACATACATAATCACATTATACATATAGCAAGTATATTACATACACAAACGTTTAGCAGTTTTTATCGTCGCAAAGGACATTAAAGGGAAGTAATCAGAAAACAGAATCCCGTGACTAAATGACACTGACCTTAAACGTTTGGGTTGTCACAAACTAAGGCATCATCAGCGCAACGCGCAGCCAATAGCAACAATCTAGTTATTATTATTGTTGAATATTACACATACGAAATTGGACAACTTATGAAGTAAATTGAAGCACTTTTTAATCAATACCCAGCAGACACAGACAGTATAACAAAACCTGGAAAAGCAAGCAGGCCGGGCGGGATATCAAGTCAGAAAGGGTCCTTTTAGAAAAGTTTTTCTATGTTTGGTTTTAGATATTATTTTCTAGATTCTGTTACGAATTTTGATAGGCATTTTATTTTATTATTTTTTAAATACATATACTCTCAACTTTGCTACAAATTTTTCTAGGAATTTAATTTAACTCTTTTTAGTTAATTTCTAAATATTTATTTTCATGGTTTTGCTACCAATTTTACTACCTTATTTTTTATATTTATTTCCTCCATTTTGCTATGGATGTTGTTACAATTTTTTCTACGTTTGATTTTTGATATTTTTCTTCTAGATTCTGATATGAATTTTGCTAGGCATTGTATATAATTATGTTTTAAATATTTTGAGTCCAATACCATGTGTGGTTAAATGGACGTAAATACCTTCCCTAACATCCATGTGACGTCTTTCCTACACTTTGTAAACTCTCTTCACCTTTTTATGTTAACTGTCATATACAAAATGACTTAACGTACATTGCGTACGCGAGGCAGTATCAACATGCGAATTTGGTTTATAACGCGACTTTCATCTTTTTATATACATGCGATTTCAGTTTTTTTGATACACATGTGATATCTAGTTCTCTTAATGTACATGCGATTTCCATCTTGCCTATAACATGCAATTTCATTTTTTTGTAAATATAGCGTGCGATTTTGCCGTCGCGTACGTAATGTACGTTAAGGCCAATTGTACGATATACTTTTTTCTACATACATACATATATATATATATATATATATATATATATATATATATATATAGGGGACCGTTAAAATGAGAACCACCTCCAGTTGTAAGAACCGTGAGAACTACACCGTACGGGGCGAGGTGGACCAAAATTTTTTTTCATTAACGTAGATGCATGTATTATAAACACATTTGTAAAGAAAATCAAAAAACATTGTCGGGTGTGTAGTTTTGAGCACCCAAAGTTTGCGTTTACGGGACCCGTAAATTTTATTTAAAATTTACGGTACCCGTAAACACAAACTTGTGGTGTTCAAAACTACACACACGACATTTTTTTTTTTTTGAATTTTTTTTACAAATGTGTTTATAATACAAGCCTCTACGTTTAGGAAAAAAAATTTTGGTCCAACTCGCCCCGGATCAAAAAGTTCTCACGGTTCTTACAACTGGAGGTGGTTCTCATTTTAGCGGTCCCATATATATATATATATATATATATATATATATATATATAGGCTAAAGTTAGGTAGAAAACCCTAAAAATATTCCTTCGGTGCTTTTTTGTTTTTTTTTTTTTGCCCAAAACTCTTAAAAACATGTATATTACATCTGTTATTTTTTTCAAAAAAAAATGTCGGGAGGTTGGGTTTTCTAGGGTTTTTTAAATTTTTTAGGGTTTTCTACCTAGCCCTACCCTATATATATATATAGGCTAATTATAATGAGAAAACCCATACCAGTTAAGAAAACCCAGGAAACTCTCACATGTGGCTAGGATTGATCTACGTTAGATGTTAGTTTGATAGGAGACAATGGCATTTTCGTCATTTTCTTTTTACCTTTTTGATTGAATGAAATGTGTAAGTCTTCACGCATACTTTTCTTCTTCTTTTCATCTTTTTCATTTAATACCATTTTCTCTCTCTACCATTAAATCTCACTAAATCTTTTCAAAACTCATCAGATCTCATTTCTCCTCTTCATCTCTCTTCTCTAGCACACTTCCCCCCCCCCCCCTCTCTCTCTCTCTCTCTCTCTTGTTCCAATATAGAGAAAAGAAGAACAAAAATGAAATCGGAGAAACTGATGAGCATTAGATCCATGTAGATGCCATCTAGATCTAGATCTAGATCTGGATCGTCATCTAGATCTGGATCCATTATGTTTCTTTTAAACCCGTCAAGATCTAGATCTGGATCTATCATGTTTCTTTTCAAACCCCATGAAAACGGATCCTCTTTGGTTTATTTTGAAGAAAATCGCACACGAAGAAGATGATGAATCAGATATCGAAGAGAAGGCTGAAGTTTTTGTTCGAAACCAGGGAAAGATCCGGTGAAATTACACATTTTTTTACGTTTTTTGAGGAGGCTGAAAGGGTTTGTTCGAAAATCTTGTTCAAGAAGGTGAATAAGTATGTTTTTTTCAGCTTTGTTTGCAAATCTACACTTTTTTAGTCTGCATTTTTGTTGTGGTTTGTGGATCTGCTATTTTTTTTGTTCAAGAAGATGGAGGTTTTTAAGTTCTTATTTTATGGGTTTGTTGTTTTTATTATTGATTGCATTAATTTTTTGTGTAAAATTTGTTTCAGATCTTGTTCAAGAAGATGAATAAGTATGGTTTTTTTCATCTTTGTTTGCAAATCTACACTTTTTAGTCTGCATTTTTGTTGTGTTTTGTGGATCTGCAATTTTTTATTATTAAAAAATGCATGTTACATTTTTTCGTGTTACATAAATAATGCACGTTACTGAAAATAAAGTGTGTTGTGTTTCTGGCATAAATTGATAATTAAAAAATGCATGTTACATTTTTTCGTGTTACATAAATAATGCACGTTACTGAAAATAAAGTGTGTTGTTACACTTTTTTAGACTGTTGTTTTTATTATTGATTGCATCAATTTTTTGTGTAAAATTTGTTTCAGATCTTGTTCAAGAAGGTGAATAAGTATTTTTTTTTTTTAGCTTTGTTTGCAAATCTACACTTTGAAGATGATGTTTCAGATGTTGAAGATGATGTTGAAGATGTTGAAGATGATTCAAAAGATGTTTGATGTTGAATATAGTTACGAAATGTAACAATCAAAGAAAAAATGCATGTTACATAAATAATGCATGTTACTGAAAATAAAGTGGATTGTTACACTTTTTTAGACTGTTGTAAAAATAAAGTGTGTTGTTACATTTTTTCCCAGATTATTGTAAAAACAAAGTGACTGTTACAGAAACAAAGTGTGTTGTTACATTTTTTTTTTTGTGTTAGAAATGTAACAATCAATCAAAGCAAAAATGCATGTTGCATTTTTTTGTGTTACAGAAATAATGTCCGTTACAGAAAATAAAGTGCATTTGATCATGTAAAAATTATATGTTACGTTTCTGTGTAATATTTTATGTTATAGAAATAAAGTGTGTTATTACAAATGTGGCATAAATTGATAATTAAAAAATGTATGTTACATTTTTTATGTAATAAAATACAGATGTATATAAAAAAGAAACAAAAAATCTGATTTATATAAAAATAAAACAGAATTACATCAAAAGAAATAAAAAATCTGACACATGGAAGTAGACTTTTCCCATTTTACCCTTCAAGTACATCATATATATTTAAATATTGAGAGAAAGGGAGAAAAAGCAACACACATCCCAAAATTAATCTTAGCCATCTGTATCATAATCAATGGTTGTTATTGGGTTTTCAGGGTTTATTCAACTCAAGTGGATTTTCAATTTATCCTTGCCCTATATATATATATATATATATATATATATATATATATATATATATATATATATATATATATATATATATATAAGGGAAGGCTAGACAGAAAACCCTTAAATTTTTAGAAAACTCTGGAAACTCAAATCTCCCCCCATTTTTACCCAACCTCCCGACATTTTTTTTTTAAAATAACACATGTAATATACATGTTTTAAAGTGTTTTGGGCCAAAAAAAAAAAAACAAAAAAGCGCCGAAAGGATTTTTTTTTTTTAAATAAACAAATTTCAGCAATGTCCGGTTGCCTAACATGTGTTAGGCACAAAAGACAGAAATTGCTGAATTTTTTTTTTTTAAATCATTCCTTCGGCGCTTTTTTGATTTTTTTGGCCCAAAACTCTTAAAAACATTTATATTACATGTGTTATTTTTTTTCAAAAAAAATGTCGGGAGGTTGGGTTTTCTAGGGTTTTCTATATATATAGGGTTTTCTATATAGCCCTCCCCTATATATATATATATATATATATATATATATATATATATATATATATATATATATATATATATATATATATATATATCAGTTCACTCTCAAGAAGTTGTTCACTATTATATATGATTAGGTTTAATAGTGAACAACTTCTTGAGAGTGAACTGATATATATATATATATATATATATATATATATATATATATATATATATATATATATGATTAGGTTTAATAGTGAACAACTTCTTGAGAGTGAACTGAGTGAACCAATCTTGACCCTTATTACCTTCAAAATTAAAAGGATAGGATTGTCATTAGTCAATTAAATTTAATTATTATTTATTTTAGATCTAGTTAAAAATTAACTTAAAAAAATAAGTTACCATAACTGAGCCCTACATTTTATTAATTAAATTTAATCTTGCGTAAACAAAATATATTTTAGTAATTCAATTAAATATTTTCTAAACAAAATTATGAAATCAGATACCATAATAAACTAATTAGTAATTTGAAAATGCTAGTTGATTTTGAATGAAACTATTGACCCTTCACGTTTTACTTACATTTTTTCATGGTAATTTATCTAACACATACTGATTTTTATTTATTTTACCTAATCATGTTAGATTTTTGTTATTTTAATATTTACATTCATTTTGTGATTTGATCTTATACATTACGTATACTTGATCATTTGTTAATTGGAGAAATTATTTTTTACATAGTTTATTATAGGACATATATGTACCTTTGGAAAGAAAATGATTAATCTAAGCATGGTTTAATAAGATACACTTGTTCTGAACATAGGTGTGATAATGTGCATATGTGTACATACGTGTTAAGAATATGATTTATTAATGTACATATATGTATACACATGTTGAGACTGTTAAGTACACATATTGACAATGTCGAACAATCATCTCAGATACTTGCTATACATATATGTACCATCTTGAAAAAAACATATCATTAACTTCATTTTAGAAGTATATTATGCATATGTGCACAATACAAATCAAACATGTACACTTAAAGAAGACAATCGGATGGAACAATATTTGTTAATGTACATATATGTACATACATTTTTAAATTGTGAATACGTATATGTACATTCACTTTTACAGTATTTTTAATCATGTTCTAGATTGAACAATATTTTATAATGTTTATAATTTTTAGGATTAAAAATTAGTTAATTGATGAGAGAAAAAAAATAAGAAAGAATGTAATTAAGTATTTAATTGGAGAGAGAAGTAGTTAACATTTTACCATTATACACTTTTCATTTATTTTCACACATAAATAATACAAAACTGTCATTATGAAAATTTGAGTAAATTGCCATTTTAGTCACTGTGGTTTAACCAAAATTGCCACTTTAATCTAAATAGTTTTTTTCTTGCCGTTTTAGTCAAAATGGTTTCGTTTTCTGTCAGTTTAGTCCCTGACTTTTGTCATTTTTTTCCAATTTTAATTGACCACCACCACCTCCCATCACCACCCCATCACAACCTTCTATCATCGCCACCACATGCCTGCACCGTCACCATCCACCCCACCACCATCACCACCCACCATTTCCACCAACACCGGCCACTTTTCCACCACCCACGTCATCAACCAACACTGCTGCCATCATCTTCACTGTAAACCGACACAACACCATCCCCATACCATCACACCTGCAAAAAAAAGAAAGAAAAATGTGGTTTGACAAAAATTCACCTAAGTTAACTAAACTTTTTGTATGGAGTTAGCGGGTTTGATGAAAATGGAAAAAAAAGACAAAAGTCGTCGACTAAAATGATCGAAAACAAAACTATTTGAACTAAAATGGCAAGAAAAAAAGCTATTTGGACTAAAGTGCCAATTTTGGTCAAACCTCAGGGACTAAAATGGCAATTTACTCTTAAAATTTACAAGATCTAAACAATTAATGACTCAGATTGGTTCACATAGTTCACTCTCAACCTAGTGTTCACTCTATAGGCATTTTATTTTTTTATTTTTTTAAATACATATACTCTCAACTTTGCTACAAATTTAATTCTTTTTATTTATTTTCTAAATATTTATTTTCATGGTTTTGCTACCAATTTTACTACCTTATTTTTTATATTTATTTACTCTGTTTTGCTTTGGATGTTGCTACAATTTTTTCTATGTTTGATTTTATATATTTTTCTTCTAGATTCTGCTATGAATTTTGCTAGGCATTGTATTTAACTATTTTTTAAATATTTGGGTTATTGGATTTTATCACCTCCAACTATCGGCATTTGGCCGTTGCCACCCGCCACTAAAACTTTGACACCCGGCACCCCCAACTTGACTTTTTGTTTGCACTGGCACCACTCAGTTAAATCTGCTCAAACTTTGTTAGTAATTTGTCCGACGTGGCACCATTTTGATGATCTGTACATGCTGATGTGGATGATGAGGTGTTATGTCTCATAATATTAATTAAATTAATAATAATAATTCAAAATCACAAAACACTTCAACTAAACCAAATCTTCAAATCCAATGCATCATAAACTAAAAAACCTACAGACTCAAAACAGCAAACCCTAACCCTAAAACAACTGCAATTCCAGAAACCGAATCCGACGAATCAGGTCTAGGACTAGCCTCCGACTCATCACCAGAACTCATAACCTGGGCCGGAGACGGAGCCACATCAGAAAAAGAATCCTCCGGCGGAGCAGAAATAGCAGGCGGAAAGTACCTAACCGGCACCGGACTGAAACAAGTGACGAGACCAACTGAAACAATGGAGCCGGCAAAGTGTTTATTACGTCCGGTGTGTCACCATGAACAGCTCCATACGCTGAACCCACACAGTCGAAACAACATTCCCAATTGACTGCAACGGCCACCAAACCCAAAGACGGTAGGGAGCTTCAGCAACCTCCGCTACTGGTGCCACCATCACTGATTCGTCTCGTTCGGTGATAAACAGATCCAAACTTTGAGGGTTTTTACAAAATTCTAGGCTTGGATTTTGAGGGTTTTTTGTGTTTTTATTTTAAGAAATAGATCTAGATTCGATTTTATGTTTTTGTTATTAGAAAAGGTTTTTGATTTTGTGAATTTGAGGTAATCTGGTTCTAGGATTTCATAGAGATATGCAATGTTTTAAAATCCGTTTTTTAATCATACCGGATTAGGCACAAAAATGGTTTAACCGGTTGAACCGGGTTGTGCCGGGCTGTTCAACCGGGTTGACTAGTTAATTGTATAATTTCATAAATTACAACATTAACTCAAAAAATAATCCAAAGTTGGATTAAAATGGAAATCTGGAACGAAAGATGGGGTGATGGAAGTCTGTAACAAGTCACGAATGATGGAGTGATGAAGCAAGTTTTGAATTTTGATAGATGGAGATAAAATATTAAAAGTTGTTAGGTTAAAGCTAAGAGTAGACATGGAGATGGGACGATAAAAAGTAAAATCCTAACCCAAAAACATACCTGAGACGGTACTGGTATAACAGTTCAAACCGGTATACCGGATTTTACCGGCGGTACAAAGTCAATGCCGTTTCTCCTACTTACCGGGGTGTTTCGGACCGGATTTACATCCGAAAATGGTAATACCGGTATAACCGGCCGGTATTTACCGGTTTTTAAAACATTGGAGATATGAGGTGGTTTGTGGTGGTTGGGAGTGGTGCGGTACAGGTGGGGCGGTGGTATAGAGAGGGGGTGGGTGGCGGTTTGTGGTGGCAGAGAAAGGGAGAGAATTAGAGAGAGAAGGGGAGGATATATTCTGTACATATACATACATATTGCTATATATATTATCTTCATTATAGTAATTAAAATATACACATAAGCCCCCCAAATAATACACCTCATCTTGCCACATAGGAAATGGAGTACCACATAGGATAAAAAACAAACGCAGTTAGTGGAGATTTAACTGGGTGGTGCCAGCACAAACAAAAAGTCAAGTTGTGGGTGCCGGGTGTCAAAGTGTTAGTTGCGGGTGGCAACGGCCAAAGGCCGATAGCTGGAGGTAATAAAATCCAATAACCCTAAATATTTTGAGTCCAATACAATGTGTGGTTAAATGGACGTAAATACCTTCCCTTACATCCATGTGACATCTTTCCTATACCTTGTAAGCTCTCTTCTCCTTTTTACATTAATTGTCATTTATATATATATATATATATAGGGGATCGCTAGAATGAGAACCACCACGAGTTATGAGAACCGCGAGAACCACACCCCACGGGGGGGCGTTGACCACGATTTTTTTTTACAACTAGATGCGTATATATTAACAACATTCGTAAAAAAAAATTTCAAACGGCGCGGCCGAGGGGGTAGTTTTTTACAGCCAAAGTTTGGTGTTTTTATTTTTTTTTTGTTTTTTCTTTTTTTTTACAAACTTTGGGTGTAAAAAACTACCCCCTCGGCCGCGCCGTTTGAATTTTTTTTTTACGAATGTTGTTAAAATATACGCATCTAGTTGTAAAAAAAAATCGTGGTCAACGCCCCCCCGTGGGGTGTGGTTCTCGCGGTTCTCATAACTCGTGGTGGTTCCCATTCTAGCAACTCATATATATATATATATATTACAATGTGTGGTTAAATGGAAGTAAATACCTTCCCTTACATCCATGTGACATCTTTCCTATACCTTGTAAGCTCTCTTCTCCTTTTTACATTAATTGTCATATATATATATATACTAGTGGGGAACCCGCGCGTTGCAGCGGGGTTAACATTTGCAGCATTGTTTGTGTTTCCTGTTAGTTTTTCCAGCATATCATATCATTTTGTTTGGTTATGAGTCACGTAAAAGAAGTAGTAATTAACAATTTAGTATTAACACATGTAATAATAGGACATGTTAACAATTGGACATCAACATATGATTAAATTCACGCTTTGACCCATGAAAATCTTTTTCATAGTAATAGTAAGCATTGTTACACGTTTTAAGTCTTTTTCCCAGACATTTTTTTAAATACTAAATACAATTGATATATTCCTCAAATATAAGCATTGTCACATGCATAATGCATACATTCCACTTCTTATCAATTAATTGATAAATTCCTCAAATAAGTAATAAAGCCATTGCCTAGATGTGTTTGAACAAATGTAAAAGATAAATTTTATAACTTAATCATATGTTAGGTTTTCTTACTTTTAATTTTTCCTGTGAATAAAATTCAAAGAACCCAACAAAGGGTTTGTGTACCATATGTATATAACTTTATAACTTTATGGCTAGGCCTTGGTTGATCTTGACTTAAAACTGAACCTTAACCAAGAAGTTCGGTTATTTGAATGTGTAAACCAAGCAACTTCGTTAACTTGATTTGTTTTGTAATTTCTTTCGGCTATGAATCGGCTTACCGTTTTCTATTGCTATAAACTTGGGCCAAATGGGCCCAATAGAAAAAAGTTAACAAAACTGGCCCAACAACATGCAAAACTGGCCCAACAATTGCTATAAACTATTTAGAGGACACTTGGTATTATATTAGGCCATGTCTTATAGATAATTACACGAGTTAAATACATAAAAAATCAAATAATTAGTGATAAAGGTTTGAGAATTATAAAACAATACCCTTAAAGAGGCTTTTCAAATATCCGAAGAGTTTTTTTTTAATGTTCAGTTACTTATATTTTTATAAAGTTGTTTATATTTAACTAAAGATATTGTTTTTATATTGTTATTCAATTCTGATTTACATAAAATATTTTTAAACTATTAACTATTTCTTAAATAAGATTGTTTATAGAAGATTTACTAAACTTATTTTATTAATAAATAAATAGCTTCGAATATTTAATGTTTAATCCTTATTATAAACGATTCAAATTTTATTTACAAATAAACAAATTAGATTATTTTCCTTCTAAACCATCCTTATACTAATGTAATTTCTTATGGTTGAGGTAGCATAAAAAATTATCATGTGGCATTTAGTGGAATTCTTTGTTTATTTTTTTTAACGGACAACTAATATTATACAAGCCCGACCATCCAGGCAAACCCGTTGACGAATAGCCACCAATGCCATACGAACGCAGACAACGTTAGTAAGCGGGCCGTCTTAGATTACATAGATTTAGATTAGATTGATTTTATAAATTAATATTTGGTTTTTATATATTGATTATTTAACAATTAACAATTATGTAAGGTAGTTAAAATAAGATTATAATATCTATATGGTGTGATGAATAGCAAATGTAATAAAACTTATGAAAGGTATACATAAAAAATAAAATACACTGAATCTATTTTTAGTCACAAAAGAGAGATTTCTATGCTATGTGTGTTCCGTGCATTGATTTTCATTAGTAGACCATGCCACGGAATAATAATTCATAACGTTTGCTTGATTATTTGATGTATATTCAAATTAATTAATAATATTATCTACGAAATATTACCATTGTGATAGTTTAAGAAATTGAGATGTGACATTTAGTGGAATCCTTTATTAGAGTTTAGATTATTAGAATAGATACAAATATGGATAAAAATAAGTGATATTTACATATTAGTTATTAATAATTAATAATATTAAAAGAAATATATTAAACAAATATAAATAAAATTTATAAGGTTGAAGGAGAGAATGCCATATAGCATTAGTTTGAGTATTTTATTATAAGTTAGATTAGATTTAACTTTTTTTATTATTTGGTATATACAATTACATTTATTTAACCTGTGTAATAAATGAGGTTTTTTAAAGATGTATTATTTTATTATTTAGTAAACAATATTACATTTATTCAACCCATGTAATACACGTGGTTTTAAAGATATAACTTTTTTATTTGGCATATAAAATTACATTTATTCAACCGGTACAATATGGTTCTTATAGATATAACTTTTTATTATTTAATATATAAAACTATATTTATTCAACCCGTGCAATAAAGAAGGTTTTTAAAGATCTATTGTTTTATTATTTAGTATATAAATTTATTTATTCAGCCCGTGTAATACATGGGATTATAAGCTAGTTCTTAATATAACAAATGTGGCCTACTTTCGAAACAAAAACAGAAAGCATTGGTTTTTTAATAAAGAAATTAGTAATGAAATATGTCTTGAGTTCTTGATTTCTAGTTACAAAACCAAATAACCAAATACATCGAGATCGAATAAATAGCTGGACGAAATATATACTTATAATGAGATACAATGATTAAATGGTAATTTAATTTTAACCATCAAGTACTTTTAATTTAAACCCTCTACCGCACAAACAAAATATACTAAAAAACATATTAGATTATCAAAGTTACCTATGGATTCCGAAGGTACTCAGAAATGTCATTAGAGCATGACGGACATCTCGTGACGTTCTTTTGTGCCCTTAATGTTCGTCTACCTTTGTAATTTCTTCCTTTATAAATGTTTGACCAGCAAAAGCATCCTGCAAGCATGACTTACAGAAATTGTGAGCACATGGAGTAGTAAGCAGCTGAGTCATCACTTTGTGGCAAATGAGATAGCAAAACTCTACAAGTGATTAAGTGTAAAAGTTTATGCAACTGAAATTCCTATACAAAAATGACTTCAAGAAACTGAAACACAAATTACATCACTCGTGTTGCTAAAAAAAACTTACATTTAAGAAGTCCTTCACTAACAAACATTATATGTGTCTTACGTTTAACTGTTTTTGGTTGTGTCCCATCCTTAGCATCTCCAATGCTTGCTCGTTTTCTACTGTCGGGTGGATGCCCTCATTCGAGCTCCACGGCAATCGCATCTAAATGAATTATTATCATCATTTGTAATACATGTCTTTACATTTCCCCCATGTTTCGGAAAACAAGAAACGCAGTTCTTATAAAAGGGTAAATTCACATTTACACTATTAGTTGATTTGCTTAAACACGATTAACCAATTTTAAACCATGAACGAAAACTCAGATTTTCCATCAACTAATCATATTTACACATTATAGCGAACCAAAATCTCAGATTTTCTCATCAACTTATAATCAAATTTACACATCATAGCCAACAAAGACTCATATTTTCTCATCAATCAGTGATCAGACTTACGTATCTTTGGTGCTTGGCTTTGGATTGAGGAAGAACTTCCCAAGTCAGATAAGATCTAGGCACCTAAAATTCAAGCTATTTGGTAACTACTGGTGTTAACTCTTGAGAAATAGAAACCATTCGATCTAATCTTAAATTTATGTTGGTTTTTCTAACCATGTTAAGCTAATGAAAAGATTAAAGCTTGATGGGGAAAAATGTCATCATCCATTCCTCCTAATATCCTTTAAAAAAATAGTGTTTTGTAGTCTGATGGAGATTGAACTACTTGTCCACTTGATTATAATTTTATATTATATATTAACTAATCAGAACAAATACTTACCACTCATGGTTTAGAGCTTCCTCGGCAGTTATCCTCTGGGAGTATTTCAGATATCTAAAAAATATATATTACATGTCATGTTGATATAAAAACATGAAACTTCATAATCACATAAAGTTGTCCAATTACAAAATAATACCTTAGCTTCAGAGTAAATACTGCACTAAAAAAGCCTAACTGGATAAATAATGTACTAAATAAAATCTAACTGAAGATAAACTGCACCTAACGGAAGAAATATTGCACTAAAGAAAGCCTAATTGAAGATATACTACAGTAAACAAAACCTAATTGAAGATATACAGCACTAAACAAAACCAAAATGAAGAAATCTACACCTAACTTAAGATATAATGCACTAAACAAAACTTAACTGAAAAAATACTGCACCTAACTGAAGAAACACTGCACCAAACGAAACCTAATTGAGGAAATATTGCACTAAACAAGACCTAATTTAGGAAGTACTACACTAAACAAAACCTAATTGAAATTAATGTTCAATTGCAACACTTGCATATGTATATGAGTTGAGAAATTGAAGTTTAACTTACGTGATCGGAGTTAGTGGAGGATAATTTTCACCTGAAGATGGTGCCATCGGATCTGCCGGTGTAAAGAGTGGTAGGGCGGTCAAGTACGACGGTGGCGGTTACTTTGGGAACCGGTGGTGATTCTGACCATATGCAGTACAAAATCAAACATTAAAAAAACAAAAGCAAATGAAAAGGCATAAGCAAATCAAACATACCGACAAACCAAACAACAACAGATCTGAAACAAATTAGTTGAACCAAACTTTACTAACAAATAAACCGTGAATCGTCACAGCAGCCTGGTTCTTCATCACCGCTAGAGTTGAAACCGCAGTCCGTCTCTCTCTATATAGGGTTGTGTGTTTTGTAAAGAAGAGAAATGATAACAAAGTTATACACACTGATCACTAAATTTCACAATTCAAAACAAAAAAAAAAACTAATTTCAATTTCATAAATTACAAACCTAAATTTACGAATTTTACGATACCTTGGATGTTTTTCCTGTAGGAATTGGAGATGAACATGGTGATGATAGCATGGTTTTAGATTATAGCGAACTCCAGCGTGTTTCCTATTCTTGATGGCTTCTGTACCCGTTGATTAATCTGGTAAAACTGGACACTAATCGTCACCAATTGCTTGAACGACAGATGATTCTTATATTAGGGTTCTTTTAGAATTCCAAGTGAAATCCCAAGATTAACCCTACAGTGTCTTAAAACTTTGGAGAACTTGCAATTCTACCCTCTCTCAAATAGCTTTAAGCACCTTGTACATGCCGTTTTAGAATTGATACGCGTGACAAATTTACCATCTTGTACGTTAGATTTGTTTTATATAGTTATATATAGATATAGATATATATATGGTGGGGTTTTGCTACAAAGTCTATTTTTGTAACAACCCGACCTTTTGGGTCGTTTAATAAGAAATGACAGATCTACCATTTATTGCTTAATTATTGCTTATTTCTTAATAACCTTGTACTCTCGAGATTTCTATTATCGCAACGGGTCAAACGATATCTTTAAACTATGTTTTACAATGCATTCACAACGCTTATTCAAAACACAGTTATCGCATTTAACGCTATTACAACGCATACTATTTAAACGCTTTTTATCATATTTGTCACATATTACATCGCATGTTTATACTAAACGCTATCGCATCGCAGACTCGAAACGCAGATTTACTTTTATGCATCTTATGTGTTATGTGTATTAATTGTGTGATTACTTGTTTAATGTTAAGTGGTCGCAACGCTCACTCGCAACTCACTTAAACGCAAAGCAACGCTTATCGCATAAAACGAAAGTCGGAAAACTAACTCGCACCAGTCGTCTGATCGAATGACCATTCGATCGAATGATCATCCGTCCGGATGACCATCTGATCGGATGGCCATCCGATCGACTGGCCATCCGACACCTCACTTCCACCGCCTCTCTCTCCCTCACACTATAAATACCCACCTGTCACATCACTGTTCACTGAGGTGACAGCTCTATCCGACCCAACTCGCTCCCAGCTCATTCTCAAGCACATTTCATTCGATTCAAGGCTATTTCCGTAAGTTTTCTTCCTAAATCTTGTACTTACATCCTCACTACACACTTTCTCATCATCTTCTCCATCAAACTCACTGATTTTCACCTAGAAATCACCTGATTTGGACTCCTTGAAGGTGAAGTCATCTTGGTTTCTTATGAATATTGTTGTGTGACCTCATCACATCGAGAACGGTTCAGATCTGAAGGATTTCCACACATATAACTTGAAATCTTGTTGAGATTTCGGCATATTTCAACATTTTCCAACAGTTTTCATACTTTTCTCCAACATTCTTCACTTTCCTACTCAAACCGATGGAATCCAGACTCATTCAGGCTCTCTACTCATCCTCTAGTTGAGAACTGGTCTGAGGACAGATTTCCACCGGAGAAGACGACCGATTCACGGGTTGAATACGAAACTCCATCAAGAACAGTTGAGTCTGATCGAATGGGGTGATTCCCAACCGATCGAATGAGCTGGACTTGGTGTGGTTTTCCCTTGTTTGACACGTCATCACACCGTCTCCATTAAAACTTCAAACTTTTAACTTGAAAATTTTACAAAGTTTCCAAAACAATCAGATCGCCCAATCAAATAGCCATCCGATCGGATGACCATCCGATCGAATGACTATTCGACTAGGTGACTTGTCTTGTATAGCTTCCAACACTTAAAAGATTTTACCAAACTTCAAACTATCAACACCTCGATCGAATAGCCATCGGATCGAATGGCCATCCGTCCGGATGACCATCCGACCGGATGACTTAACATCTAGAGTCATTTCACATTTTACAAAATGCTACAACGAAAACTTCAAAGTTTGATACAATCCACAACACTCACACCTCATTCGAATGACCATCCGTTCGAATGGTCATCCGCTCGGATGACCATCCGTCCGGATGACCATCCGATCGAATGGGTTGTGATCCGTTCAACTCACCATTCGACACAAATCTCATCCGACGCACTGTTTACATGTCACACCCCCAAAATCCACCACACGGAGTATCACCGCTTGGAGGCGTGACGTGACCAGGATCAAGCCACCAATCATATTGAACAACACAATTAAGTAAATAAAGCCAACCACAATACGAATGGTGACCAAAAGAAAGTAAACCGACTTTAGGTTAGCAGGTTCAGATTTAAACAGCGGAAGCATAAAACGTGAAACCAAAACATAAGTTCCATAGTTCATAAGTTTAAAGTTCAAAGCGTAAGTTTAATAGATTCATATGGATTAAATATTAAGCACGGGACATAACAATCCATATCCCACAACAACCTTCTCCTCGTGCAAGCTCCAAAAGCATCTAGCGACCTGTAAGGCATGTAACAACGAGTCAACAACAAAGTTGAGTGAGTTCACATTTGGTTGATTAGTTTTAAGTTGTTTCTGAAAACGTGGTTTGACTTTCGTTGGCTTATTTTTCGTGGGGGTTACCCCATAGTTGAAAGTATGTTTAACCAGTTCCTTTTATTACCCAAACCATATCCATAATCAGTGGGGGCTTCCCCATGTGAAACACTAGACCATACCATATCGACTACTAACGCAAATAAGTTGTGCCCTACATCAGTGTCTATCATCACTGACAGTTTGCCATAGTCCATTAGTATACGCCCGTCCGACTGGCACGGTGTGAGGTTTGTTAAACCTAATAGCGCTATTAACTAATGACCCGCTCGCCATTGGCCTCGGCGATTAAGTCGATATAAATTGAGGGACTTCATGATAGAGTTTTGTCTAGTAAGTTTTAAGGTTGTTTTCCTACCCAAGGAGGACGAACGTACGTAGTTCTACCCAAGGAGAATACGCAGGATTAATATTGGCATCCTACCTATGGAGGATGGCCGTACATATCCTACCCAAGGAGGATATGTAGATTCCGTTTTAAATTTCTTTAACCCATTCCCAACCACCGGGAATCCCATGCCTTAGAAAGTGTGTGAACTCACCTTGGTTTGCTCGGTTAGATTCTCAAATATAGCTAATAGTCAAGGTTGGTCATTCACGTCCTAATGTGATTACCAGTTAGTCATTTAGTGGTTTCAAATAGAGCACAAAGTTCCTACACGTATCTACTACATAACATGCATTCACTTTAATAGTTCACGCTCATATAAACATTCCACCTATAGCTACTCAAGAACAAGCATACGATATTGCACAATAATACTTTCATTGACGTATAACATGTTAGATCATCCTCAGATAACATACTCGACATTTAGACACGCAAATTACTACTTATGCCGTTTCAGCTTTAATATTCAAAACCGGGCTGTTTTCGGGCATTTTAATAAAATAGTTAACTTATTCCAAAAATTCCCAAATTTTTACAGAATGTCTTAAACTATCCAGATATTATTGTGTAAAAATCTCGGGATCCAATTCATCGCCAATATTTTATAAAAAATCATTTTCCGGACTGCACTCAGATTTATCTTTTTCCGACTGCAGTCCACGGAATAATTTATTCAAATTTTATCGTAAGTCCGATTTACGAAATTCCAGTGGGAGGATTACAAATACATCAGTGGTCATTTACAGTACAAGTTTCATGACCTAGTTCTACTCAGGTTTCAAGTTATGACTAAAAGTATAACACCCATTTACTGCTGTAAAAACTCAGCTTTAGTTGTTGTTACAAATCGACCCTTTAAAAATAGCAAACGAAGTCCAAAAATTATGATTCCAGTGCCATTAGCACCGTATTTCATAATACATAAATCTAGACTTTAGAAAATACATTTTTCGTTTTATTAAGGTCCTGTTACAGCCAACTGAAGTTGGCTGTAATCACCAATCAGACTCCTGTTTTTAGCTTTTAGCTTTCTAACTCGTGTTCGATTGATTCCGTTAACATGTTTAGTGATCACAACGACATCAAACATCAATATTAACAAGCAAATCATTAGGAAATCAACAAGAATCAAGACAACTTTATATTAACATCACTTCATCACATTTCCTTTTTATGTAAACATTATGTTCATGTTTCTAGTTCAAGTTTCTTTGTGTTCTTTAAGTTTATCATCATATAACTTACTTTAACCACTTAAATAACATGAATAATGAATGGATCTAAGTTCTTACCACTAGTTCAAGACTAGGGAAGTTCAAGTGAAGAAATGTGGTGGTTAATAGCAAACGAAGAAGGTCCTTCCACTTCCGAGAACACCGAGCTTCGTTGTATGCCTTGTAGCACCTTTGTATGCTTGTAGAATGGATGAAACAAGATTGAAGGTGATGGTAGGGTGGTGGTGGTTTGTAGCCGTGACCAATGGAAGGGGGAGGGAGAGTTTGAGGGTGTTGGTGATGTGAGGATGTTATGAATGAGGGACTTGTGGTTTAAATAAACTTACTTCCAACACACCATTAACCATTAGTCTATATGTTTCATTAGTACATAACATATATAATAAACAATTGAAGGAAAATCAAGGGTGGAGGTACACCCTTGTAACCGTAAGGAGGGGGGTAGAGGGTTGGTTTTCAATGGTTAGTTACAAGTTCTAGTTAGAAACCAAGTGATATAGTTAGGGTGTTATGAGTGTTATTAAATATATAGTGTGTTAGGGTGTTTGGGGACCCTAACTAGCCTAGAAAAATAAAAACAATGTGTTTGACAATATTTTTGTGTTCCGGGTAAAGTCTGGTTGTTCGGTTTGATACTGTTCCGTTAAAGTGCTTAATTAATCCGTAAAGTGTCCTATATATATATTTTTGTAACACTTTTAATTCTCAACACTTAGGAAAGCACACAGGACTATTTAGTAACTTTTCTGTACACTACTAGTATGTTAACAAGCAAACGTAAGTATAACACAGTAATCAGAGAGCAGTTAAGTAATTCCACACAGTCGTCAAGCACTTTAATTATCATTAATAAATTGTACGGATACACGGAATTACGAGGGTTGTCACATTCTCCCCCTATTAAGAAAATTTTGTCCCGAAATTTAGCTCGTGGTTACTGAGGAAGCTAGTTATGGTGCGTTGGTTTCCTGGTTTTCCTGGGGTGTCACATTATCCCCCTGTTGGTTTGGAATTTCGTCCCGAAATTCTGCAGTAGCTTCAGTCTCAGTAGTGGTTGCACTTTTCTTAAACAGCTGGGGATACTTGAGTTTCATTTGGTCTTCTCGTTCCCTGGTATACTCTGGGCCACGACGGGAATCCCAACGAAATCGGACAAGAGGTATCCTGGTGCGCTTGAGAATTTGAATATCTCGATCCGTAATCTCTACTGGTTCCTCGACGAATCGCAGCTGGTCGTCGATAGTGAGCTCCTTTAAGGGAACTATGAGGGTCTCATCTAACAGACACTTCTTCAGATTCGACACATGGAAAACATTGTGAACTCCGCTGAGTTCTTCAGGTAGATTCAACCTGTAGGCTACCTTGCCAATCTTCTCAATGATTTCAAAGGGTCCAACGTATCGCGGGTTGAGTTTGCCTCGTTTGACAAAACGAACTACACATTTCCAAGGTGAGACTTTGAGTAGCACTCGATCCCCAACCTGGAACTCGAGTGGCTTTCTTCGCTTATCCGCATAGCTTTTCTGACGGTCACGAGCTGCCGCCATTCGTTGACGTATCTGAGCAATTCTCTCGGTTGTATCTACTACAAGTTCTGGGCCTGTGATTTGACTGTCGCCAACCTCTGCCCAACAAGGAGGTGATCGGAACTTTCATCCATACAATGCCTCAAACGGAGTGGCCTGGATACTGGTGTGGTAACTGTTATTATACGAAAACTCCACTAACGGGAGGTGTTTTTCCCAGCCATTACCAAAATCGATCACACATGCCCTAAGCATGTCTTCAAGGGTTTGGATGGTGCGTTCAGATTGCCCATCCGTCTGTGGGTGATAAGCGGTGCTCATATCTAAACGCGAGCCAAAAGACTTGTGCATGGCTTGCCACAGTTCAGAAGTAAAACGCGCGTCACGATCAGAAATGATGGAGGTTGGCACTCCGTGCCTTGATACCACTTCTTTTAGGTAGACGTCTGCTAGAGTAGAAAACTTATCCGTTTCCTTGATAACCAGAAAATGTGCAGACTTGGTTAGTCGATCCACGATCACCCAAATGGTATCGTTTCCGCATTGTGATCTCGGTAGGCAGTAACGAAATCCATGGAAATTTGCTCCCACTTCCATTTCGGGATCTCTGGTTGTTGTAGTAGGCCTGATGGTTTCTGGTACTCGACCTTGACCCTAGCACAAGTCAAGCATTTACTGACGTAGGTTGCTATGTGTGCTTTCATACTGGGCCACCAATAGGTAGTCTTTAAGTCGTGGTACATCTTATCTGAACCAGGATGTACTGAATAACGAGACTTATGCGCTTCATCCATCACAAGCTCGCGTAAGTTTCCATAGAGTGGAACCCAGATGCGTCCGTTAACATAGTAGGCACCGTCTTCCTTTTGTTCTAGCAGCTGCCTCGATCCTCGTAAGGACTCAGCCCTGATGTTCTCTGCTTTCAATGCTTCAACTTGAGCTGCGCGAATCTGAGAGGGAAGGTTAGATTGGATGGTAAGCTGTAACGCACGTACACGCTTAGGTATAGTATCCTTTCGACTGAGGGCGTCGGCCACAACATTGGCCTTGCCCGGATGATACTTGATCGCACATTCGTAATCATTCAAGAGTTCATCCCATCGGCGTTGTCGCATGTTTAACTCCTTTTGCTTAAAGATATGCTCGAGACTCCTATGATCGGTGTAAATGGTGCACTTGGTACCGTACAGGTAATGTCTCCATATCTTAAGCGCGAAAACAATTGCTCCCAATTCCAAGTCATGCGTAGTGTAGTTCCTTTCGTGAACTTTAAGTTGGCGCGATGCGTAGGAAATGACCTTGTCACGTTGCATCAACACGCAACCAAGTCCTTGGATGGAAGCGTCGCAATAAACTACAAAATCATCTGTGCCTTCAGGAAATGAGAGGATAGGCGCGCTACAAAGTCTATCTTTTATGTGTTGAAATGCGGACTCCTGTGCATCACCCCAACGATAGGTGACACCTTTCTGAGTCAGTAAGGTGAGAGGTTGCACAATCCTTGAGAAATCCTTGATGAATCTTCTGTAATATCCTGCCAAACCCAAGAATTGGCGGATTTCTGTTGGTGTGCGGGGTGCAGGCCAGTTCTTGATCGAGTCAACCTTGGATGGATCTACATGAATCCCATCCTTGTTTACCACATGGCCTAGAAAGTGGACTTCACGAAGCCAGAAGTCACATTTCGAAAACTTGGCATACAACTGCTCTTTTTGAAGAAGTTCCAGCATAAGCCTTAGATGCTGCTCGTGTTCCTCTTGACTCTTCGAATAGATTAGGATATCGTCGATGAACACTATGACAAACTTATCCAGGTAAGGTTTGCACACTCGGTTCATGAGATCCATGAAGACCGCAGGTGCATTCGTTAATTCGAAAGGCATAACCAGAAACTCGTAATGGCCGTAGCGAGTTCTGAATGCTGTTTTGGAGACGTCCTCCTCTCGGACACTCAGCTGATGGTATCCAGATCTCAAATCAATCTTAGAGTAATAACTCAACCCTTGCAACTGGTCGAACAAGTCATCAATGCGTGGAAGAGGATAACGATTCTTCACGGTCACCTTGTTGAGTTCGCGGTAGTCAATACACATTCTGAAAGTACCGTCTTTCTTCTTCACAAACAAGACTGGAGCTCCCCAAGGCGAAGAGCTAGGACGTATGAAACCCTTTTCCAGTAGTTCTTGCAGTTGCGTAGACAGTTCTTCGAGTTCTGATGGAGCTAGGCGATATGGTGCTCGAGCTACTGGTGCTGCTCCAGGAGCTAGCTCAATTTGAAACTCAACTTGGCGATGAGGCGGAAGACCAGGTAATTCCTCAGGAAATACCTCGGGAAAATCGCGCACAATAGGAATGTCTTCTATCTTCCTTTCTTCCGAGGATGTATCAGAGACGAGGGCTAGAATAGCAGCGTGACCCTTTCGCAAACACTTCTGGGCCTTAAGGAAAGAGATGATGCCCACAACAGCACCACTCTTGTCGCCATGAATCACAAGGGGTTCTTTACCAGAACGAGGAATACGGACGATTTTCTCCTTGCAGACAATCTCCGCTTGATGATGAGATAGCCAATCCATCCCAATAACGACGTCGAAACTACCAAGTATGATAGGAATAAGATCGATAGAGAAGGTCTGACCAGCTAAGACGAGGTTATAACCTTTAACTACGTGTGTGGCTTCAAGACTTTTACCGTTTGCTAGTTCTACCATGTGTTTGGTGTTCAAAAGTGTTGGAGTGCGCTTAAGCATTTGACTAGCTTTTAAGGACACATAACTAGTATTGGCACCCGAATCAAATAAAACAGTAACAAAGAAGTCGTCCAGAAGAAACTTACCCATCACAACGTTGGGATCGTTCCTTGCATCACCCTGACCCAGCACGAAGACACGTCCCCTGGCACCATTGTCGTTATTGTTACCCCCGTTGTTGCCTCCATTGTTGTTCCCGTTGTGGTTCCCGTTTCCTTGGTTGTTGTTGTCCTGATTCTGGTTCAGCCGAGGACAGTTCCTCTTAAAGTGGCCTTCAGCGCCACACTGAAAGCAACCCTTATTGCCCTGCTGTTGCTGCTGCTGGTGGTTCTGTGGAGCTTGTTGTTGTTGTTGGCGATTCTGATTTGCTGGTCGTGCGCTCCTGCAATCCTTTGCTTCATGACCAAACTTGCTACACCTCAGGCAACGACCCTTGTTGCACTGCCCGCTGTGATGCTTGTTGCACCGGTTGCACTTGGGTGGTTCCCTCGGTATCCACCCTGTCCTTGATTACCGGAAGATTGCTGACCAGGGCTCTGGTAGTCATCAGTCTTCCGCTGCTGAGACTGAACTGAAGTAGAACCCTTATTGGAATTCCCATCCCATATTCGCTTGTTATCATTGGGAGTGTCAGTAGTAGTAGCACTAATACGTTTGGGCAGTTTGTTCTGTTCAACTGCTTGATCGGTGAGACGATGGGCCAACTTAATGATTTGCTGAATGGTACCCAGGTTAGCTGAAGTTACGTGACTCTGAATCTCTGGTACAAGACCCTTGAGGTACAGCTCAATACGTTTGATGGGAGGGTCTACCATAGTAGGGCACAAGATGGCCAGCTCGTTTGACCTCTTCGTATACGCCTCAATCTCAGACCCCGTCATCTTCAGGTTGAAAAATTCCACCTCTAGCTTGTGGATGCCGTCGCGACTACAGTACTCTTCTTTGATCAGTTCCTTGAAACCGTTCCAGGGGGTGGCATTAGCAACCGCCAGCCCTAGCAGTTGAACCTGTGCCTTCCACCAGGTTAACGCAGCGCCTTCGAGTGTTCCAGTAGCCTATTTCACCCTACGATCTTCGGGCATTCACACATTTCGAAGACAGATTCGAGCTTCTCGAACCAGTGAAGAAGGCCTACCGCACCTTCTGTGCCGCTGAAGGTACTGGGTCGGCAATCCATGATGGTTTTGAACGTGCACACAGGAGGCTGAGCATGTTGACCTGTTGCGCGAGAATAAAAGATAAGGTTAAGCACGAGGGTTGGTTTGCGAGAGTAGGATCTAAACATCCTAAGGTGGGTTGATATGGCAGGTTATATCTCCTGCAGGGACAGCTGCGAGTACCTCAGCAACTCGTTCGTTGATCAAAGCCGTCAGCTGGGCTTGAGTTAGGTTGATACGTCCTCCGTGTCCGCTCATGATCTTCACAACGAAGCAACGTAAGTGAGAAGAGTGTCGCGAAAGTGCGTAAGTGTGGGACGACAGGAGAGAGTAAGCACACAAGGTTCAAATTGCAATTATCACGTTAACTAATGCACAGTGTGAACTATCTAACCGATAATACAACATAAATCATACCACCTATTGTGTCGAGTCTTGCACGTGGAGTGAAGCGTCGTTGTGGATCGTTGAGCACTGTAAAGGTTATAGTTTGGTTTTATCAAAAAGCTTTTCCTCTTTTTAAAACCAAGTTCACTATAACCAATGGCTCTGATACCAATCCGTCACACCCCCAAAATCCACCACGCCGAGTATCACCGCTTGGAGGCGTGACGTGACCAGGATCGAGCCACCAATCATATTGAACAACACAATTAAGTAAATAAAACCAACCACAATACGAATGGTGACCAAAAGAAAGTAAACCGACTTTAGGTTAGCAGGTTCAGATTTAAACAGCGGAAGCATAAAACGTGAAACCAAAACATAAGTTCCATAGTTCATAAGTTTAAAGTTCAAAGCGTAAGTTTAATAGATTCATATGGATTAAATATTAAGCACGGGACATAACAATCCATATCCCACAACAACCTTCTCCTCGTGCAAGCTCCAAAAGCATCTAGCGACCTGTAAGGCATGTAACAACGAGTCAACAACAAAGTTGAGTGAGTTCACGTTTGGTTGATTAGTTTTAAGTTGTTTCTGAAAACGTGGTTTGACTTTCGTTGGCTTATTTGTTGTGGGGGTTACCCCATAGTTGAAAGTATGTTTAACCAGTTCCTTTTATTACCCAAACCATATCCATAATCAGTGGGGGCTTCCCCATGTGAACCACTAGACCATACCATATCGACTACTAACGCAAATAAGTTGTGCCCTACATCAGTGTCTATCATCACTGATAGTTTGCCATAGTCCATTAGTACACACCCGTCCGACTGGCACGGTGTGAGGTTTGTTAAACCTAATAGCGCTATTAACTAATGACCCGCTCGCCATTGGCCTCGGCGATTAAGTCGATATAAATTGAGGGACTTCATGATAGAGTTTTGTCTAGTAAGTTTTAAGGTTGTTGTCCTACCCAAGGAGGGCGAACGTACGTAGTTCTACCCAAGGAGAATACGCGGGATTAATATTGGCATCCTACCTATGGAGGATGGCCGTACATATCCTACCCAAGGAGGATATGTAGATTCCGTTTTTAATTTCTTTAACCCATTCCCAACCACCGGGAATCCCATGCCTTAGAAAGTGTGTGAACTCACCTTGGTTTGCTCGGTTAGATTCTCAAATATAGCTAATAGTCAAGGTTGGTCATTCACATCCTAATGTGATTACCAGTTAGTCATTTAGTGGTTTCAAATAGAGCACAAAGTTCCTACACGTATCTACTACATAACATGCATTCACTTTAATAGTGCACGCTCATATAAACATTCCACCTATAGCTACTCAAGAACAAGCATACGATATTGCACAATAATACTTTCATTGACGTATAACATGTTAGATCATCCTCAGATAACATACTCGATATTTAGACACGCAAATTACTACTTATGTCGTTTCAGCTTTAATATTCAAAACCGGGCTGTTTTCGGGCATTTTAATAAAATAGTTAACTTATTCCAAAAATTCCCAATATTTTATAAAAAATCTTGGGATCCAATTCATCACCAATATTTTAAAAAAATCATTTTCCGGACTGCACTCAGATTTATCTTTTTCCGACTGCAGTCCACGGAATAATTTATTTAAAATTTATCGTAAGTCCGATTTACGAAATTCCAGTGGGAGGATTACAAATACATCAGTGGTCATTTACAGTACAAGTTTCATGACCTAGTTCTACTCAGGTTTCAAGTTATGACTAAAAGCATAACACCCATTTACTGCTGTAAAAACTCAGCTTTAGTTGTTGTTACAAATCGATCATTTAAAAATAGCAAACGAAGTCCAAAAATTATGATTCCAGTGCCATTAGAACCGTATTTCATAATACATAAATCTAGACTTCAGAAAATACATTTTTCGTTTTATTAAACTGGTCCTTGACTGACTTTTCAGGGTCGGAACACGGTCCAACAAGTGGTATCAGAGCTTCAGGACGAGGAGTTCATACTACTACAGCTGATTCGACAAAATTCTCTCATTTCTACTCACTTTCTCTCATACTTTTTCGATTTAAACTGGTTCCTACGGTTGAAATGACCTGAAATTCGAGTATAAAGTGTAAAATACAGTAATAACAAACCCTAGAAAGATTCAGGTTAAAATACGGCTTAAAAATGGTGAAAATTGGTTAAAAATGTGATTTCGCTTTTACGGACATAGAGTGATTTCGCTCTTACGGACATAAACATCTGATTTTGCTCATACGAACACTTTAAGGGCTTGTTTTCGCTGATAGGGACAACTAGTTGCCTGATTTTGCTGAATAGGATATTCCAGTTGTATAATTTCGCTGATAAGAACATAATTCATCTGATTTCGCTTATTCGAACATCTTGGTATTTCACTCATAGAAACAGTGGTAGTTTCGCTCATAGTGACATCTACTTGGTTTCGCTTTTAGGAACAATCTAGTTTCGCTTATTCGGACATTACCTATTCCGCTTATTCGGACACTGATTGTTTCGCTTATTCGGACACTTACTAGTTTCGCTTATAGTGACATACAGATTTCGCTTATCTGTCACTTTCAAGCTGATTTCGCTATTTTGTCACATTTTCAAAAATTTCGAAAATTTGTCTAAGTGTTTACTGATTTTGCAGGTACACTCAAGATGGATGACATATTCTTGAACCCGTTTAGCGACATGTATGCATTTGCTGGAAATTCGGGAGACGATTCATCAACAAGCAACAACAATGAGAATCCGTCAAATACGAAGAAAAAGTTAACGGAAGCGTGGGAATCTAAAAGTTCCTTCGGAACATTCAATAAACCTCCAAAGCTAATGGCTATCGAGGAATACAGTCGGTAGTCAAGAAAGTTTGAAGATTGGTTGATGGCATTCGCATTTCCCAGCTGGAAGAGTCTGAAAAACGGTTATGTAAATGGAAACAAAAATGGTGAAACTTTAAGATCAGCTGAGGAGATTGATTCGTTTGTAGCTGAACAAAAGTGTGTGGCTTTGTTGTTTCAGTCCGTTCGGGAGGACATAATTTCTTTGATCGATTATTCAAATGCAAAAGATCTTTGGGAAAAGCTAGAAAAGAAATGTATAGGTAGTGAAGAAATCAAGAAAAACAAAAAGAAACTACTTAGAAAAGAGTTTGATATGTTTGGGTGTTTAAAGAATGAATCAGTGTAAAAAATGATCGAGAGGTTTGGACATCTGAAGCTGGAACTAGCTAGACATGGTATTAAGTATCCTGATGACGAGCTAATAGACAAATTGTTCGATTCATTGCCAGACGAGATGGATTGGAGATATTATGCGCTGATGCTGAAGAACACTATCGAGCCTGCAAAGTTGACTGTGGATTTGTTGATTGAGAGACTTGAAAGTCATGAGCTGGAGTTGAAGAAGACGTACAAAGTCAATCACTCATCTTTCCAGCAGAATTTGGATTTGTATTATCCAAAAAGCATGATGCCAAAAGCAACTTCTCCCAAAACTGCATTTTCTGCTGAGAATATGTCCACAACAAGCAAAGAAAGTCAAAGCAATCAAAACAGTGGAAATCACAGTGGTTATCACAGTGGATCTTCATCATCTACAAGTCATTCTGATGCAAAGAATCGTTTTCAATGTAACATCGCAATAGACTTAAAGAATGCTTAAAATTTTGACGAGGAGTCTGCTAAACAACAGATGATATTCCTAGAATCTGTGTTGGAATCATATGAAGGGTTAGTAGCAGGGAAGATAGGCAACACCAACCTGACGAAAGAAGATTATGATCAGATTGATCCGGAGGAAATGGAGCTGATCGACATTCGTTGGTATATGGCCAGTGCTGTTCGTCGAGCACAGCGTTTCATGGAAATTACCGGCAGGAAGACAATTGGTGGTCCATCTACCAAGCTGGGGTTTGATAAGTCCAAGGTGACGTGCTTCAAGTGTAAGCAGAAATGTCACTTCAAGTGAGAATGCCGAAATGCATATGCTGATGAGTCGGAGAACCCTTTCAGAGAAGATTACTACAAGAAGGCAATATATCATCAGAATAAATCCGAGCCGCCTAGATTGAAGTAGGTTGAAGACAACAAAGAGAAATCTAGAGCTCTTGCGGTGATTTATGATGATGAAGGGTATGATTGGAGTCAAGATGTTCTACCCGAGGAAGATGCGGTTGGTTACGCATTCATGGCGAAAAACGACGAACCTATTCCTTGGAAAGATAATCGAACTGAAGAGCAGAAGTATAGATACAGAAAAATGTTGGCTGAAAACAGAATCATTAGAATTTCTGGTATTTATCTGGAAGCGAGGAGAGCAAATAGATGGGATCCGGACAGAGAGTGTTATCTTGATGAATATGGAAATATTGCAATCGATGACAAAACGCTTGATATCGAAGCCATAATCAAGGAGTACAAAGAAGAGGATGATTATTGGCAGAATAAATGGTGGGGAACTGAAGACGAGAAAGAGAAAGAAGAAAAAGAAAAGAAGGAGAAAGAAGAGATAGAGAAGTCAAAGAAAGTTGATACTGGGGTTATTGACACAACGCAGGAGTTAACTGCTGAAAACCTCGAAAAAATGGCTAACAAAGTGCTGGCTGCTAAGGCACTTGAGGTAGACTCTAACTCCGTGTCTGAGTCAAAAAGCCAGGTTAGTTCAAACTTGTCAACAAATGCGTCAGGTAAACAAATTGATGGAAATGCTGATTGCAAAAATTGCAACAAAGAGTGCAAATTTTGTAACACAGTCACGTATCTCAACGGGAAGAAAGTTGATGATCTGACAGCAAAGGCCAGAAGCGTTGAGAATCAGATTCTTGATCATGACAAAACAGTTAAAGCTTCAACTGAACGGATAAGAGAATTAACTAGCCAAATTGAAAATGCTAACATTGATCATGAAAAAGTTAAAAAGGAAAATGAAAAGTTAATTCTTGAAAACCGTCAGATTTCTGAGAAGTTTGAAAAACTCAAAAGCACAATGAAAGATAATGATGATCGAAATGGTAAAACTTATAAAGAAAATGTTCACCTAAAAGCAGTGCTTAGAGTAAAAGAAGAATCAATCAATCAACCAACAACTGGATGAAATCGCTAAACAGAAACTTAAATTTCAAGAGGCTGAAATTGAAAACGAGCGAATCCAGTTGAAGCTTAACAGTTACAGCTCCGCAAGCTTTTTGTTGCAACACATTATTCCCAAACCCATCGGGAAAGACAAAGCAGGCGAAGATGTGTATTCTGATGGAACTGGGGTGGGTTTTCATCAAGTTCCACCACCTGTTCTTGATAATTACACGAAAAAGCAATCAGGGTTGGTTGAAATTGAAGAAGAAAGTGAAATGAATCTTCCAGATTCAATTGATGTCACGTTCACATCTTCCAATGACGATAGTGTCCAAAATGATATTGTAAAAGGTGTTGTTGAAAATGTGCTAAAAATGGATAGTGACACTACTGAGGAAGATGGGTGTTTCTTAGACAAATACATTCCGAAACAAAAGTCCAAGAACAACTTAAATGAAGAATCAAATCTTGTCATGTACAAGATGTTGGGTTCAGATAAGTTGTTTTCGGATTCTGAGTTTCCGATTGAGAATGTTAATGTGAATAAATTGACAAATGTTTTCAAGTTGGTCGAAGTTGAGTTGTCAGAAGTGAACAATCTGAGTCAAACAAAGAGAAAAATGAGTTTTGAGAAAGATAAATCATACTACAAGAAATCTGTTAATCCATCGCGTTTTTATAATAACAATCGAAACAATTGGTCGGGTGGTTATCACGGGGGTAAGTCTTATCAGAAAAGAAATGTTCCAAACAAGAGGTTTGCTGAAAAGAAAAAGTTTGTGAACAGTTCGAGTTCACTTGCTGATGAAGAGAAAGTGATTTTTTCAAAATCAAATGAAGAGTTCTTTGAGAAAAGAGCTTCACAGTCTCAGTCTGAAGGCACAAGTCGAGTTGTTGATACTCGAACATGTTTCAGATGTAATCAAGTTGGTCACATTGCACGAAAGTGTACCAATGTGAAACCTAAGACTGAAACTGTGAAGATTCAACAGAAGAAAGTTGACGAGAAGGGTAAAGCACCAATCGTTGTTGAGAAAAAGAGTGTGAAAAATGACAACATTAAAGTGAAAGTTGAACCCGTAAAGAAAGTGGTAACTAAAAATGACAAATTTTATAAACGGGTTGCATTATCTCAACAAGTTTGGAAACCAAAAAGTGAGAAAAAGGTTTCACCTTCTGAGGATTCAATTCAAATTGATTATGATGCAAATTTTCCACCTCTTAAGGCTGAAAACTTCAAAATTCAAATTGCGAGAGTCAAGGTTACACCTAAGGCTGATGAGGCCTGGCTGGACACCATGTTCGACTAAACAGTTTGAATTACCGGAGCTTCCAGGATCGCGAAGCATGAATCGGCATCCTTATTAAAGTTTAAGTCATATTTTGTTATGTGCAGGATCTTCCAAAACTTGTATCCAGATGGATTATGGATAGTGGAGCTTCAAGACATATGACAGGGAAGACTGCGTTGTTGTATGATGTTAGAAATATCAATGGTGGTTATGTGGGATTTGCTGGTCATGAAGGTGGTAGAATTATTGGTGAAGGAACGTTATCCAACGGGATTGTGACGTTTGAAAGAGTTAACTACATTACTGAGCTGGAGAATAATCTGCTGAGTATTTCGCAGATTTGTGACAATATGTATACTACTCACTTCACAGACAAAGAATGTTTGATCTTGAAACCAGGATTTGTTATCCCTGAAGAATGGATTATCATGCGGGCACCTAGAGTGAATGATTTATATGTGTTAGATATGAGTGTAGCAACTACAACTACTGGTCAAGCACATTGTTTTGTGTCTAGAGCATATTCATCTAAGGAAGATGAATCACTTGGTACACAATGATTTAGTTTTGGGTGTTAATATCAAAGGTTTTCATCTGGAAGGGGAGTGCATTAGCTGTGTCAAAGGCAAGCAGAAGAAAAAGTCACACCCTACAAAGCAAGTCAATTCAGTTTCGAGACCTCTGGAAAGACTTCACATGGATTTGTTTGGTCCTGTGAATGTCAAAAGTATTACAGGAGATTACTACTGTTTGGTTGTTACTGATGATTATTCCAGATTTTCATGGGTTTCTTTCTTGAAAACGAAAGATGAAACGTTTGATAGTTTGATGGTGTTGTTCAAGAAAATTGAGAATCTGTACCAACGGCGTATCAAAAGAATTCGTAGTGACAATGGTACTGAATTCAAGAACAGTAAGATGGAAGAATTTTGTGATGAAAGAGGTATATTGCATGAGTTTAGTGCTCCGTACACTCCGCAGCAGAATGGAGTCGCAGAACGCAAAAATTGGACACTAATCGAGACGGCTAGAACTATGCTCGCAGATTCAAAGTTACCAATAAATTTTTGGGCTGAAGATGTTTCCGCCGCATGCTATACGCTCAACAGGGTTCTCACTGTCAAGAAGTTCAACAAAACATGCTTTGAGCTAATCAATAACCGCAAACCAAACTTGAAGTATCTAGAACCGTTCGGGTCACTCTGTACAGTTATAGAGCCTCATGGAAAGTTTGGTCCGAAGTGCATTGAGGGAATATTTGTTGGTTACGCAAATCCGATGCGACGTGTCTTCGTTCCAAGTGAGAAGCGGAGTATTGAAGCTGCAAATGTTGAATGTCAAGGATATACTATGCCGCCGCAGAATCCAGGAGATTCATGGCGTTATCATTATGACAAACTGTGGGATTCGTTTGACATGAGATAAGAATCAGAGGATGATGAAGATTTCTTTGATGAGTTGGATATTTTGCGTGAATATGAGTCACAGCAAAGGTTCCCAGCTGAGTATTCGAGGCGACCACAGGAAACTTCAAATGACGATGAAGCAGGTCCGAGTAATGCTGGTGAACATGATGATGTCCAACAGAATGAAGTTGCTCAGGATAATCAGTCGGATCAGAATGATAATCAAGAAGCTGAAAACATGCCAGTCTTTGATCATGGTGATTCAGATTCTGAGAGGGAGCAAATTCAGATTTCAAGTCAAACAAACCAAGTTGGTGAACAAGATGCAGATCAGAATGTTACTAATCTGGAGGGAAATGTAGATGTTCCAAACGAAGTGATGCCGCTAACTTTTTCATATCATCCAGAGGAGTTGATCATAGGAGAATTGCAGACAGGCGTTCGCACTCGAAGACAGATTGATAAAGGGCTTACATGTTTTTATACAACAGTTGCTCCTTTGCAAACTGAATTCTCATTGAGTTGTTTTATCTCGCAGGTTGAACCAAGAACTTACAAAGAGGCGCTTACAGAAGATTCTTGGGTCAATGCAATGCAGGAGGAACTGAGTCAATTTGAGAAACTAGGAGTGTGGAAGTTAGTTGATTTGCCGGATGGTCATAGAAAAATCAATACAAAATGGGTATTTAAGTGTAAGAGAGACGACAGAGGAGTTGTTGTAAGGAACAAAGCTCGACTCGTTGTTCAGGGATTTAGTCAACAGGAGGGGATTGATTTTACAGAAGTCTATGCTCCTGTAGCACGACTAGAGGCAATCAGAATTTTCCTTGCATTTGCGTCTTGGAAGAACTTCAAAGTATATCAGCTAGATGTAAAATCGGCGTTTCTTTATGGGAAGGTCAAAGAGGAGGTTTATGTCGGACAGCCGCCGGGCTTCACCGATCCAATCCACAAAAACAAGGTCTATTTATTGGACAAAGCGCTGTATGGTTTACACCAGGCCCCGAGAGCTTGGTACGAGACTTTGTCTCAACACCTACTAGCCAACAAGTTCATTCGTGGAAAAGTAGATGCCACTCTCTTCACTAAAGAGGTCGACGGTCATCTTCTGATAGTTCAGATTTATGTGGACGATATAATTTTTGGGTCAACGAATGAAAGTCTATGCAAAGATTTTGAATCAGTGATGAAGCAAAAGTTCGAAATGTCATCAATGGGGGAGATGAAATTCTTTCTGGGTCTACAAGTTGAATAACTTCCTGAGGGAATTTTCATTCACCAGACGAAGTATGTTCATGATATTCTAGAGAAATTTGGGATGTCAAGTTCTACTCCAGCTGCTACCCCACTTGCAACAAATCATGGGATTCATCCAGATCTCACCGGAGACAGGGCTGATGAAACTTTCTACCGTTCCATGATAGGTTCTTTAATGTACCTAACTGCTTCACGTCCTGATATCATGTACCCAACGTGCCTCGCAGCAAGATATAAATCTAACCCGAGAGCTTCGCACATGATTATTGTGAAGAGGATATTACGCTACCTGAAAGGAACTCCTTCATTGGGGTTGTGGTATCCTAGGAAAGGCGATTTTATGCTTGAAGGGTATTCCGATTCAGATTTCGGATGCTGCAAAGTCAATTCAAAATCAACAACTGCAGGATGCCAGTTCTTTGGATCTAGATTGGTTACCTGGCAGTGTAAGAAACAAACGTCTGTGGCGCTATCTACATGTGAAGCGGAGTACGTTTCTGCTAGCAGTTGCTGCTCTCAGATCCTGTGGATACAGCAACAGATGCGCGACTACGGTTTGCAGTTTCTTAACACACCTCTTTTTGTTGATAATGAGGCCGCAATAAATATAACAAAGAATCCAGTACATCACGCTAAAACTAAACACATAGAAATTCGTTATCACTTTATTCGTGATTGCTTTGAGAAAAAGTTGATACGAATTGAGAAAATCCACACTGACGAACAGAAAGCTGATTTACATACCAAAGCTATTGATAAAAATCGGTTTAAATATTTGTTAAAACTAAATGGTATGAAGCTTCTTTCGGTGTCGGATGGAATTATTGGCGTTGATGAGAGTACTGTTGCGGATGAAGACGAGAAACAATCTGCAATGGTTTGTCGATTTTTTACTTGTTTTGGTATTTAGGGGGAGTAGATAGATGTATATAGATATTGTTTCAGAAAATACAAAAACAGTAAAAAATGCAAAAATACAAAAACATGATAAAATCTGAAAAAGAGCTTGTGTATAAAGGGAAAATGATAGTACATCGGCTAGACAATTACAGTATGCTAAAGATTTGTAAAGATTAAATGAGTTAAACAGTCTCACTGATGATGTGTCGATAGGTTTTCGCACATTTAGTAGATTTATTCGGGATATAAACCTAAAATTTCAAACTTGTGAAATTCGTGGGGAACACTACTTGGATATATAGGTAACCCCTGAAATCTCGTTTGAAAGGTCTCGTATTCTGATATACTAGGTTTTTATACTCAAAGATGTCTGGGGTATTATTCCGGGACTTCTGCTGAATGGAAGTTCTGACCTAGTCCTTGGATAATACTTTCCACAAATGCTTGAAACATAGCATAAACCCTCAGCATGCCGATGAAACAATAAAATTGATAGTCGCTGCTGTTGTAGCTAAAAGATCCTCTAAAGGGGACATACCGTAAAGTCGAAGCTGATATCTCTCTGCGTATACGGAAGTATCGACCTGAGATCCCTCGGCCCTCGCATTACCTAATTTATGTACAGATATCATTGTAGTATACTCACCCGTAAGACTGAATATTGGGATTCTGGATACGGGAGTATATTCAAGAGGTGGGACACATGAATGAGCTAAGTTCATAAGACATCTAATTCGTATACTGAGTAAATTGAAATTTGTGTGGGAATTTAAGATGGATCAGTATATCGACAATCGAGGTGAATTGTTTAAGTCTGAGTATGTAATGTAGCTTAACGGTACTTGTAATTTGTCTGAAAGGCTGATATGATTCCTTGACACGCTCGCCAAAAATATGTTTGTAAATAGTTTACTTTGTTTACTTTCTGCAATTTAAGTTTTCTGTATTTCATTTTTTAGTTTAGAACAATTCATAAAATCCAAAAAGATTTTATTTCTGCTTTATTTTCCGACAAACCAAAGTAGAGAGTTGATTGTTGGATTCTCAGATGATTAAAGAAGATGCAGGAGATTCTGGACTGAAGAATGAGGAGAGCTTATCTTTGATGGAGTTTGATTTATTTGAAATGTCAAAAACAAGTTCATTAACTTGATACTTGTTATTTTCAGAAAATATTTGAAAATGTTTTCAAAATCAGTTTGATTCGTCAAATGATCAACCAGGGTCATTAAATTGAACTTGGTTGATTAATCGAGTGATCAGGGTCATTAACTTGAACCTGAATACTTGAGTGGATTTCTAAAACTGATTGAGTTTGTGATTTATTGTTGAAAAGATAGTTTGTAATGATTGATGTTTGAGAAACAGGTTTTGGACTTCATTATTCCCAAGGGAAGCTAACTGTCAAAGCTTGAACCAGATCAAGACCTCAGATTCTAGCATACTGAGAGGGGGAGTCTGTGAAAGGGGGAGTCTGGATTAACAGTCAAAGGGAAGTCTGAAGATGGAGCCAGGATAAGATTGTAAACTTGTGAAGATGGAGTGCTAATGATGTGAAGACAGAGAGTTGGAGAAAAGACCAAGACTGAAGACTCGGAGCTGAAGACTTCGTCAACATCCAAGGGGGAGTCTGTTGGTGCATGAAATGTCTGTTGACTACGTTTAGTTGAGTCTTAGATCAAGATAAGTCAAGATAGGAGCATGAAAGTCAAAATTAGGGTTTATATTATAGGTTTCGCTTGTATGTACATTGTTAAGTGTAGGTTTCGCTTATAGGTACATCAAGGGTTTCGCTCATGTGGTCACAAGGTGGTTTCTCTTATAGATACACATGGGGTTTCGCTTATATGGACTGTCCATATAAGCGAAACTAGCTGGCCTATATATACCTGTCATGTGTTCTCATTCGGTAACCGTTGGAGCGGAACCTGATCATGTGCTAGGCAACAAAACTCTGTCAAATTGTAATAAAAAAGCATCAATAGAGAAGGAAATTGAAAGAGAAAAGCTGTGTAACTTCGTGTATACTGATTCCGCCTTTATACGTGAAGATGAACGTCCTTGACTGACTTTTCAGGGTCGGAACACGGTCCAACACTTCCAACACACCATTAACCATTAGTCTATATGTTTCATTAGTACATAACATATATAATAAACAATTGAAGGAAAATCAAGGGTGGAGGTACACCCTTGTAACCGTAAGGAGAGGGGGGTAGAGGGTTGGTTTTCAATGGTTAGTTACAAGTTCTAGTTAGAAACCAAGTGATATAGTTAGGGTGTTATGAGTGTTATTAAATATATAGTGTGTTAGGGTGTTTGGGGACCCTAACTAGCTTAGAAAAATAAAAACAATGTGTTTGACAATAGTTTTGTGTTCTGGGTAAAGTCCGGTTGTTCGGTTTGATACTGTTCCGTTAAAGTGCTTAATTAATCCGTAAAGTGTCCTATATATATATTTTTGTAACACTTTTAATTCTCAACACTTAGGAAAGCACACAGGACTATTTAGTAACTTTTCTGTACACTACTAGTATGTTAACAAGCACACGTAAGTATAACACAGTAATCAGAGAGCAGTTAAGTAATTCCACACAGTCGTCAAGCACTTTAATTATCATTAATAAATTGTACGGATACACGGAATTACGAGGGTTGTCACATTACACGTTGTTCAAATGCCTACGATATCGTTCTATGTTCAGGCTAACTCCAACGCGCTCCCTTCAATCCAAGTACTGTGTTTACTAGCTAAACACGCACTGTGAGTATACTCGAACCCTTTTTCGCTAAACGCACTTTTGGGTGTTACATACGTTACCTATATCAAATCATATCAACACACAACGCAAACACTTTTAAACGCTAACCGCTCTCGCATGTTATAAGTGACTCGATGAATGCTTGTATGTTATGTTTACACATAGATTGTTGCATGACACCTTAGCAACGATAGTACTATAGTTTGGACTCAACACTTGTCATGGACAGTGATTGTTAAGGGTTTTACTTCACATGGTCACAGTGGTGATAATGTGTTGCGCATTCTACACTCGCAGTCATGTTGGTTGCATATGTCATTGTCGATAGCTTACTTGGTTCACATTCTACGTGTTACATGTTGGTTACGTGTAAACGCTTTCGCTACTATATGCTACTCAAACTTGTGTACTCACCTTTACATTCTATGTATTGACTTTATTTTAACGTATGTGACAGGTGTGTAAGATGCTATGATTGATGTGATGAAGCAAGCTAGGGAGTCTAGAAACAAACTAAATAAATCTGAGTTGTCGGAACAGCTTATTTGTTTTTGAGACTATATCTGTAATGACTGTTTGCTTTATATGTTTGATGGTATGGGATGTTAAACGTTAAATATAATGACATTAATAGTAGTTATAGATTCTCTTGAACAATCTGTTTCGCTCAGTGCCATGCCCCGATGTTTCCGCCATCGGTTGGGGTGTGACAGATTGGTATCAGAGCCATAACTATAAGGAACTAGGAAAGACTCAGCCTAGTCCGGGTTTTGATGTCTTAGAATTGACCTAGTCTATAGTCTAAGCACCAACAGACCGCCTTGCGCAAGCCCAGTAGGGGTTCCGCACGAGCTTATTCTCGAACTCGCTAAAATCCCATCTTTGTGTGAACACCACATACTACAGCTTTGCACGAAGCAGCTTTTCCTAAAGTTGAAAATGCACTATTGCCTTTCCTAAGGCTAACACAATGGACACATTTTCGAAAACGCTCGCATACCACAATCGAGTAATTTGGTCGAGATTAGGTGTGAAAACCAAGAACTCTCGATAAAATCTCTCCCTCTACGCGAAATGTTTACTCTCAGCACGAGAATATTTCGTTGAGTCAGGAGTGAAATCCTTATCTCGACGAAATTCTCCATCTCTCTCTTGTGGTTTTACCACACCATCAGGAATAAAGTTGTTAAGTTAGGGGTGAAACCCGGCATCTTAACAACCAGTTCCATTCCCTACTCGGATTTTACAAAACTCTCACAAAAGTCTCGATGGATTCCAAATACTTGAGTCACGTAGTAGCCGAAAGGATGCGTGTCGTTCGCCATATTCTGGCGAGAGCACAGTCTATTAGGCCAAGGCATGCACTCGAGATCATTGAGAATAGTCGAATCACTTTGGGTAGTCGATGTCTCACACCCAAGACAATCGATTTTGATTTTAAACCCGCAATCGCTGATTTTACGCTTTCTAACGTTTATGTGCTTTATGTGATTACATATTTATATGTTTCGATTTTGGAGACTCTGTACGCTCTTCCGCTCATCGCTTTACTAAACGCGCACCACTTGCACAGCTCTCGAAATCTAAAACGCTAACTAATACACTAGTAGTTATGCATCTATATCTATTTTAGTCTATATATATATATAGAAACGGGTTCAGGAGAAAAATGGCAAAAAGTGTGAGAACGGTGAGAACGCATCCTGGCCCAACACGTGGCGCGGGGCATGATCAGGGTCCGAGGGGTTTTTTTTGTCTTTTTAGTATTCTTCTCCTTTCCCAATTTTCACGTTTGACATGTTGCTTTATTTTTTGCATGCAAGATAATTTTGGCGTTATCTAGAATTATTAATTATTTGGCGTTTTACTGTTTTTCTCAGATTTTTTCTCGTTGAATTAATTCTTTTTGTGTCACATAGTTAAATTTTTTGGCGTTGTGGCTTTTTCCATGTCATTTTTTGGCGTTTTATATCTTTTTGTTAATAATTGATTACCATAGATTAATATTTTATAAAATTACAATAATTCAAAATCAAAATAAACTAATAGTCTTTCGTAGGTGGGATTACATCAGAGATGTATCCCTCGCTTTGTTCTTCACTTTCTTCAGATTCTTCATCATCAAATTTCATATTTGCGTATAACGCCATTAGCTCGTCTCTTCTTTGCTGCAGCCTATTCTTGAATATCACTGCATCCTTGGATTTTGGATCGTTTGAAGGTGCTAAATCACAGAGTTGTTCAATGATAGATAGCAACCCTGTCTTCAACATTTCTTCCATTGGCCTTGAATATTACACCCCGTTTTTATAAGTCACTTCAAGCGTTCCTTCTTCCTCATGCATCACCCAACTGCTAAGTTTTGGTATAGGAGTATCGTCAATATCATCATCATCATCTTCTGCCGGAAATTTTCTCTTCAGTTTTTTTATTGCAGTTCTGGTTCTTTCACAATCGTTGTCCATTGGAACCCCAATGGCCAGGATATCCTTCTGAACCTTTTCATTCATTCCAAGCATGACTTTGATTGTCCTTATCTTTACCCTTCTCCTATCAGAGAACTTTATGATGAATCGTTTCTCTTTCTTTTCAAACCTCCATGCAATAACATTACCCATTTTTAAAGTTCTTGGCGTTTTGGACAAATGTTGCGTTTTAGTCAAAAATTTTGGCGTGTTTGAGCTTGTGTTCTCATGATCTTCTTTTATATTGACTTGTTTTCCCACGTATGACAGGTAATTATGGCATTTTAAAAAATATAAATAAATTTATTTCCCCAAGAATTTTGCTTTTAATATAATAAATGTTAGTAATTATGTTTTCCGTCGTTTCATTTTACTGTTTTTTTGCAGTTTACCGTGTTTTGTTTTCAGACTCAACTGTTTTTATGGTGTAAGACGTCAAATCTTGACGGCTGTAATTATGGCGTTTTGTTTTCCAATGGCGGTTAGATAACGATTGAAGTTTTTTTGTTTTATATTCTTTGCACATTGTTTCACGCTCTTTTTTTATAATAGCAGTTGTTTAAAGTAATTTTATTATAGTTTGGTAGTTTTTTGGAGGCGTTTATATGGCATGATGACGTTTTACAAGCATTTGCTCATTTTGGCGTTTTATTATATTTTTCATTATAGTATTAAAATACTTTTGTTGTTTATTAACTAAAATTACAAAACAAACAACAGATAAAGAAAATTAAAAAAAAAACAAAGTAGAAGCAATTTATGATTTAAATCTTCAGTGTCATCAGTCTCTTTTTTCTTTTGAAACTACAAGAACTGTGACAAATAAATGGCGTTTTGGGTTTGGCGTTTATTTTCTTTGTTCATGTGTTGAAGTATCTTTGTGGATGTTGGAGATATAGATCAACCCTTTGTGGGTGGATGTTATCTGCCCGTCGTCTTCATTATAATCATCGAGGCCAAAGTAGCATTTACACTGGTATAGGTCTCTTCTTATCATCCAAACCTTCTTCAAAAACAAAGATGACAGAATGACATATGGGTGTCATCAGTCCCTCTTTTTTCAATTTTGTCCATCTCATGCAGCAAAATCTTACCACACTCACGTAACAAATCATTCAGCGAAACTTCATGCAGAACATTACTGAGTATCAAAGAAAAGATGTTTGCCATCGTTGTATTTTTTGGCGTTTTACATTGAGTTGTATTTTTTAGCAACCACTGTGTTTTTTTGGTGTGATAAACGGAAAGTGGCGAGACGTTTCTATTTATAGATTTTTTTTGGCACGTAGTTTAGGCGGGATATTATTTTTATAACAAAAAATGTAATTAACATTTATTCGGATGTAAGGTTTGGCGTTATATATTATGGCGTTTCATATTTTGTGGCGTTTTTGTAGCCAGAGAGCTTAAATAAAAACACAGAAAAAAGTCCGCAGTGATAAAATTGGCGTTTTGTATTTATTTAGCATTTTATTTTTCAATGGCGTTTTATACGAGAAATGGTGTTTTACCTTTTTTACCCTTAATGAAGCGCGTCCACGTAATAAAATTGATCTTATTTACGAAAATGCCACCGCGCCAATCTAGTCCATAGATTGTTTTGATCGGACGATCAATAAGCGTTCTCACCGTTCTCACACTTTCTACCGTTTTCTCTAAATCCTGACCCTATATATATATATAATCTTTCAAAACACAATATTACACACATGTACATCTATTATTCTAGGTTTCGTGTATCCAATCATGTATCTCACGCTCGAAGTATTTCCATACTAGCTTCTCTCTTATCTGTTGGATTCTATCTCCTTCTTCTACTAACTCGTCACCATATGAGCGAAGTTCTTCCAAATTTTCTTGGCTCATAGGTGGCATGGGTGCTGGTGCTAGATCAGGGTATCGAGGAATGGGGTGTCCGTAAGGGTATGGGTTTCTTATTACACTCTGCTTATGCCAGTCGATGTTCCAGAATGGGTCTAAAGGGTTCAGGTCGGTATACTGAGCTATGGGGTTTGGTGGGGGAATTCTAGGGATCTCATAGGGGTCGACATCTGGAATTGGAAATTGGTTCTCATGATTGGGTTCTAACATTTGTTGGTCTGGAAATAAGGGTAACAGTGGTGGTTCAGCTATTTGGTTCAGATTAGGGTCTGCAGCTGTAATAGCTAACATATGGAAGTCTGCTAACTGCTTATCAAGTTCCTCTTCCCACAATGGTCTATTAACTGTTTCCTGAGTTTGTGCATTCACTTTCCTATTTGCTCTTACTACTGCTCTCTGTTGTTGAAGTTTCTTCATCCTCTTCCTCCTTTCATGTGCTCCCTTATTAAACCATCCTCTCTTTTTAGGGGGGAATGGTTCCTCAGACTATGCCTTAAAGATAAATATTCCTTCCTCTGTATCAGCTAAGTATCCTGGGGGATTTGGCTGAGATGAGGTTCCTTCATCTTTTGGGGAACTAGCTAATTGACGATAAGCGTCGGATGTACCTTGCTCACTCGTACTATAAACTAACAAATTTTCATATAACACAAAATAATAATATACATATTTACACAGAATCACATAAATTATTTCTTAACACAATTTATTTGAAATTTAGATATCAGCAGAACACTTTGTTGACTTAAACCAGTGGTTGTAGCTCTGATACCATCTTCTGTCACAGCCCCCGACCCCTGCCCCGGGAGCGGGCAGCCGCGGGACACTCTCAGAGCGGGTGGTATCGGTGTTTATTAATTTGGCAGCGGAAGACATCAGGACCGTAGTAAGTAAATATTTTTACTAGAGTTAGACACCAAACTTTTATAATAATAAATGGGACAAAACCCAAGTTTTATTTTGACAATACATTTGTAGGGGTAAACCCTTATTATTGAAAACATAAAGGGTAAATTACTTTTTGAGTCCCTGTGTTTTGTTGGTTTTAACTAGTTGAGTCCAAAAGCAAAAAGTTTAACGACCTGAGTCCCTATAAGCATTTTCTTTAACCATTTGAGTCCAAATTTCTAACTCCATCCACCAAGTTTGTTAACTACAAGGGTAATTTGGTCATTTACACACAAAGTACAAGTCTTATATGCACAAGAGTATAACGAACAAGTCTTTAATGCACAGGAGTAAAATATTATATATAAAATAAATAGAAGCTTCATCTTTACACACACTGCACCTTCTCTCTCTAGAGACACCACCACCCCCACCACCATCCCCGCCACCACACCACCACCACCCCACCACCATCCCCGCCACCACACCACCACCACCCCCACCACCATCCCCGCCACCACACCACCACCATCCCCACCACTGCACCACATAAACATGTAACCTGCTGCTTATGTCACCAAATTCCCAAATATTCACCACACCACCACCATCCCCACCACTGCACCACAGAAACACACCCTCAATATTAACAATCTAACCCTAATTCATCTTTAAAACTCCATTGTTTTCATCAACATTCGTTCACAATAATTCACACTTCCCAAATTCACAAAAAGATGAAGATGAAGAGATCGATACCTGTAGATTGTTCAGATCAGAAGCCTCAGTAGCACTCGGTGGTTCTTGTGAGACCTCTGAATCACCAGAAATTGACTTCTCCACAGAGTTAGGGTTCGCCACATCTGGAATTGCTGTTTTGACGCTCAAATTGGAGAGGGGGCTTCTTCATTTCTCTGCTCTCGATTGCTTGTGGATACCCTTACTGCTGGGAATCGTCTTGTTGTTGTTGAAGATCGGTGGTGGGTGTTGTAGTGGTGACGGTGTAGTGGTGGTGGTGACGTTGGAGATACAGTGGTGGTGAGTGTTGTGGTGGTGACGGTGTAGTGGTGGTGAGTGTTGTGGTGGTGACGGTGGAGGTGCAGCGGTGGTGGGTGTTGTGGATGTGCAGCGGTGGTGGTGACGGTGTAGTGGTGGTGGTGACGGTGGAGGTGCAGTGGCGATGGTGGTGTTGATGGTGGAGGTGTGGTGGTGGGATGGAGATGGTTTAGGTAGAGAGAGAGAGAGTTCTGGAGGTAGAGATGGAGATGTTTATGATCTGAATTATCTAGATGACATATATATATATATATATATATATATATATATATATATATAATAAAATGGTTTTTTAATTAAAAGGGTAATTTGGTCATTTAACAAAAGTAATAATAATAATAATAATTAAAATAATTAAAATAATAATATGCAGGGGCATTTTAGTCTTTTAATGAAAAGTTAACAGAAAATTCAAACAGAGTTAGAAAATTGGACTCAAATGGTTAAAGAAAAAGCTTATAGGGACTCAGGTCGTTAAACTTTTTTGCTTTTGGACTCAACTAGTTAAAACCAACAAAACACAGGGACTCAAAAAGTAATTTACCCAAACATAAACTCCTTTTTATTTAGGTAAGTTCTATAGCCACAACTTTAAGCCTCCAGTGCTCTCTAGCTGACTTCTAATTGGCTTCACACTAAGTTACCTAAAACGTGTTTTAAAAAGGTTTTATCAGCAAGAAATACTGGCGAGTGCATCCCAGTTTAATCAAAACAGCTTTTATAACTTTACAGTATTGAGAGCGATTACAATGTTTATATCTACACAATTACTCATTCAGTACTGTCAATCCTGACTTGTAGGCCATATTACTCATTGGCTAACTCTTTGTCCAATAGTAACAGATTTCAAATAATGTATACAAAACCCCAACATACCAGCAGTAATTGTAGAATACATAGACTCAATCACTATTAAGTATAATTGAAAACATATGGGGCTTTTACAAAGAGATTTACAAAAAAAATATATGTACTCACATTGTTGACTTAGGTGATACTACTATATCTTCCTGGTGATTCTCCTGGTTATTATCTATTAAAATTAAACAATGCACACGTGTTAGTAAGATAACCCAAATCACACTAACCGTACAACACGAGATAGAACTCCAACGACTGAGTCAGGCAGAGCCTTGACATGCGTTACGGAGTCCTAGATCAATCGGGTGTAACACGAGACAGAACTCCAACGACTGAGTCAGGCAGAGCCTTTACATGCGTTACGGAGCCCTAGATCAGTCAGGTAAGGTAACAAATATGTGATCGGGGGTTATAATACTTACAATGAGGCAGAGCTTCGCATTTTAGGGGTATTAATCCCGAGTAATATTGCTATTATAGTGTCTGAGAGAAGCAAAGAAGTTGAATGGTTAGAAATGAGGCCGAAGGCCTCAATTTATAGCCTGACCGAAGGCGGCTCGCGCCCCACGACGGATACAGGGTCGGCCTTCACGGCCCGCGAGGTAGGCTGGCTAGGCTCTAGCCTTGTCGAGTCAAACTAGTAGCCTCCACACGTAACCGGACACGTGGCAGACCAGGGTCCGGCCTGGTGTCACTACGTCGCGCCCCGCGACGGACTTGGGTGACCGGGTCGCGGCCCGCGACAACCTTATATAATTGTTTTTATTTGATTTTTATAAACATTAAGGTATTTTAGGGTTGTTTCTCGTATACGGGATATAATAGGAACATTTAGGGTTACGTTAAGGGGTTTTAGGAGGGTTGTTATAGACTTGCATCTCCAGTTGCATCACCAGGCAAGAGTGTTAGGTTTGTTGAACCTCTTGTAACACTTGAGTCAGTTGATACAGAACAACCTACTTCAAGATATGGTGTAACAGTTGATGAAAGTTTGAATGAAGAAGGAAGGTTAGAAGATTCTGATTCTGATGATGTGAACTATGAACCTGATTTGGCTAATGATGGGACAGACAAAGATAATGAAGAGTGGTTAGGGTCAGTTGCTGCAATAAAAAAAGCAAATAAAGAAGAAGTTGTGTCCAAACAAAAGTTGGTTGCTGAATGTTTAAAACAAAATGATGTGTACTAGGTAAGTTGAATGATGCAGAGTGTTCTCATGTAGAAACATATACAGTTATGAAGAATCTGATGCTGATGTTCCAACACCTGGTGAAAGGGAAGAAGATGACATAAGAGGTAAGAAGCATAGACAAAATGTTCCTGTTGTGAATGAGCAGACAAAATGAAGTACTTTTAAATGGGTAGTTGGGATAAGGTTCCCTACTAGGGATGCCTTCAAAGATGTTGTGAGAAGGTATGCTGTGTCAAATGGTAGAAACTTGTACATTTCTATTAGTAACAAGAAGAGAGGTGGTATATTAGGTGTTAGTTGTGTGACTGGGTGTCCATTCAAACTGTTTTGTTCATTTCATGAGGGCAAGGGTAGTTACATGGTCAAACAAAGCAGATTCTTCCAAGTCGATTTTTTATTTGCAAGTTGCTGTTTCAACATCTTGTTCTCTTCCTGCAATTTGAGATTCTCAATCTCCAATTCTTATTCATTTCTTCCATGTTCAATACAGAATGCTTCGATGTCATATTTCCACATGAAAAATTTGCAGTCTTGTTTCTATCAGAAGATAAATAACCAAGTCAAACATGAAATTAGAACCAAAAACCCTAATTTAACTTGCTAACTTACCGGCCATAAAGCGCAACCATAAAACGCTTCCCCACTTCGAGCACTTCTTCGTCCAGCAACCCTAGATATGGCTAGGATATTGTGATTGCAGTACACATTTCCGTCTATATCGACTTTGAACTTTTTAGGGTTTTTCTAGGTACCAAAGGTTGAAGACGATGAGCAGCTGAGTTCCATCTTATGTTTCTTTTAGATATTAGGGTTTAATTGGATTATATATGATGGCATGAAAGATATAAAATAAATAAATATTATTATAAATGCCACATATTCAAGTTCAGGCCCACATAATCAGCCAACTTGCCATGTAATCATCCCAATTAAAAAATTATGACACGTCATCATGCCACGTCATCAACGTTATAACGTTGTTAGCAAATGTCCAATGTTTTACAAAATGTCAAAATGTGGGACTGCCAGTGGTTATTTTTAAAGTTGGGTCCGTTGCCGCCAAATAGTGAAAATTAGGATTATTAAATTTCATTATTCTTAAAGAATAAAAGGTTAAGGTGTCTTTTAGTGACAGAGTCAATCATAGACCATATATTTTTTTTAAATAAGATAATGTATAATTTAATCCACTTTTTCACGGGCGAATAAATATTATTTTATTAATAAATAATAAAAGTTCATTTTTTCCAACCTCAATAGTAATCATAATCTTGAAAAATATAATAACTGAGCTGTTAGGATATTCATATTGGTTAATTCTTTTAAGATGCATTTTCTGCTATATAGCATCATAATACCTTCTAAAAAAATATGTAATGGTTAATGACCTTTAATGGCTTTTTAGTCATTAGTTTCAATTTTTTTCTTCCTCGCTTGGCATTATACTAGAAATGTCAATCCCGCTTCATGCCCCTGTAACGCTAAAAGGAACGGTGTTGAAGATGTTATCAAGCCCTTTCATACCCTTATATAACGGATGGTTCAAGCACAGTTTAAAAGATGAAGATTCAGAATATGACATTACAAGAAGTTAGTTAATTTTACATATATATTGGAAATTTTGCATTTAAACATGTATAGTTGTAAAGCCACACATCGTGTTTGGCAAAAAATAAATTAATTAAAAAAACTAGATACATCTAATTGTTGGGTTGTAAGTATCCATCATACATGTTGTAAGTGGTGGTTGTCGGCCCTGTGTTTTAGTTGCGTCGGCCTTTTTATGAAGTTAACTTCCAAAAAAAAATACAACTAATTAGATTGAAGTCTTCAGAAGACAAATAAGCGAGAAGTCTTAACAAGTAATTCTTGTATTCATGTACTAATACGATTCTTTTAGGACGATTACAAATACACAAATGTCATTTTTTGAGATGTTTTCTTAATTATATATAGAAATAAATAGTCTTCGTATTTATTATAGTTTTATTTATCAATCTTCATATATATTTTATCTATAGAGATAATAGGAACATCTACCGATTAAAATAGTTAAGTGTGACGTATTTTAATGGTCTTTCCTTCATTTCGAGGGAAAAAGACACTAGAAGAAGAAAGTTCTATCATTGAGCCCTGTGATCGTTTGAATGATCCAAGATCAATCTCCCTGAATCTATGAATAGCTACGGGTAGCACCCTAGTGTATTTGGGCCTCATTTCCCCTCTTAATTACATTATAATATATAATATATTGCAATTTGACTTGTTGATTATAAAAATAAGTATGCTTTTATTATAACGTTAAGTGCGTGAGTATTTAGAAACTTTGTTACAACTAATAGTGTGTAGTGATGAACAATTATAAGTTAAGCTTTCCTCAGGGCCGTCTCCGAAAATCACAAAAAAAAAATTGGCCATGTTCGAGATAAAAAATTTGGGCCCTATTCGCAAATCTTCATATAACAGAAACTCATCAATCATTCAATCATATATATATAAATACTAAAAATTCATAATACTACGATAATTGTTATGAAATAGATAAAACAAATTAACAAAAATAGTGTAGCAAAAATGATCAAAGTATCAAACTTACTTGCTAAGCAAACAGTGTGGTTCTCCTAGCGTTTTTTGAAGCAAACTTACTTGTGTATTCGGTTTTGTTTTACTTCGTCCGCCTTTCTTTTCTCTTCCTCTAGCTTCTTCCTCTTACGTTTTTGATGGCCGGATAGGTGTTTGTATTTAGGAACGGGAGGCATTATTTCTACATATTAACGAATAAAATCCATTCAATAACAATTCACACGAAGTCTAATACATTTGAAGTATAATTAATAAAACATAAATAATTATTATTATCAAGATTTTACCAATTTACCTCAAGATGAAGTCACTTTAGGCTTCGGCAGTGGGCTTAAGAAGACGGATAGTCGGATATCAACTTCAAAAAAAAAAAAAGCAATTCACATCATTCATATTTGATATTTCATAACAGATAACAACACTTGGGTGGGCTTGAAAGTGGCAAAAGTCTAGAAAAAGATAACCGGCTATGAAAAAAACAAAAAAATCAATAGACAACAAACAAATACCGTGGTTGCAATCAAGATGTAACTCAGTAACTCGGAACCGTAAATCGGAAAAAACAATCATCATTCATCTTTGTTGAAATCAAGATGTAACTAGGAACCGTAACTCGGAACCGTGGTTGCGACTCGTAACAGATAACAACAAGCAAAAATCAACAGACAACAAACAAATACCTCGGAACCGTGCAGCGGTGATTCCGTGATGATGATGACTATTATCTGCGAGAATGATTATGATGTCCTGAATCGTGATGATGATGACTATTGTTGTGTTGAATCGCGATGATGATGACTATTGTTGTGTTACACAGTGTTCGATCAGAATTCAGAAATCCCTAGCGCAGAGAAGAACCGCGTCGTTTGATTTGCAGCGAAAATTGTATTTTTGACAAAGGATGGGCCTGTAATCTGTTAAGGGTTTGGGTTTGTACAAAGGTTTGGGCCTTTAAAAAATTTTGGGCTATATATAAAAAGAAAACTTAAAATTTTTTGGGCCCCTTAATTATTTGGGCCCTGTTCTCAAGCCCACCCAGCACTTGGGTATAGCCGGGCCTGGCTTTCCTAATATGGGACCTTATATCACGCAGAAGAGGGGTATAGCACCCCATAGCGACCGGCAACACCATTACAGCCGGCACTATGGGGTTTAATTTTTGATTCCTCGCGAAAATTATCACGCCAAGCCATTTCCTCCCCCACTCACACACATATATTTACATACCAGAGCCGTTCCTATGTTTTCGGAGACCCTAAACGAACTACAAAATGGAGGCCCTTTAGCAAAATTATCCTTTTCAATATATTTAGTAACAAAACTCTCCTTCTTTACCCGGGTTTGGGACCGGCAATTATAAACTAAAAAGTTTATAATTGGCGTAGTTAATTTTTTTTTAAAGTTATATGTTTTCTATAGATTTAGTATATGTTTAAATAAAATTTGTTTTTCCAGCTTTAATTAAGGCAAATTATTTGATGAAATTATCGTAATCTACTTCTTCTAAGAAATCTTTTTCAATAGACATAAGAGCTAAACCGTTTAATCTTTCCTGTGACATTATGAATCTTAAGTATTTTTTTTATTAATTTCAATTTAGAAAAGCTATGTTCTGCGGTAGCAACGGTTACAGGAATGGTTAACACAATTCTATAGGCAATATATGCATTTACAAAAGAATTAAAGTTTTTAATACAAGTTAATATATTAACATGTCTGTCAGATTCTACATATATAATTCTCTTAGTTCGGATTCAATTGGCCATTGCTAAAATTTGAATCTATTTAAGAGCTTAACAATGATAATCAAACTGAATTGGCAAATACAAACTGAATTCCCTAAAAGCGTAATGACAAACTAATTGGCAATACAAACTGAATTCCCTAAGCAAATAAATCAAATCGGTAAATATACCCTAATTCCTTAAACAACAAATGAGGATCAGAGGATGTCTAACCTGAATCACAAAATCGCAAATCACCAAACTGAATTGTAAAATCGCTGAATCGCAAATCGCAAATCACCAATTCACCAAAATTAATCGCAAATCACTAAACTGAGTGTCTTCCATGGGTTCAATCAAACTGAATCGCAAAATCGACAAATCAACAAACTGAATTTAGTTTATGTTGGAGGGTTCGCAAAATCGATCAGACTGTTTAGTGATTAGAATGTAAAAAACTTAAAATAGTCGATTAGTCGTTGCTAAATGTTACCTGTTACTTCGAATCTTCGATTGAGATTGTGATGCCATTATTATTGCGTGCTGATTGCTTGATTCCATATAGGAAACCCAAACCGCCTCTGATAATCGAACGATTTCATTATTCACGCTGCTAATATCGATGGATAACTCAACAGTCGTCCACGCGCTTTGAGGTTTCACGCTTATGGCATGCGGCTGGGTTATCAATATCAAATATATATGATCTGGGCCTAATCTGTTTAGTACTGGGCCTAGTATACAGAAAATCTAACAGAAACTTGGTGGCCCTTCAACTCGGGTGGCCCTAGGCCTGGGCCTAGGGTCATAAGCCTATTGGGCCGGCCCTGTTACATACATGTGTATGTATAATTGAAGGGTTATATAACCCCCTACTACTACACCCTCTTGTGATATAACCCCTCATAAAGCCCCCTCTTGCACTTTTCCACAACTTGTCGCGTAACCCCCACCAAAGGGCTTTATGGGGCTTTCTGACTACACATGGCCTTAGTATAAGTTGAAAACCAAAGCGGACATGTCGGTTCCACTTGTTAAAGCACGTGTCAATGGCTCAATTACTGTCTAGTGGATAAGAGTATAATGAATGAACGTGTTTTAAGCAAACATGCAAAACTAGTCAAAACTTGAGTTTTTTTCCTAAAATGATACTAGTGAAAAACTATTTACTAATATAGTGTTGTTTCGAAAATAACAAAATAGTCTTTTAGTGAAGGAGGATCACTGGACTTAAATAAATACCTATCTGACAAAAGTCAAAGGGTGAGGGTGGGAGACCAGATGGGAACAATGGAGGCTCCGATTGCAGAACACGTCATGGCTACAGGAGGTTTGATATCGGGAAGGGGTTGCGAAGATAAGGGCCGAGGAACAATCCCAGCAGACTCTAGTGAGTAACATGGTTCAGAAGGAAGCCATCGCAACTATAAACGCAAGCAACAAGGTGAATTTTAGAATAAATGGATTCCAGGCTCAGGTTAGCTAAATTAGTTTGGGTGAAGGCGAACAAGAGTTGATCCCATGATTTTTTTAGCTATCAATTTAAGGAGGGGGGGGGGGGTCCGAGACTAGCGTAAAGAAGAGTGGATCGGGGGTAAAAACTTAAAACGGAGTGCATTTTCTAGTGATTCAAGAATCAAAATCAGGGGATGTTAATGGGAATCTGGTCAGAAGATTTTATGGATGATCCGTCATGGATTTCGAGGCAGTGGAGGCTGAAGGTAGGTTGGATGGGTTAATTTCTGCCTTGAATCCGGCTTTATTTCAGAAAACAAGCGTTTTTTAAACATTGCCGGTTTTTAGTGGTTTGTACATACTTAAAAGCAACAGGTGAAACCTTGAATATTGTTAACATCTATGCCTAGAATGATGCAGTGGAGAGACAAGGGCTATGGGAAGAGTTGTTGGTTATAAGGTTCTCGTTTCCAGGGTTGTGGGTCGTGCTAGGGGACTTCAACGATGTCTGGGAACCAACCGAATGAATGAATTCGAAATTCATAGCGTTGAATGCGGGGCAGTTCGATAATTTTCTTGAGCGGGCAGGGCTGGTTGAGTTTCATATTGGGGGGGGGGGGATTCACATACCACTCTAGTGATAGGGTAAAGAAAAGTAAATTGGATCGATACTTGGTATGTCCGGAATTTATGAATCTTTGGCCCACGACTTCGGTAGTTGCTTTATCGAGCGTCGTACTGGATCATTGCCTGATTCTAATGCGTATGATCCTGGTGGACCATGGACTGATATCCACCAGGATCTTCAACTCGTGGCTCGAGCTTCCCGGGATCATGGATTATGTAAACCAACTTGGCCCGACCTTTAGGTTTCATGGCCCGGCTGATTTACTTGTGGCAACAAAGCTAAAGTGGATAAAATTCAAATTGAAGCAATGGGTATTAAATTTTAAGGCGTCTAAGGAAGGTGAGAATAGGGCAAAGGTGGAGCAACTCTAAGCTTTGAGAGTAATAGCTGAGTAGCGAAGTCTCTTACCTTCTGAGTTGGAATCCCGAGTCGTGTGTAAGACCTTTATCATGGAAGAAGATAAACTGAGGAGCATGGATCTTCAACAAAAAGCTAGGGTGAGGTGGGTAATAGACGGAGACAAGAACACGAGGTACTTTCATGGCACTGTAAAAGCTAATGTAAGTTGTAATCGCATTAATAGGCTGAAAATAGATGGGGCATGGGTAACCAATCCGATTTTGGTCAAGGATTACACTTATGGCTTTTTGCGAGTAAATTTAGCGAACCGTTGTAGGCCAACCTTAGTTTGCCCGAATCTGGCAACTTTGTCAAGCCTAGAGGCCGACTTGCTTGTGATTCCGTTTTCACATGATGAGGTGCGTAGGGCGGTATAGGATTGTGCGAGCGACTGGGCACCGAGGCCGAATTGGATAAACTTTTAATTTCTTTTAAAGTGTTGGGATGTGTTTAAAGATGATTTCATGAGGATGTTCGAAAAAAATTTCGGGAATGCGACCTTTAGCCAAGGATGTACATCGTCCTCTTTGGCCCTTATTCCAAAATGTAATGACCCAGGAGGACTAGGAGAGTATAGACCTGTTAGTCTCATCGGGTGTATTAATAAGGTCATTTCAAAGGTTAGGGTGAGCCGGCTAAAAAGGTAATCCATAAGCTTGTGTCGGAGGAACAAACGGATTTTTTGGGGAACAAAAACATTTTGGATGGTCCCTTGATGGTAAATGAAATTATTACTTGGATGAAAAAGGGTAAAAGGGAGGGTATGGTTTACAAGGTTGATGTGGAAAAGGCATATGATTCATTAAGTTGGGGGATTCTTAGAGTCCATCCTAGGGCAAATGAACTTTCCAAAAAGGTGGATTAAATAGGTCATGGCAATTGTTACATCCGCAAAAGCTTCGGTTTTGGTGAATGGGTCACCCAGACAAGAGTTCACATGCCATAGAGCATTGAGGCAAGTTAACCCCTTGTCTTCGTTCTTGTTCGTAATTGCTATGAAAGCCTTGACGGGAGTGATGAAAAAAGCATGCTCAATGGGCTTGTTTAACTGGGTAAAATGTGTATCAAACGACCTTGTTTTATCACAGTTTCTTTATGCCGACGATGTGGTATTTTTAGGTGAGTGGTCGCTCCAAAATGCTTTTAAACCTTATGAGGATTCTTCGGTGCTTTCATCTAGCCTCGGGTCTCTAGGTGAATACATCAAACAATAACTTATATGGTGAACTGGGGTTGGGGTTAGTGGCGTACGCATACAATCCATGGCCTCGGTTCTAAACTGCAAAGTTGGTAGCTTCCCTTTCAACTACTTGGGGTTGTATGTGGGAGCTAACATGAACTTGTGTAAAAATTGGAATTCGGTGGTGGAAATTAATTTTTAAAAAGCGATTGTCTCATTCTTGAGAATAAGAAAAAACCATAATAATAACATTGTATTGTATACTATTAATACACCAACTAAATGAATAGTAAAACTAAATGAACAATAACTATTTGTTTTAAAGGTTTTTTTTATATGCGCTATTTAGTGGTTTTTTATATGTGTTATTTGATTTTTTATATATCTTATATAACTTGCGTTTGTTTTTTATCCATGTAAATCACGTGTCGGTATTTTTTAGTCATATCAAGATTTTTTTCTTTATGGATTGTTGTAACGAGTGTAGGTGACGTAATAAAACAAACCAATACCGATCAAATTTCCCCTATGTTTTTAAAGGTTTTTTTTATATGTGCTGTTTAGTGGTTTTTTATATGTGTTATTTGATTTTTTATATATCTTATATAACTTACGTTTGTTTTTGATCCATGTAAATCACGTGTCGGTATTGTTTGGTCATATCAAGATTTTTTCTTTATGGGTTGTTGTAACGAGTGTAGGTAACGTAACAAAACAAACCAATACCGATCAAATTCCCGCTATGTTGGTATATTTTTTGTCATATCATGATTTTTTTTTTAGTTTTTTCCTCTATTGGTTACTATAACAAGTGTCAATACCGAAGTTAAACGAACTAATACCCACCGATGGCGCAACGCGAGGATTTCCGGCGCAACACGCGGATTTAATAGCACTAGCTTTATTGAAAAATAAAGAAAGAATCTACAAATTTACAAAATATGAAACGAAATACAAATTACCCAAACGATCTTTGTTAGTTTCTAGAAACAAAAAAAATATGGTTTATTAAAAAAACCACAGCTAAAACTTCATAACACAACACAATGATTACTAAGTAACAACAAACATTTCAAGTTATCAAAATACATAATGTTTATCAACTTGAATTATATATTTTAGAAGTTCGACCCGGTTTCGGTTAGTTCAATTATGGAAGATTGCTTAACCATAATCATAGCCGATAACTCGGTTATAGAGATACACTTAACCATAACCGATCGATTTGGTTTTCCGTTAATTTTTTTTTTGTTTTTGTTAACAGCTCCGTTTTTTGGTTATGGTTTGACTTTAGCACATATGCTCTTAGACTTTTTGCAACGGGTTTGACAATCCAAGAACGCTTATGTACACGCCACATGTGTGTATGTATGTATGGTATAGATACGTGTGCATGTAGGTATTTATACGGTATACTTGTATTGGATGTTTATTATACTGTTTTTTATTGTCTTTGTCCCTGTGTTTCCATTTTCCACGATTTCCCCATTTCCGGACTTCTTATTGCTTGTTTTTTGCTCCTAGTTAGTTTGACTTTTAGTTCCCTACAAATGTGACCAAAAGCCTATGTTCCTTTTCTCCTAATCCCCATTAGATACCCAAAAAATTAAGAAAATAGAAGGAATAGAAACAACTCTAAATAAGAATGTGACTAGGGGTAGAAAAGTGTATACATATTTTAATATTTGTCAATGGGTTCCAGCAGATCTGCAAGGATTTAATGTTTTTCTTACTAAATTTCTCTCTCCAAGGATTTCACCAATTTCAAAAGTTGGTTTTTCTCATTACCTGTTGTGCTCCTAAATAGTTTGACTTTTGAGTATCCCCTCCAAAGTTTGACCATAACCCCATGCTCTTTTTTTGTCCTGATATCACAGTCGATGCGCAAGAGTTTAAGAAAAATTGAAGGAATAGAAACTACTATTCCAAAGAATGTGACTAGGGTTGGAAAAGGTCATTTAGATTCAAAATTCAAAATTCAAGATTTCTTTGTTTCTTATTTTAGTTATTATATTTATAAGTTAATTCTATGTGGGGATAGCTCACTTGTCAATCCCCTTGTGGTTTGGGTTAGGCCGGCTTCTTTCTTGGAGGTCGCCGGTTCGACTCCCGGGTGTTGCATACGGGGGGTGGGACGTCCCAATGATGGATCGTATCCTACCGAGGCATGGTGCGGTCTTGAGGGCAACCCGGTTTTACCCAGCTGTTACCCCAGCGAGTCTCTCGTGTGGGGGCAGTATGGTTTCCGGGCGGAAGTCAGCTTGCGCGGCGGCCGGGGCCCAATCGAACATCGCGTCCGAGAGTGTGGGGCTGACGGGGGATTGTCTTCGACATGAACCCGGTGACCATTAGGTCCAGTACATAGAAAGTCACCTTCCAAAAAAAAAAATGTGGGGATGGTTCAAATGAAAACCACTTTTATTGTGAAAATTCGAAAACTAACTAAAAAAAGCCTAAAAAACACACCAAATTTTTTTTTCAATTTTTTTATAAAAATCGCAGGTTTTTTTTATATATAAAAAAAAATTAAAAAAAAAAATTTGTAGTACACATGTGTAATACTACACATGTGCACTACAAAAAAAATTATTATTTTTAATTTTTTTATATATAAAAAATGACGAAAATTGGTATGCAAAAAAAAATTGGTATGTTTTTTTGGCTCTTTTAATCAGTTTTCGAGTTTTTACAATAACTATCGAGTTTTTACAATAACTAGTGGTTTTCATTTGAACATTCCCCTCTATGTATATTTTATCTTTATAGTTATTAAATATATAGATTACTTCGTTTATATTGTTTTAAATTAAAATGTTATCATAAATATAAGTTTTATTTATAAGTTAATTCTAGGGTTATAAATGTAAGTTTTATTTATAAGTTAATTCTAGGTTAGAATCAAATAAAAGTCTTCTAAAAATAAGAAATCATACACAGGGTTCAAAATTGAGGATATTTTGGGTTAATGATCCATCCTTGTTCATCCTCCTCATTTTTCTTTGAACTTTCTCCTTCAACTAGGAAGGCTTCTTAGGTAAGTTGAAGGGTTGTTATCCCTCTTTCGGTTGGGAAGTTCACAATGCCTTGGCCAACTGAAACCGTCATTCCGAACACACTTTGCCCAAGTCTTCCTATGATGACATCATAGTTGGAGAGCATATTGATTACCACAAAGGTGAGTGGTTCGGTTCTTTCCATCTTTTCTTCATTAAAACAGACATTAAGGGTTATTTGGCCCAAAGGCTTGATGGGTATATCAGCCATACCTTTTATATAGGACTCAGCTTGGTGAAGCCTTGAACATTCATCATTGCTGAGACGGTTGAAGCATTTCTCAAACATGATCTCGGTGGCTGCTCAAGTGTCAATGTAGGCCTTGTATGTTTTGAAGGTCCCCATGGTAGCCTCCACCACCAAGGGGTTCGGGAGTAAATCCCCTTTGGGTGGTGGGAAGCAGACACACTGACGCTCCCAAGCCTCTAAGCGTGGTCGTTTGTGGGAAGCTTTTCCGTCAAAGTTTACCATGCTTACTTCCTTACTCTTTCCTTTAGCCATCTTGTCTCTTACCCTTTTAACCAAGTGGGCAAGTTCCCGGATTTAACAGCTTCTTCGATTCTTTTCTTGAGTTAGAAGCAATCGTTGGTGTGGTGGTCAATTTCTTCGTGGAACTCACAGTATTGGGTTGACTTTTCATTTCTCTTGCTCTTCGGTAAGGGTCGGGGAGGTCGGAAGCTATGTTTTACCTCTTTAGTGGCCAGGATCTCTTGTGGGGTCTTGGTTAAGACTGTGAAGTTCACAATCTTTTCCCAGCTTGGAGGGTTCCTGCCTTCAGGCCTTCTGGAGTCTGAACTTCTCGAGTGCTTGTCATAGGAACCATAGTTACTTCTTTTTCTGTTGGGGACTGTTGCTTCTCCAACTAGGACCCCTTTTCCTTTGCTCGTTGATGTCAACAGTTTTCTCTCCTCGAATGTGAGCTTCAGCCCTTTCGAGGGCCTCCTCAAGGGTTTTAGGTAGGCACTTATTAAAGTCTCTTGTAAGGTACTTGGAGGGGATGGCATTCATGAACCCTGCCACCCTCATTTTTTTGTCAGCACCCAGGTAGGTTAACCATTCCTTCTTATATCTTTCGATGAAATCTCTAAGACTTTCGTCGTCTCATTGATTTATCTGGAAAATCACTGCAGCATCCTTGACGTACCTCCGTTGCTGTGAAAAGTTGGCCAGAAAACCTTTGCTTAGATCATCAAAGGTTCGAATGCTTCTTTCAGGTAGGTCGTTGAACCATATCCAGGCAGACCGTACAAGGGTCTGCATGAACATGAGACAACATTCGGCATTACACCATTTTTCAATTCTCACTACCACAATAAAGATTTAGAGATGGTCTTCAGGATCTTCAGTTCCGTCATAGGTTCTTATGTGGGATGGCATCTTAATCCGGGTTTGAAAATCATAATTAGCAATTTGTTGGGAGAAACAAGACAAATTGCTAGGCTTGTAAGGTTTGGCAAGATCTTCTTCTACTCATGAGGCCGGATGATTGCTTGTGTTTCCTTAGTGGGTGGTCAACACTTAGTTGATGAAGTGTTGCTAAGGAAAATGTGCCATCATTTGGGTCATCATCTGTGCATCAGGTTAAAGCCTTGAAGGCTTTCAGGTGTGGCCATGTAGTTCATTCCCATGGGAGTACTCATGGCTACACTTCGGGCCATAGGGAGAATGGCTAGGGCTTGTTCCCATGTTGTGGACACGGGAAGGGGAAGACTTGAAGCTAGTGACTGCAAAAGTTGATCTAGAGTTGTCTCATGCCCCAATGGTGCACCAGTAGCAACTGGTTGGGAGGTCAACAAGGGAAAAACAATCGGATCTGGTCTTCCAATAGCATAAGGGCTTGGGTTAGGTGGAAGGTAACTAGGACCAGCTTTGAATCGGGATGCAACGGTTGTGAGCGACTAAAAGGAGGTGGGGGTGGTCCTGGAGACAACGAAGGTTTAGGCTCATCATAGTCCAGCCTTATTCTTACTCCTTTTTCTCTTTCTCGGCTCACATGCTGGTTGAGAAGAGATCTCAAATGCAGGAAGTTGTTTGCTACTCCTTCGGGTGTCAAATCGATGCGTTCCGGTGCACTTGTAGCACCGATTTGAGGAGAAAGAACCCCTGAGCGAGAAGGGGTCAGTGTCTGAAAAGTGGAGAACTCCGGGAACATGGTTCCCATTGGAGTGCTTCATGGAGTAGAAAATGGTATAGATGTAGCTGGTGGTGTTTGACCAACATTAGGTGTTGAAGTACGAGGTACTTGATTCACCTCACCAGGAGACTCGCTTTCAGACATGATGAACTTGATGGAGTTGGAGCTACATTACCGGTCTTTTATGGTAAACTTAGCGGCGTAGCCCCACGGTGGGCACCAACTTGTTGCTACAACAAATATAAACCAATGATAATGACTGGGCTGGCTAGGCAAAGGGGTTCAAGGGCGATTTGCCTAACGCAGGTCGTGTCACACCCCCAAAATCCACACGCGGAGTACTACCGCTTGGAGGCGTGACATGACCAGGATCAAGCCACCAATCATATTGAACATAAGTATAAAGTCAAAGTCATTCATCAATACGATAGGTGTTTCCAAAACCAAATATAAACAAGTGTGTAGCGGAAGCATTTAAAGTAAAACCCAACATAAGTTTAAGTACAAAATGTCATAATTTTTAACAACACATTTCACAATCCATGTCCACAACGACTGTGCCTCCCGTGCAAGCTCCAAAAGTACCTAAGGTCCTGCAAGGCATGTAACAGAGAGTCAACAACTAGTTGAGCGAGTTCACAGTAAGTAAGTTCGTATGCAAGTTCGTTTCGTAACGTGCGGCTATACTGGGCCGATAGTATGTTCTATTAGTGGGGGCTTCCCATGTTTGCATATACACTAGACTATTTGTAACCATAAGTGTTCTTCTTACCGAGAACAGTAGTACGTACAAAGTTTACGTAGGTTTTACGTATGTGTCCTTCACAACCGAGGACAGGGGTACGCGGGGGTTTACGTAGGTTTTACGTAAGTGCCTGACACAACCCGAGGCAGTAATGAGTATTAGTTTACGTAGGTTTTACGTAAGTGTCCTTCACAACCGAGGACAGTGAAGTGTACAAGTATACGTAGGTTTTACGTATGTGTCCTTCGCATCCGAGGACGATGGTAGATAGTCTAGTAACATTGTAAGTACAAATTCATTCCTTCAATCCCATTCCCAACCCCGGGAATCCCATGCCTTGGTAAGAGTGTGAACTCACCTTGTTTGCTCGGTATGCTAAGTTAGGTGCTCACAATTAATCAGTCAAGTCCTATAGTGCACGTATGTTCAGTCAGTTTATGTTCGTAATGTTTCACATGAAACTATCATCAAAGTAATATCATAAAGTGTGCCTAGCAATTTGCATCTTGTACCATGTAAACAGTTAATCCAACTTATGTAATTCATGTTTCACATAAAGGCTTTCACAGTCCATTTTGACAAGGTTATACATTAACAGACTAACAGAAGTGTTGACAGTTAATATGATGCAACACAAGCAGTTAATTGCATCCATACATTTAACAGGGTTAAATAATCTAACCGAGTTTGCTGACATAACTGACTTAATACTTAACATGGTTAGTAGGTTAACCTAGTTACAGAATAACATCTTTTATAATAACAAGTTACAGATAATTGGCCGAAAACCCTTTTAGCCGAAAACACTTTCCTGGACGAAATCTCTTTTGGGCCTAACACACTTGGGCCGTAAACTGTTTTGACGAAAACACATAAAGAATCGAAATCCCCCATGACCGAAATCCCTATAATGGCGAAATCACTATATGCCGAAAACCTTATGTGGGCCGAAAACACATGGGTGCCGAAAACACCCCTTTGGGCCGGAACTGTTTGGGCCGAAATCACTTAAAGTGATTTCGTCCACTTTGAAGATGGTGGGGTGTTTTCGTGACTATCATCATCTTCACCAAACTCACTGTAAGTTAAACCCAGCAACTAAAATCCATTTACAGTTACATGATGAACCATTAACAAGTCATTAATCAACTATTGGTATGAAACAAATATTCTACCAAAACTTTGTGAGATCTAGAACATAATTTCATCAGTTTAATATTCATAACTTATACCCCCTGTTGTTCAAAATATCAAATATACAGAAGGTTCATAGATAATAATTATCTAACAAGTACACAATGATCAATTACATAAACACATATATAATTATATACATACATCATGATTAAACATCCAAAATCATACTATATGCAACAAGATACAACTGAATCATGAAATCACTAACCAAAGATTTAAACAGAGGTTTGCTTCAAATGAGGAACTCTCTTGTTGGGTTTTTCAGATGTAGAGAGAGAACAAAGTGATAAGGTATGGTTTGGTAATTGTGAGGCTTCTCTGAGAAGATTGGTTTATAAAATGATTTATACAAAATATCTAAATACTGGGCCATGGGCCAAGCCCATTTCTGATTTCGCCAAACCTTCTGGACGAAAACACTAAAAGTGTTTTCACCACTTGGGTGTTTTCATGAGTTTTAGATTTCAGTAAGTTCCAACTTTAATTTAACATGTAATTAATACAAACCTTAATAACACACAATCACACATAATAATTATTATGGATTTCCAAGTACAAAAATATTAATCGAAATACGATATAACGTATTACAAAGGTAAGCGTTGTGAAACAACGAGTCGTATTAACAATCAACTAAATAAAAATAAATAAAAAAAAATTTTAACGTGCACTAAATGCGAAGATAAAATCTTGGAAACTCGAGTTGTCACATTATCCCCAACTTGAAAGAAATTTCGTCCCGAAATTTAGCATGCGGTTACTGAGGAAGCTAGGTAAGTTATCGTTTACTGGTTTTCCTGGGGTGTCACATCATTCCCCCGTTGATTTGGAATTTCTTCCCGAAATTCTGTAGTAGCTTCAGCCTCAGTAGTAGTTGCATTGTTTTCGAACAACTGGGGATATTTGAGTTCCATTTGGTCTTCGCGTTCCCGGGTGAACTCTGGGCCACGACGGGAGTTCCAACGAACTCGAACAAGAGGTATTCTGGTGTTCTTGAGGACCTTAACATCCCGGTCCGTGATTTTAGCTGGTTCTTCGACGAAATGAAACCGTTCGTCGATAGTGAGCTCCTTAAAAGGAACTATGAAGGTCTCATCTGACTGCCACTTCTTCAGATTCGACACATGAAAGACGTTGTGAACTGCACTGAGTTCAGCTAGTAAGTTCAGTCTGTAGGCCACTTTGCCTATCTTCTCAATGACTTCAAATGGTCCAACGTATCGTGGATTGAGTTTGCCTCGTTTGCCAAAACGAACAACACCCTTCCAAGGTGAAACTTTGAGTAGTGCTCGATCCCCAACCTGGAATTCGAGTATTTTCCTGTCTTTATCCGCGTATACTTTCTGACGGTCACGAGCTGCCGCCATGCGTTGTCGTATTTGAGCAATCTTTTCAGTAGTATCAATTACCATTTCTGGACCTGTGATCTGACTGTCACCCACCTCTGCCCAACAAAGAGGTGATCGGCATTTACGCCCGTACAATGCCTCAAATGGAGCAGCTTTAATGCTGGTGTGGTAACTGTTGTTGTATGAAAATTCCACAAGTGGCAGATGCTTTTCCCAGCCCTTGCCAAAGTCAATTACGCACGCCCGAAGCATGTCTTCTAGAGTTTGAATAGTGCGCTCAGACTGCCCATCTGTCTGAGGATGATAAGCTGTGCTCATGTCTAATCGAGAGCCAAAAGATTTGTGCATTGCTTGCCACAGTTCTGAAGTAAAACGTGCATCACGATCAGAGATAATAGAGGTGGGCACCCCGTGCCTCGAGACAACTTCTTTAAGGTATACGTCTGCTAGAGTGGAGAACTTATCCGTTTCCTTGATAGCCAAGAAGTGAGCAGACTTTGTGAGTCGATCCACGATCACCCAAATAGTATCATTTCCGCGCTGAGATCTAGGCAGGCCAGTAACAAAATCCATGGAAATTTGCTCCCATTTCCATTGTGGTATCTCAGGTTGTTGGAGTGGGCCTGATGGTTTCTGATATTCCGCTTTGACTCTCGCACAAGTCAAACACTTGCTAACGTAAGTTGCTATGTGGGCCTTCATGCTAGGCCACCAATATGTAGTTCTAAGGTCGTGGTACATTTTATCCGAACCAGGATGTACTGAGTAGCGAGACTTATGAGCTTCATCCATTACAAGCTCGCGTAAATTACCATAAAGTGGGACCCAGATGCGTCCTGTTACATAGTAGGCGCCGTCTGCCCTTTGTTCTAACCTTTGCCTTGAGCCGCGTAGAGCTTCAGCCCTGACGTTTTCCTGTTTCAATGCTTCTACCTGAACATCTCGTATCTGGGAAGGAAGACTAGACTGAATAGTGAGTTGCAACGCTCGTACACGCCTAGGTGTAGTATCCTTTCGACTGAGGGCGTCGGCCACCACATTGGCTTTGCCCGGATGATACTTTATAGCACATTCGTAATCGTTCAGTAACTCGACCCATCGACGTTGTCGCATGTTCAAGTCTTTCTGCTTGAAGATATGCTCAAGACTTCTGTGATCGGTGTAGATGGTGCACTTGGTGCCATACAGATAATGTCTCCATATCTTGAGTGCAAAGACAACAGCTCCAAGCTCTAAATCGTGCGTAGTGTAATTCCGTTCGTGAATCTTAAGTTGGCGTGAAGCATAAGCAATAACTTTATCCCGTTGCATCAACACACATCCAAGACCTTGGATAGATGCATCGCAGTAGACTACAAAATCGTCCGTGCCTTCAGGCAATGAGAGGATAGGTGCGCTACAAAGTCTATCCTTTAAGTGCTGAAACGCTGTTTCCTGTCTATCGCTCCAACGGTAAGCAATACCTTTCTGTGTCAGTAATGTAAGCGGTTGTGCAATCTTTGAGAAGTCTTTGATAAACCGTCTGTAATAACCCGCCAAACCCAAGAATTGGCGTATTTCGGTTGGTGTACTAGGTGCAGGCCAGTTCTTGATCGAATCTACCTTGGATGGATCAACATGAATCCCATCCTTGTTTACCACGTGGCCTAGAAAGTGGACTTCACGAAGCCAGAAGTCGCATTTTGAAAACTTAGCGTACAGTTGTTCCGTTCGAAGGAGTTCCAGAATAAGTCGTAAATGTTGCTCGTGTTCCTCCCGATTCTTCGAGTAGATCAGGATGTCATCAATAAAAACAATAACAAACTTGTCAAGATAAGGTTTGCACACCCTGTTCATAAGATCCATGAAAACCGCAGGCGCGTTCGTTAGCCCGAATGGCATGACCAAAAACTCATAATGGCCGTAGCGAGTTCTGAATGCTGTTTTGGAGACGTCCTCATCCCGGACTCTCAGTTGATGGTAACCTGACCTCAGATCAATCTTTGAGTAATAGCTCGACCCTTGCAACTGGTCGAATAAGTCGTCGATGCGTGGAAGAGGATAACGATTCTTCACCGTCACCCTGTTCAGTTCGCGGTAATCTATGCACATACGAAAAGTACCGTCTTTCTTCTTTACAAATAATACTGGAGCTCCCCAGGGCGAAGAGCTAGGACGTATGAAACCCTTTTCCAAGAGTTCTTGCAATTGCTTAGACAGTTCTTCCAGTTCAGTTGGAGCTAAACGGTAAGGCGCTCGAGCTATGGGTGCTGCTCCTGGAGCTAGCTCGATCTGAAATTCGACCTGGCGATGTGGCGGTAGCCCAGGTAACTCTTCCGGAAACACTTGAGGAAAGTCGCGTACTACAGGAATATCCCCAATCTTTTTCTCTGTCGTCGTTGTATCAGTAACGAGTGCTAAAATAGCTATGTGGCCCTTTCGCAGACACTTCTGAGCCTTCAAGAAGGAGATGATGCCACTCACGACACCACTCTTGTCGCCTTGAACTTCGAGAGGTTCTTTTCCAGAACGAGGAATACGAATGATCTTCTCCTTGCATAGGATCTCTGCTTGTTGTTGGGATAACCAATCCATACCAATGACAATATCAAAACTACTCAGAGTTATAGGAATGAGATCGATAGAGAAAGTCTGACCAGCGAGGATAAGATTACAACCCTGAACTATGTGTGTGGCCTCTAGACTTTTACCGTTAGCTAATTCTACGGCATGTTTGGTGTTCAAAAGTGTTGGTGCGCGTTTAAGCATTTGACTAACGTTCAGAGACATATAACTGGTATCCGCACCCGAATCAAATAATACGGTAACATAAAAGTCGTCAAGAAGAAACTTACCCGTAACCACATTAGGATCGTTCCTTGCGTCACTCTGACCAATCACAAATAAACGACCCTTTGCACTATTGTTGTTGTTGTTTCCCCCATTGTTGTTCCCAGTGCCCTGATTATTATTGTTGTTGTTCCCATTTCCCTGGTTGTTGTTGTTCTGGTTTCGGTTTAACTGAGGGCAGTGTCTTTTGAAGTGACCTTCAGCACCACAATGAAAACATCCCTTGTTACCCTGTTGTTGGTTCTGCTGCGTTTGATGCTGCTGTTGATTCTGAGTTACAGGCCGTGGGCTCCTACAATCCTTGGCCTCATGGCCCATCCTGAGGCACCTCTGACAACGACCCTTGTTGCACTGGCCACTGTGATGCCTGTTACAGTTGTTACACCTTGGGAGGTTTCCTTGATAAACACCCTGCCTGTGACTGCCCGAAGATTGCTGACTAGGGCTCTGATAGTTGTCAGTCTTTCGCTGCTGAACTTGAGACTGTACTAAAGCTGAACCTTTGCTGGAATCCCCCTCCCATTTTCTCTTATTAACACTGGGGGTAGCAGGAGTAGTTGCTGAAACAGTAGCAGTAGTAGTAGCGCTGATACGTTTAGGCAGCTTGTTCTGTTCCACTGCCTGATCGGTGAGGCGATGAGCTAGCTTGACGATCTGTTGAATAGTGCCAAGATTCGCTGAGGTTATGTGACTTTGAATCTCCAGCACCAGACCATTGAGATACAGTTCGATACGCTTAATGGGAGGGTCCACCATAGTAGGACACAGAATAGCCAACTCATTCGATCTTCTGGTGTACGCTTCAATTTCTGACCCCGTCATTTTCAAGTGGTAAAACTCTACCTCCAGCTTATGAATGTCATCACGGCTACAGTATTCCTCTTTAATCAACTCCTTGAAATCATTCCAGGGTGTGGCGTTAGCAACAGCCAACCCTAACATCTGCACTTGCGCATTCCACCAAGTCAGCGCAATGCCTTCTAGAGTACCAGTGGCGTACTTCACCCTGCAAGCCTCAGGGCATTCACACATTTCGAATACGGACTCGAGCTTTTCAAACCAGTGGAGGAGTCCAACCGCTCCTTCCGTGCCACTAAAAGTAGTAGGACGACAGTCCATGAAAGTTTTGAAGGTACAAACTGGTGGCTGAGCGTGCTGACCTGTTGTATATAAGAATCCAGTACAAGATTAAACACAAGAGTTCGTTTAGGAGTGTAGGATCTAAAGATCCTAGTGTGAGTTACAACTGCAGGGTATACCTCCTGCTTGTGCGGCTGTAAGTGCCTCAGCAATTCGCTCGTTAATGAGAGCCGTCAACTGGGCTTGTGTCATGTTAATGCGTCCAGACATGATCTTCATAGCAAATATGACATAAGTGAGAGAGGTTCGCGAGTAGTGCGATAACAAAAGGGAATAATCACACAAGTGTTCTCATGCAATAGTGTTAAGTTAACCTAAGCATACCCGGAGCAAAGTTCTATGCAATTCTAGCAAGTAGGCAATAAGACATGTACCATATTACCTAGAGTGATGAGTCTTGCACGTGGAGCGAGGCGTCGTTGTGGATCGTTGAGCACTGTTTCGGTTATAGTCTGGTTTTAATAAAAACGTTTTCCCCTTTATTAAAACCGAGTTCTCTATAACCAATGGCTCTGATACCAATCTGTCACACCCCCAAAATCCACACGCGGAGTACTACCGCTTGGAGGCGTGACATGACCAGGATCAAGCCACCAATCATATTGAACATAAGTATAAAGTCAAAGTCATTCATCAATACGATAGGTGTTTCCAAAACCAAATATAAACAAGTGTGTAGCGGAAGCATTTAAAGTAAAACCCAACATAAGTTTAAGTACAAAATGTCATAATTTTTAACAACACATTTCACAATCCATGTCCACAACGACTGTGACTCCCGTGCAAGCTCCAAAAGTACCTAAGGTCCTGCAAGGCATGTAACAGAGAGTCAACAACTAGTTGAGCGAGTTCACAGTAAGTAAGTTCGTATGCAAGTTCGTTTCGTAACGTGCGGCTATACTGGGCCGATAGTATGTTCTATTAGTGGGGGCTTCCCATGTTTGCATATACACTAGACTATTTGTAACCATAAGTGTTCTTCTTACCGAGAACAGTAGTACGTACAAAGTTTACGTAGGTTTTACGTATGTGTCCTTCACAACCGAGGACAGGGGTACGCGGGGGTTTACGTAGGTTTTACGTAAGTGCCTGACACAACCCGAGGCAGTAATGAGTATTAGTTTACGTAGGTTTTACGTAAGTGTCCTTCACAACCGAGGACAGTGAAGTGTACAAGTATACGTAGGTTTTACGTATGTGTCCTTCGCATCCGAGGACGATGGTAGATAGTCTAGTAACATTGTAAGTACAAATTCATTCCTTCAATCCCATTCCCAACCCCGGGAATCCCATGCCTTGGTAAGAGTGTGAACTCACCTTGTTTGCTCGGTATGCTAAGTTAGGTGCTCACAATTAATCAGTCAAGTCCTATAGTGCACGTATGTTCAGTCAGTTTATGTTCGTAATGTTTCACATGAAACTATCATCAACGTAATATCATAAAGTGTGCCTAGCAATTTGCATCTTGTACCATGTAAACAGTTAATCCAACTTATGTAATTCATGTTTCACATAAAGGCTTTCACAGTCCATTTTGACAAGGTTATACATTAACAGACTAACAGAAGTGTTGACAGTTAATATGATGCAACACAAGCAGTTAATTGCATCCATACATTTAACAGGGTTAAATAATCTAACCGAGTTTGCTGACATAACTGAGTTAATACTTAACATGGTTAGTAGGTTAACCTAGTTACAGAATAACATCTTTTATAATAACAAGTTACAGATAATTGGCCGAAAACCCTTTTAGCCGAAAACACTTTCCTGGACGAAATCTCTTTTGGGCCTAACACACTTGGGCCGTAAACTGTTTTGACGAAAACACATAAAGAATCGAAATCCCCCATGACCGAAATCCCTATAATGGCGAAATCACTATATGCCGAAAACCTTATGTGGGCCGAAAACACATGGGTGCCGAAAACACCCCTTTGGGCCGGAACTGTTTGGGCCGAAATCACTTAAAGTGATTTCGTCCACTTTGAAGATGGTGGGGTGTTTTCGTGACTATCATCATCTTCACCAAACTCACTGTAAGTTAAACCCAGCAACTAAAATCCATTTACAGTTACATGATGAACCATTAACAAGTCATTAATCAACTATTGGTATGAAACAAATATTCTACCAAAACTTTGTGAGATCTAGAACATAATTTCATCAGTTTATTATTCATAACTTATACCCCCTGTTGTTCAAAATATCAAATATACAGAAGGTTCATAGATAATAATTATCTAACAAGTACACAATGATCAATTACATAAACACATATATAATTATATACATACATCATGATTAAACATCCAAAATCATACTATATGCAACAAGATACAACTGAATCATGAAATCACTAACCAAAGATTTAAACAGAGGTTTGCTTCAAATGAGGAACTCTCTTGTTGGGTTTTTCAGATGTAGAGAGAGAACAAAGTGATAAGGTATGGTTTGGTAATTGTGAGGCTTCTCTGAGAAGATTGGTTTATAAAATGATTTATACAAAATATCTAAATACTGGGCCATGGGCCAAGCCCATTTCTGATTTCGCCAAACCTTCTGGACGAAAACACTAAAAGTGTTTTCACCACTTGGGTGTTTTCATGAGTATTAGATTTCAGTAAGTTCCAACTTTAATTTAACATGTAATTAATACAAACCTTAATAACACACAATCACACATAATAATTATTATGGATTTCCAAGTACAAAAATATTAATCGAAATACGATATAACGTATTACAAAGGTAAGCGTTGTGAAACAACGAGTCGTATTAACAATCAACTAAATAAAAATAAATAAAAAAAAATTTTAACGTGCACTAAATGCGAAGATAAAATCTTGGAAACTCGAGTTGTCACAGGTCGTGGGGTCCCCCCACGTATGCAATACGTAGAGTTGGATCACTTTGTTATTGCTTTCTTTGAATTCTGGTTTGAAGAATATTCAACCCAGAATGTTTATATGCAATGCGATAGTGTTGAAGTTAGTGAAGAATAGAACTTGCAAGAAGCAAGTTCTAAAGAGAAAAAGTGAGAATTCAGGAGGGGCTGGCTGAATGACAATGTGTTGTCATTTATAGAGAAGGGGTCAGCTATAAGACGAAACCTTTGACTAGTGGTCCATGGCTGCATGGAGGGCTTGCCCTTTTTGGTAGGTTAAAGGCTTCGGACCTGCGGGTAAAAGGATGTCTCTTCCCACATGCTCCTTTTGCGGGTGAGTATGAGAATTCACACGTAAAGTGTGATGTGACCTGTCATTGTTTTGTGCTTTTTGCTGTTCACGCCAGTTGGTCAATTCCGAACCCTTTTACTTTTCAACCATTTAAGTTGTATTGCACTTTAACCAGTTTATTAAGCTTAAGTTACCCACGTCATCAGGAATAAAAGACACCTATTGATTATAGGAGCCCAACAACTTGTTCAACTGCAATGAGTAGTTTCTTTTCAACAAGAAGGGGTAAAGGGTTTGAAGCCATTACATTACAAGATGTATAAAATATATTATACAAAATCTGATTATGTGTTGCATTTCCATGATTTGTAGTTTAGAATTTGGTGGTTTGTAATTTGAATTGGTGGTTTGTAATTTATAATTTCATGCTTTCTAATTTGTAATTTTGTGTCTATCTGATAATATCATGGTTTGTAATTTGTAATTTCATGTCTATCGTATTTGCAGAATTATTTGTATTTTACTGGGGAAAACTAATAAAAATCTAAATTTGATATTTTTTAGGAAAAAATATAATCACTGATGGGTAACAAATGGGATAGCCATCGGTAAACATAACATCGTCGGAGAATTACCCGTCAATAAGAGTCAATTTTTGGCCGAAAAACTTAAATCTTGCCCAGAGAATACATAGTAAATATCCGTTGGTGTTCCATCAGTAAGAACATTACCCATGGCCAGTACATCGATAGAGCTTCACCAATGTATTCACGTAGGCAATAGCTTTCACCGACGATTGACGAACGAAATCGTCTATTGTTGAAACCCCAAATTTCTTGTAGTGACATTTAGTTAAGTATTTAATCAAGACACAAAGGACTTGGTCTAGCAATATAGACAGGGGCGGAACTATAATGTAAGGAGTCGTAGCACGGGCTACGGCTCAACCCCGTATTGGAAGTGTTTTTTTTCCCGATTTTATACAAAGGATACCCCTAAAAATACGAGGATACCCCTAACCAAAAAATAGGATACTTGGCATTATTAAAATCTCATTTTTTATAATCCTAAACATTTTACAACCCGAAAACTTATAGAATAATTAAGCCCGAATGATAAAATAAGCCAAAATTAACAATAATAGAATTGAAAGGAGGCTCTGAAAATAATTGATTAAGTTAGCCCAAGATCCAAAAAAATATTATAATTGAAAGAGGCCCATTTTGATTTGTGATTATAGGCGGCAATGGAAACCAAAGGTCTATTATATAGAACAGAAGCCAGCAATCTGAACACTCTTTAATGAGGTAACAACTAGTTTGATAAAAAATATGTCGGGTTTAAATCCTTGTAACGGGTTTTCTATGTTTGACCCATTGAAGATAGTGATGTTTGCTCAGATGTATCCGGATGATTTTACTACACAAGAAATAGGGACTCTTTTGGGTGTTGTTGAGTCATTTCGTCACACTATAAGCGATGATGATAGATTTGCAAACTTGAATGGAATAAGTGATCTTGCTCGTCTTATGGTGGAAACTGGAACACATAGTTCTTGTCCTCTGGTTTATCGGGTAGTGAAACTAGCTTTGGTTTTAACCGTTGAAAGATGTTTTTCTTAATTGAAGCTTGTCATGACGGATTTACCTAATCGAATGAGCCCGGAATATTTGAACAATGCTATGGTTTGTGCGGTTGAAAAAGAAACTTTTGATAACATAAAAAATGACGATGTGATGGAATGATCAAGCTATGAGAAAAAGAAGTTGACAAATCTATTAGGTATTTGTTTTACTTTATTTATTATCGTTTTTTATTATTGTATAATTGCACGGTAAAAAAATTCGAGATACCTCTAAATTAATGAGCTAGCTCCGCCACTGAATATAAATGTGTTATAGTAAGATGTTACTCTGTGTGATCGTGATTGAGGATTCAAATAACAATTATGTATATTTAGAAATATGTTTATATTGTGTTAGATGTTATTGAAAAAGTATTGACGTGAAGTCGAAGTCTCAATCAAATTTAATCCAATTACTACTAAATAGATAGCGGTAAGTGGGTATCGAACACAGGGAGTTTGTGGAAAATGTGTTGATTCTATAGCTTTGTGGATTAACTACAATTAAACTAATTTGCAGAAATTAAAATTCACGAGTTTGGATTGTTTGATTTAAAAACTAAATTATCAACTAATTACAAATCAAAATTGGATTGTTAATCAGATTATGAGAGAATGACCATCTTAAGTTCCGGTTTCCTTTAACAATTGTGTATAATTTCAACTAGAAAGTGTTACATAGACATAACTCATGCATAAGCATTTGTTGTGATAAAAGGGAACAAAGTACTAGGATTATATTAACGCGAGGTTGTTTCCCGATGATCAATTAATCAATATCCAACCCTAACCCTTCCCGTGATATCTCGATTGTCAACGACACCAAGAACGTACGACTTAGACTAGAATTGAAACATCAATTAACAAGCTACAAACAAATATTAATACACCATGATAAGTATAACAAACACACCAAGTTTATCATTCTAGAAATAAAAGAAAACACACAAGAGTCATAGAAAACCTTCACCTAAGATGATCACCGAAAGTTTAGCCGGACATTGTTTGGTGGATCATCATAACATCAAGATTAGAATTCATACGAATCGAAAGAAAAACCGAAATGTTAGAAATTGTTCACAAACACTATCCAAAGCCAAAAATCGCCCAACAACTGCAGAGAAACGTCCCCAATGATGAATGACATGAAAAGACACTTGAAAACGGTTTAATGTAGGGCAGTTACACTTTTCTCATCAGACTCTACCGTAATTTACGGTACCTACCGTAAATTACGGTAGCCTTCATATTGCTACGCCAGAAAGAGACTGCCTTACGGTGGAGAATGGAGGGTTTCAGGGGCTACCGTAAATTACGGTAGCCACCGTAATTTACGATGGACCCCTGAAATCCTTCTTTTGTTCCTTATTTCCATCCTTGTGTGACTTGATCCACTCCATTCCATCCAAAGTAGCGTTTTCCCATGTTTTAAGCTCCAAGTGCACCTGAAACATAAGCAACTGTAGTCATCTAATTCACGACAATTACCTAATTAAATGAGGGATTAACTTGTATTTTAACACACTTAAGGGTTGTCCTATGGACCACCCGTCACATCCCCACACTTAACTGTTGCTTGTCCCAAGCAACCCATCAAAACCATTTTCAACTGCAAGAGCGATCAACATAAATCAAGCATAAACATGTTATCCTTTTTACTAACCCTTTCCTAACACCCTAACAACACACCCCTCACTATATCTCTCCTCTCGGCAACAAGTAAGCACTAGCAAAGATAAGCTAGACACACAAAAGGCAAACGGGTGATTGCACAACTATATGCTTGTACCTAAATTGGTCCTCCTCCTAACAAGTATCAAACATGAACGCAAATCAAAGGGACTTTAAGGTTGTAACGTGGCTAGGTGTATGGGTAGGAAATGGAATATATATGTATTAGCGAAAGACTTAACCCGATCTTTTATTACACAATGAAACAAACAAACAAGACATAAACTTCTATATAGAAGACAACTCAACATCACTTTTTTTTTTCATCTTTTTCATTGCTTTTCACTTTTTTTTCTTTTTCTTTTTTCTTTTTTTAGCATAGAGAAACCTTCAACATAACGTATCTAAACACAACTATAACAACTACTAACACTATAAGACCGGGTCAAGTCGGGTAAATTTTTGGGGAACAAGGTAAAGGGTAACAAATGATCGGCTTTAGGCACAAAATGGGCAACTAAATGTCCAAACCCCCGCCCCTCTTACTACCAAGCTCATATATATAATTTATGAGGTCTAACCCCCCCCCCCCAATCCCACTCTCGCACACACTATGACGAGGCTACCTAAATGCCCTTATCCTTTCTACATTCATGTTCAACTAAGGACTCGAACCATATTCAAGCACAAGTTCTAATGCACCCCCACCTGTTGCCACTCTCATCAAAGACAAGCATTATTTATATACAAGTGTGGCTTCAACTCTCACCAAGAACAAAGGGTATTATGTGTTGCCGGTGTGTTACTCGGGGTTAGTCTAAAGTGTTCAAATTCTCACAATGTTTCGCTTGATTTAAAAATTTTCAAAAACCTCAAAATTCCCCCCCCCCCCCATCCCCACATTTGGGATACATTGACCCCAATGTATGGTTTTGGGAGGAATTGATCGCTAAACCATTCCACATCAACCAAAAGCTCAAAATCTCAAACCCCAACTTTCTTTTTGATATTTTTCATTTTATATTTTTTATATTTTTTTCTTTAAAAACACAAACACCACCAACTCGCACAACCCAACACATCAAACATCTAAACACCACCCATCCACCTAACCATAAACATAACAAACAAATATTCACAAACATATACAAATAAAGGAAGGAACACGACCTGACTAGTAGTACCGCGGCTGAGGAGGCTCGAAAATAGAAGACATCATATCATTCCATTCTCCGAAAGCAAACGCGCCGCTACCACTTCCACTTCCGCTTTGTTGTGAGGTTCCATGTTGTTGGTCTTGACGAGGGTCCATCCATTGCGAATGATGGAGCGGCGGTGTCGGATACGAAACACTACCATCATAAGGTGGTAGAGACGCATAATCCACCGGAGGTGGATCCACAACCACGGGCCGCCCCGCATGCCAATCCGCATGCATCCGCCGGGCTTGATCATCATTGTACCTGTTGTTCATCTCGTGCTCAAAGGAATAGGCATGTGTGCGGTTCCACGACTCCTGTCGGTCAAAGTTGTGCTTTAATGCCCGCTCCATACTATCCCCCATCCATGTATGATGATCGAAGAACGTGCACTCGGGCCCCGACCGTGTGTCAAAAACCGATGCTGGTGGACGTTGGTTTTCGACGATTTCTTGCATAGTTCCATCATATGCCCAATTTGGCTCGTACGAGCGCTCCGTATAGTCAAAGAAACCACCACCATATCCCCGGCTTGGACCCCCTTGGCCCACATCCATATGCTCACCATGAGGCTCATCCGCATAATCTTCATCCCTACTCGGGGGCTCATCTTCACTCTTGGGCTCATCCTCTTCGCCCGGTAAGAGTGCCCTTGCATCAACCTTCAAAGCTCTCCATCTTTGACCTTCTGACTTAAGTTTGTGGTATCTTTCCGAATCATCATAGGTCCATCCAACACCCATCCTCCTTATATCAAATGGCTTGTGCCTTTTTGGTGCTCCCCTGTCTTCCGATGTTATAGCCTTGAACTGTTTCAACAACCCTGTAATAATCCGAAAATACGGAATGATGCTTCTCCCTACCTTATTGTGGCATATCCAAACATGATTCATTATCAAATACCGTACGGAAAACGGGGTGACCCGTGAAGCAACGAGTAAATAACAGGCACCACTAGAAACCTCACCTCCTGCTTATCACCTCTTCGTGAAATCACATTCAAGATACAAAAAGTGAGCAACAGTTTTGCCTCAATCTTCAAATTTCTTCTATATAACGTGCCACTAAAAGTACCCGGTAAGAACAAGGCGGCCAACATGTCATTCCACCTCGGATGTGCCTCCAGTTTGATGAGCAAATCATCAAGACTTGGGATTGTATAATCATGAGCAGGCAAACTGTCATACTTCGCCAATTTCCGCAATGTATCAAACGACATTTCCACCTCTATCCCATTAACAGTGCCAGTAAACTTCATCTGAGACGACCTCTCATACTTATTGCATGTCAATGTAGCCATCCACTCCTGAATCTCGTTCATGAACAAATTCTTATTGTCTTTGTCATAACAATTGAGCACCGCCTCCCAACCCAAGGCGCGAAACTGAGCAAACACATTGAACGGCCCGAACTCTACTTCTCTAACCTCTCTCTCACAAATAAATGCAGCAGCGTTATCTTTTAATTTGTTCATTCGATCATTGAATAATGTAGGCTGCCATTCTTCCGGCTGATCGTCTAACAGACCCGCTTCCCACTTTGGCTTGTCAGCCGGGTCCAACTCCATCACTTCTTCCTCATCACTATCACTGTCATCATCTCTACCCAAATATCTTCGCTTCTTCGGTTGTTGTTCAGGTTGTTTGCCTTTGCCTTTTGAAGAACTAGCTACCGCACTTTCTTTAGTTCTTACCATTTCCTACACACATCACAGACACAAACACAAACAAAACAACCAAACACAAAAAAAAATCAGTCCCCTTTCCTCCAAGAATCCCCACACTTGCTTGTTACTATGGTTGTAGATGCTAGAGAGTATAAAATTTTATATGTTATTTTCACAAAATTTGGGCATGGTGTCTCTACAATGTAGAGGTTCCCAAAAGTTAACAAATTTAACATCAATCCTACATCTACAACCATAACACACCTTCAATTAACAATTTTTCATGATGAAAACTAAGAACAAGCAAGTGTGTGAACAAGTAACAACAATAACCTTCAATCTTCATAATGCATCATCAAAAATAAGACATAAACATCACATACCTTGGATTGAAGATGCTAGAACACAAGAAAATCAAAAACTTCAAAAACCCCTAACAATTTTCGGCACCTAGGGTTTGTCAATCGGCCAACAAAACAAGCTTTTCTTGCAAATCTCTTCTCACAATCAGAAAGTTCATGAAAATTCAGTCAAAATAGACCCAAAATTCACTTGATTTGACCAAAAATTGAAGAAGATATGAGGGTTTGAAGTTTGAAGGTTGTGGGGTTTTCTTAGATCTTGTGGGGTTTTGTGATAATGATAGATGAGGATATGTGGAGGAGAAGAGATGAGATGAACGTGTGGTCAGGGAAGGAGTCACGTGATTTGGTAATTTTTTTATAACCTGCTGAAACCGTTACGTCCCTTTGTTTCGTCAGGGCTACCATAAATTACGGTAGCCACCGTAATTTACGGTGGACCCTGACAAACAAATCTCACCGTAAACCAGTATGTTTCTATCGTAAGTCCTTGTATTTTCCCAGGCCACCGTAGATTACGGTGGCTACCGTAATTTACGGTAGCACCTGGGAACATACACTTCGCCAAAATTCGTTTTTCAGTGTTTTTTTTTCAGTTTTCTAATTTTTATGTTTTTTAATATTTCAAAAACATGGAAAATTACCCTACCCCCTCGAAAATCCCATGTTGTTCTCAACACGATGCAAGAACTACTCATATGAACGTCCCCACACTTGTTTCAAACACGAGCTTCAAGCGAATATGATAATTGTTCAAACTAAACAAAACAAACAAAATAAAATAAACTAACTATGTACACTACCGAACCTAGGCCTCTCATGGTTGTTCTTCATCTACCGGGCGTAGGATATAGCCCACTTTGTCAAGCTCCAAGTTGTTGATGTCGTTTCCTTCCAAGTATGGCTTTAACCGATGTCCATTAACCGTTTGTTGCTTGTTGGTTTCCTCATCTTGGATATCAACATCACCAAATCTACCGACTCGCCGAATGACATATGTGCCCATCCATTTGCTTTTTAATTTGCCCGCAAACATTTTTAATCACGAGTTGTATAACCACACCTTTTGACCCACTTCAAAGGTCTTCTTTCTCAGCTTTGCATCATGGACCCTTTTAAGCTTATCCTTGTAAGCCGATGTACACTCGTAAGCCTCGTCTCGAATTTCTTCTATCTCACTTAGTTGCAACTTCCACATCTTCCCCACTTCATCATAGTCCGCATTCACCGTCTTGATTGCCCAATGCGCCCGATGAGCTAACTCCATTGGTAAGTGACAACCCTTTCGATACACCATCCGATAAGGTGTTGTACCAATTGGAGTCTTGTAGGCCGTCCGGTATGCCCACCACGCATCATCAAGTTTACTTGACCAATCCTTCCTATCCGTTCGAACCGTCTTCATAAGAATCTCTTTAATTTGACGGTTGGACACTTCAACTTGTCCACTAGTTTGCGGATGGTATGGTGTAGCAATCCGGTGGTTCACGCTATACCGCTTCAACAGTTTTCCGAAATTGAAATTCTTGAAATGCGACCCACCATCACTAATGATAACTCTCGGAATACCAAACCGGGCAAAGATGTTGGATTGAACAAATTTACAAACAACCGAATGATCATTTGTTCTTGTTGCAATAGCTTCAATCCACCGCCACTAGAATGTACAAGAACCGATTGGAATTCGGGAAGGGACCCATAAAGTCAATGCCCCACACATCAAATATCTCAACAACTAAAATCGGTTGCAAAGGCATTTCGTCCCTCTTTGAAATACTTCCCATTCGTTGGCAATTGACACAATTCCTTGCGAACTCACATGCATATTTGAAAATTGTGGGCCAATAAAACCCACACGAAAGAACCCGGTAGCCCGTTTTATGCCCGCTAAAATGACCTCCACAAGCGGATGAGTGGGCATGAGTCAAGATCTCTAACACCTCCGTTTCGGGCACACATCTCCGAATGACTTGATCGGGCCTGATCTTGAAAAGGTCCGGCTCATCCCAAATATATTGCTTCACTTGGACCATAAATTTTTGTCTTCGCTTCTGGGTCCAATGATTTGGGATAGCACCCGTGGCTAAGTAATTCACATAGTGGGCATACCACGGTGCAACAAAAGTAGACACGGCTAGTAGTTGCTCATCGGGAAACCTTTTGTTTAGCTCGCTCAAATCATCAATCCCCTCCACCGGAATTCGAGACAAGTGATCCGCCACTACACTTTCACTCCCTTTTTTTATCTCGAATTTCTAAATCAAATTCTTGTAGCAACAACACCTAACGGATCAAACGGGGCTTCGCATCTTTTTTCTCCATCAAATACCGGACCGCACTATGATCCGAGTACACAACCACTTTGCACCCCCAAATGTAAGAACGGAACTTATCCAAAGCATACACCACCGCTAATAACTCCTTTTCGGCTGTGGTGTAATTAATGTTGGTGCATGCGTCTGTCGACTTCGTCTTGTATCGAGTCTAGTATTAGAATTGTTAGATCAGGGCGTGTTGTACGAGAAAATTAGGAAGTTTTAGGTGTTTCGGAGCTAATTCTGTTTGAAAGGGTTAATTCCGCTTAAATGAGACATTGACAGTTTCAAGCGAAATTAACATAGTTAATTTCGCTTGAACTAGCACCTGTCTCCTTCAAGCGAAATTAGACCTTCTATATATAGCTCACAAACGGAATCATTTGTAACTTTCGTCATTCCGGTACCGAACTGCTGCCGACACGTCGTTTGATTTGTAAAGCTGTTATTATCAATAAACAAGACGATTAATAGTTAAACAAGCTGTTTTTCATGTTTGTTTCTTAGTTTCCGCCTCTGAAACAGACTAGAGCTCTTCTGATTGACTCGTTTAGGTCACAACTCTATCCTACAATTAAGTTGCGCTTCGGACAACGTCTTACTTGCATAGTAAATCACCACCGGCTTTTTATCAATTCTTTGACCCAAAACTACACCAATTGTAGTGTTGCTTGCGTCACACATGATTTCAAATGGATTTGACCAATCCGGCGGTTGCAAGATGGGAGCTTTCACCAAGTGTTCCTTCAAAACATTAAATGCTTTTCTCCCAACTAAGCACCAAACCTTACCCCTTTCACATTTTTCGGTAGAGGCAAAGATGATATTACCCGTATTTTTGCCTTATCCACCTCCATACCCCTCTCCGAAATCACGTGACCTAAAACAATACCCTCTTGCACCAAGAAATGACTTTTCTCCCAACTAAGCACCAAATTTTTCTCAACACATCTTTTTAAAACTTTTTGTAATTCGTTGAGACAAGATTCAAAACTAGTGCCAAAAATTGAAAAGTCATCCATAAAAACTTCAAGTGATTCTCCAACCATGTCCGAGAAAATACTCATCATACATCGTTGGAAAGTTGCCGGTGCATTACACAAGCCAAATGGCATTCGCCGAAAGGCAAAGGTGCCATATGGACAAGTGAAGGTGGTCTTGTGTTGGTCATCCGGGTGTATTGCAATTTGATTGTAACCCGAATACCTGTCTAAAAAGCAGTAATATTTTTGACCCGGTAATTTTTCAATGATTTGGTCAATAAAAGGTAGCGGGAAATGGTCCTTAGAAGTGGCGGCATTCAATTTGTGGTAATCAATACACACACGCCACCCGGTGACCGGTCGGGTGGCTATTTGTTCACCACTTTCGTCCTTGATTACTTGAATGCCGGCCTTATTAGGCACAACTTGGGTAGGACTTACCCAAGCACTATCCGAAATAGGATAGATAATTCCTGCATCCAACCATTTAATTACCTCTTTCTTTACTACCTCCCTTAGGTTCGGATTCAATCTTCGTTGTGCTTCCCTTGTTGGTTTTGCATCTTTGGTGGTGATGATCTTGTGCATGACGATTGATGGACTAATTCCTTTTAAGTCGGCAATCATCCATCTGATAGCTCCTTTGTTTTCTTTCAAGACTTCCAATAGAGCTTGCTCTTGTGCCATCTCTAAATTAGAGGTAATAATGACCGGTAGAGTGTCATTATCCCCTAAAAATGCGTACTTCAAATGGCTTGGTAAGTCTTTGAGCTCCAACCTTGGTGGTTCTTCCAATGATGGTTTAGTACCCGAATTTATTTCCACTGGTAAGTTTTCAAATTGGTGGGTCCATGGCGGTCGACCTTCCTTCAATGCCAAAGCATCTTGTTTCTCCTCTTCAACCCTTAGTGCACAAGCATGTACCTGTTCAGAAAAATCACAAACACACATATCCATGCCATCCTTCTCATACTCATGCGGGTTGCATCCATCGACTAAATCTGCCATAAAACACTCATCAACACCAATAGAGTTAGAATTGTTAGTAAAAACATTCAATCTCATTTTTTAATTTCCAAAAGTTATGTCGACCGTACAGAATCGACAATCAATCACGGCATGCGCGGTGCTCAAAAATGGCCGACCCAAAATAACATTTTGTTGTTGTTTCGGGTCCGCGGATGAGTAGTCTAAGACTAAAAAGTCAACCGGGGTAATAAAACTCATTAATTTTTACTATAACATTTTGAACCATCCCCCGAGGTAGCTTATGAGACAAATCGGACAAAACAATCGTTTTCTCTACCCTTGCTAACGGACCAAAGTCATATTGGTCATATAAGCCCCCCGGTAAAATGCTCACCCCGGCTCCAAGATCTAGTAACGCCCTTGCCATTTGAAAATTACCAACTTGTATATTTATTAATGGCGTGCCCGGATTTTGGAGCTTAGGAGGAAGCTCCCCATTCAATACCGCATTCACTTGCCCGGTTAAGTCTACCCGCTTAGGCATCTTTTTCTTTTGTTTCCTTTTTTGTGTGCACAATTCTTTTAAAAATTTAGCATAGGCGGGCACTTGTTTTATTGCATCAAGTAATGGAAGGTTGATTTTAACTTGTTTGAAAAGGTCCCACAACTCCTCTTTTTGGGGACCCCTTGATGAAATAAAAATCTTCTTACCCGGGTCAAGTAGAGCTGATGGAAACGGAATTGACTCGGTTCACCTTCATCTTTTTTATCTTTTTCATTTTCACCCAAACCCGGTTTTTTAACATTTAATTCTTTAGACACAACCGGTGACACTTCGTCATCTTCACTTTCATTACCCGTTACATCCTCAACCACCCCTTCAACCAAACCCGGTGACAAATTGGCTTTAAACTCTTTGCCACTTCTTAACACACTAACATGATTAATATTAACATTATTACCTCATGACGAACTATGGGAAGGATTTACCTTGGTGTCACTAGGAAGTTGACCTTTGTTCTTCTTTAACTCCGCCACGTCGGTTGCTAATTGACCCATTTGGGTTGTTAGTGTTTGAATGCTTTTGTCACGAACTTCATCTTTTTGCATCCGGACTTCATCAAGTTGATTCCTCTTTTGCATGTCTTGTTGCATCGCTCGAAGCATATCCATAACCTCATTCCCGCTTGATGAAGTTTGACCTGAACCACTTTGACCCGTTTGTTGAAATTGCCCTTGGTATCCATAGTTGTTTCCACCCCGATAATTCCCTTGATTTTGTTGTTGGTGAGGTGCAAAATTACCTTGAGCTCCTTGGAAGTTTAGGTTAGCTTGGTTCACCGGGTTTACGTAAAGGAAGTTAGGATAGTTTCGTAACCCGGGGTGGTATGTGTTCGAATTCATGTTATAATTTCTACCACCCCCTCCTTGCCCTTGCAATGCATTCACTTCTTCATATTGCTCTTCCACTCATTCGCAATTTTCAGCCGCATGCCCTATCTCATTACAAAGTGCACAAACATCATAAATTTGTTTAGAAGTTTGAACATTACCATCGTCTACCGCATGCACTTGAGTTCGGGTAATGGCCGGTCATGCTCTCCTTGATGCTTGAGCTTTTCTTTTTGATGTGAGAGCCATTTGCTCCAAGAATTCCCAATCATCATGCTCGTAATTTGTGCCAAAAGTGCCATTTGTGATAGACATCAAGTCACGAGCATCTTCGGCACTTAACCCCTCATGAAAAGCAATCATTAACTCCTATAGCTCTATACCATGATGAGGGCAATTCTTTATCATCATGTTAAACCTCTCGAATGCTTCATGAAACATCTCACCCGATTGTTGGAAACTTCTCAATCCTTTTCTAGCATCATTTGTCTTTTGAGCGGTATAAAATTCATCCTAGAAGATTTGTTGCATTTCCGCCCATGTATAGATAGATGCCGAAGGTAGGGTGTAGAACCACTTTTTCGCCTTGTCTTCCAAAGAGAATTGGAATAGCACCAATTTGACATCATCAGCTGAAAATCCTTGACTCCCAAGAGTGTTGCAAATTGAGTCATAAGCCTCCAAATGAAAATAAGGCTCCTCCGTTGCTAGACCCTTATACTTTGGCAAACTTTGTAACGAATTGGTTCGAAGTTCAAAGGTCCTTCCTTGATCATTTTGAGGGATAACTACCGGTGAAGGATTATGAGTGATCACCTGTCTAAAATGTGCCTCTATACCTCGCGCATGTTCTCGAAGATGTCTTCTTGGTACCCCCAACCGACCCCTTGGACGTATAGGACCCATTGGTCTTTGCATAGGCCCTTGAGGTGCAAATGGTGGTTGAAATTGATGTTGCATCGGTTGTTGTTGAATTGGCCTTTGGAATTGAGGTTGTACATTTTGTGGACGAATTTGTTGCAAAGGCGTAGGATGTTGCAATTGTACCCCTTGTGGCCGAATATGGTGTACCCCAACCGGTAGCCTACCCATGTCTTGAATTCGTTGCAATGGTTGACTTTGTTAACCCACTCCTCCTTGAGGTCCCAAATTACCCCCATCACCCTCATAGTAAAATCCATCTTCGTCATATCCCCCACACTCTTCTTCATACCCCTCATCGTATCCATCTCCTCCTATACCCGAAGATTGCCCAAATGGAAAAGATGAATATTGCAAACCCGATTGGTTTGGTGGTCGATATGTGGATGTAGTATGAATAACGGTGGAACTTGGTGGTATTGGATAAGTAGAAGATGATTGACCCGTAGTTGGGAAAAATGTGAGAATGGTGGAATTGTAGTAGAAGGGCCAAAGGTAAGTGTAGGTTCAACTTGGGTAGTAATCGGTGATGTAGTAGTGTTGGTTGGTGTAACATCATGTGGTGAAGTAATGGCGGTAGTGGAACTAGGCATGGTGGTGTTTGGTGAAGGTTGTGTGGATGTAGGAATGAATGAAGAGGTCGTTTGACCCGTTGTGGGTAGAATTTGTGAATCAGACATAATGTTTCTTGGTGTAATGGGTGAAGTGGGTGAACCAACGACCTTGTTTTCTCTTAACAAAACTCTGTTTTGACGCAAAGTTCTTTCGATTTCCGGATCAAACGATAGCGGTGATGACTTGTGAGAGCCCCTAGTATGCATACACCTGTAGTACCTGCACACTAAACACAACCAGCGTAATGTGACAACCGGCGATTTACAGCTCTTAATTACATGATTAACAGGTGATTAACCCGATAATAAATAGTGATTAAGCCGAAGATTGACTTAATTAGGCCTTGGAGTGCCTAGAAACGGCTAATCAACTTTACAGGGCGTGAACGATGGTTTATGGAAAAATATGGTGAATATTAAGCGACAACGAATTGAAACCAAACAGAATACTGACAACGCCGACAAGTATGAATGTTACACCAAAAATTCTATGCTTATGAAATTAATTTTGTGAATTTATTGGGCGTTCGTGCGACACAAATGCAAACGTGGACTAAAAACGCTACGGTAGGAAATGCATCGGCAACGAAACGGAAGCGACGGAGATGCCTGTCACCTTCGAAACTTACATTTTACGCTATATTTAGCTCCGTAATAAAATTTTAGTAATTACAGTCGAAACCGGATCGAAAAACGGATTAAAGACGGCAACGATATAATTTTTCGCGATTATTACCGTTATCAACGCGCGAACGCGACATTATTTTTACACGTTTTAACTCTGAAATATTATTTTACTAGGCTACGGTGATTTCGGTTTTGATAATGGGTCTCGCACGATTTTCGGGCAACTTAAACGCGGGGACTGGGCTTGTGGGCCCTGGGCCTAAGCCCAAAACCCACAAGCCTAAAATTGCACGTAATATACTAGATCTTATAATATCTCTACAAGATCTTACTGAATCTATACAAAATATTACCTAAATCTTTAAAAATCCTATTAAATCTTCATAAGATCTTTAGAGATCTCAACACCTCTTTAAATAAGGGTCAACACCCAATTTTATTTCATTCTCAACAATTAAACCCTTTCATCTTTTTCTATCTCTACATATACAAAAGAAAACACAGAGAACTCACATTCTCAAATACACAGACAACAACTCAGAGCCCACATCTTTCTTCCTATCCATGGCCGGCGACCGGCGAACTTCTGTGGTACCGGCCACCATCTCCGACGACACCCACCAGAGGCACCTCACCCACACCCTACGATAACACCCACGCACCCCCTTCCTCTCCCCTTCGCTGATGTGTAACCAGAGACGACGACAACCACCACCACCACCATCTAGTGGTGGTGCGACGGTGGAACGAAGAGAGAGAGAGAGAGGCCGACGAGAGAGAGAGAGAGTGGCGAAGACAGAGCGGCGCCGCCGCTCACGGCGGCGACAGCAGCGGCGTGGCGGTAGTTCGGGTTTCAGACCGAAGAAACCATCCGGTAACCCCCTTCACCTCCTTATCTTCTTTTGATTTCCGAACGAAAACAAGTTCCAACTCTGTTTTTCTTATTTTCCGGTGACGGTGGGGAGCCGCCGGCAGCGGCGGTGGGGTCGGTCGGTGGCAGCAGTTGCAGTGGTGGTTCATGCGACTTAAAGGGGATCGGTGTTGGGTCAGATTACGTGTTCAGGAAGCGGGTCAAAGTTTCGGGTTCGGTTTGGTCAAGTTGTTAGCTTCAGAAGTGGTTCGGGTTGACTCGCTCAACTCAGCATGTCGACTCAGTTTGGTTCAAGCTTCTGTTCGGGTCTCGCGATTTCGGTCAGACGGTTCGGTTCGGTTGGCTCGGTCAAACCGAGTCGACTCAGCGGGTCAACTCAGTCCACGTTTAGACGACTCGACGAGACTTTTTGGTAATAGTTAAATTTGTGATTTCATTAAGTTATAATTTTAATCTAACGTGACTAACGAGCTCGAACCGGTTAATTATAGTTACGTTTAATATATTTGACAAAATTTCATGTATATTGATGAATCTTGATTGAATTTTTGAAATATAACGACACTTTAGTTGTCGGGGCAGTCCAAAAACAGAGGAAACTCTGCCCGTTTTTCGAGAAAATCCGTAAAATAATTTTGTTTTATTATAACACAAAGTTATCGGATTTAAATAATCTTTTATAAAAACAAGTTTAAAATTCTCGTTAACACTTTATGATATACGAAAACGACGATTCGGATATTACTTACAATAATAAGTGTAGTTATTATGCTTATTCTAAACTACGAGATTTCGACAATTCTTTTATAAAAAAATAAATAAATATAGTCGATATATTTATTTCGAATAACAAACAACACGCCTTCTTTTATAAAATAAATATAGTTTTATATATTTATTTCAAATGTCGAACAACACGATTTCTTTTATGAGAATAAATATAATTTATATATTTATTTCAAAGTTCAAACGACACGAATTCGTTTTATCAAAATAAATATAGTTTATATATTTATTTCAATTCTCGAACGACATGAATTCGTTATAAAAATAAATATAGTTCGTATATTTATTTCACGTATCAAACAATACGAGTTCTTTTATAAAAATAAATATAGTTTTGTATTTATTTCGAACCGCAAGTAACTCGTACTCATTTACAAGAATAAATATAATAAATATTTATTTTCAAACGCAACGACTCGACGATTCTTTTGTGAAATAAATATAACTTTTTATATTTATTTCGAACGCCTAAACGGCATATATACACATATGTTGATAAACATCTTATAAGACACAATATTTGATTGATGTGCTGAAAGTGGTTTAATAAAAACAACTAAATTAACCCTAAATTAGACACTCTAAGCTATAAATTTATAAACTAAGACTCGACCTAAAACCCTAAACCACACAACCGGCAAGTGTACCGATCAATGTAGTAAAGCTAAAGTAAGTCCGAGTATCGAACCCAAGAGACTCTACTGATTACGCTACTGACTCTATCTAGACTAAAACTGACACGACTTAACCATTTGTTTATTGAGGGGGGGGGGGTTTCTAAAAATCCTAAGAATGCAAATAATGATTACTAGCTAGACTAGACGAACTAGACACGAACTCTCACGAAGACTGAACTCAAGGATGATGAAAGAACTACCTAGACAGGAATCCTGATTGCTTTTAGTTATGATTATAATTGGAAGTTGTCTGCTATGGAACCGGGATCTTAAAATTCTCACCTATCGGGAAATCTAAGGACCCCTATCAAGAGCACGCTAAGATCCCCTAGAGGTTGTTAAACTACCGGTTTTAGACTCTCTTACAAGACATCTAATGGTGTTTATAAAAGTATCCTACAAGGTTCACTCCCTTACGAGACCTAAACCTAGGATAGGTTTGTTTTCTCAGTTAGACTTGCTAGACAGCAGCAAATAGGTTAACTTTCTAAGAAGGACCCACCTTGCGGTTTAATCACTTAGACCTAGCAATAATCTCGCACCTTACAGCTATTGACGATTAGTAGAACACTTGATTTTATAAAATTACCAACTATTACTTCTAAGGTTTATTGGCCAATTTAACCCTAAAGATTCAAGATTTATTACGTGATATAGACAGTCACCAAAATCTAAAACCTAGCACGACTCCATTATGTGATAAAGACCGTCACCAAGATTCATGCGAAGCAATAATCAACAATTAAATATCATCAAGCACGCAAACACATCTAACCGATAGAACAAACCGTTTACAATTTATAAACAATCCATAGCTTCCATAAATCCAAAAATAATCAAACTTAAACAATCATTCATCCATGTCTAGGTAATAATAGAAGTTTAGCCAATAATCATGTCTAAAAACATAGCAATCAATATCAAAACAGAATTCATCATCGAATAATAAAAAACAAACGAAAAACGAATGAACAAGATTGTAAAACCCGTTTTCTTCGATCCCGAGTGCTCCTGAATGATCCCCGATGATTCCCAGCAGTCCCGAGCCTTCAAAACGCCTCTAATCAGCCTCTATGATCGTCCAAAGATGTCTAAAATTCGTAATTGTGGTGTTAATCTCGTATGATGTTGAGTATGATCATTATATAACCACAAAACCCTAATCTGCTTGCTGTTACGATCTGTACGCCGACATAAGGTCCTCTCGCGGCCCGCTTTAATATGATCATAAATTGTCGCGGGCCGCCCGCCTCCAAATGACCGAAAACACATATTAAGTTAATTCGGCCCGCCTCATATTTCCTTGTCAGTTCATGCGGGCCGCCTGGAAGCCCCAAATGTGCTTTTTTCACTTATTTTCGCTCACGAACTTCCGGTTCTTGACCCGACACTTTCCTTTGCTAGATTTTACTCGTTACTGCTTCTTTCCAGCTCCAAACACCTGAAAACACAACTAAATCAAAAGCAAATACATTCTAATCTAAAACGACACTAAATCTAACTAAAACCGAACAAACCTAGACGCGAATAAAGATGTATTTTGCAATACATCAAATATCCCCACACTTACTCTTTTTTCGTCCTCGAAAAAGAATTATGCAAACGGAATCATAGTCGGAATAATTGAACGGGCCAAAGTATAAGTTATTTTATTAAAATCGAAACTCGTGTTAGCCGCGATTGCAAGTATATCGATCCACTTAAACCCAACCCGGTTCTGAGCCCTTATCATGCAATTTAGTTCAAGTTCGGTCAATCTACCTAGGGTCTCACGCTAAGAATCGCAAGTCTACCTAATCCCCCCTCAAGCTTATAGGACAAAAGGAACAACCACTGGGTTATTTCCTAACCGTTTTATACCAAGATAAAGAGAGTTTAAAATCAAATCTATTTTTCCATTTTTTTTCCTTTTCTTTTTGCTTGCTTTTTCTCTTTTTTTTTTTCATTCGTGAGACTAGATGATGCTTTCCCTAACCAAGCGGTAATCCGACTGTAGAGTCGCTATCCCCAATCACAGACTACATAGGTTTCGGTACTTTTATTCGGCAAGTCGATTTCACACATCCCAGAGGCATTCCGGCTGTAGAGTCGCTATCCCCAACTCGGATTACATAGGCCTGTGCTACTTTCATTTAGTTTCTAGCTCACTTTTTATTCTAATTTTTTTTTCTTTTTCAACGAGATAATGACCAAAAACTCTAACGATCTTAGCTTATAACGGTGCCCCTTATACTATTTTTGGCGGTTTCAATTTCCCCACTTTCCCTAGATGAGAACCCACTAGTAGACCGACAATTAGGTAATTTTAAGATCAAAGAAACCCAGAACCAAGCCAAGCCTACCCGCATATCCCAAACTAGACACAAGCACGATTATTTATTCTCATATTATCATTATTTGAACCCGAACAAAAACCCAACTTTTCTATCATTTTTCGTTTTTTAGTTTGCAAACTTCTTATTTCAAAAGACATTTTCTGATTTTTTTAAATTTTTTTTTTTTTTTTGAAATTTTTTTAATTTTTTTTATGACTCGACTAACTAAACTAACGACACTAAACGATAGTTTCCCATCCCCACACTTAAACTCTACATTGCCCTCAATGTAGGATGAAAACCGACTCAAAAACTAAAAAAAATAAATAAGACATAAAAGACACAAGGGCAAATCAGAAAGGACTTATCTGGTTTAATAACACCGCGTATGCTCCAAATCTCTCGTCCAATCCAGCTCGATCGTATAACATTTCTTTCGCGATCGGCTTTTGGCACTGACTGACATGCTTGATAAATGCCTGAAATTTGAATAAACAGCTCCAAATTCACCCGAATGGAGATTGAGTACGGGTGGTACATATTCGAACCTGCATCAACAAAAACAGGCAAAATACCAAAGCAATACCGACTCGAAACACAAAATGACTCAAAAACTTCTAACTTAGACGCATGGTACAAAATAAAAGACTCAAAATTACACCACCGAATTTCCATCTTACCCCCTCCCGGCACTTTTTCTCGCCCTCGAACAACCCAAGTGCCAAGACTAACCAAAGTGTGGATACAACGGATAACGGGTCGAATGTTTAGTGAAAATTCACCTTTTAATGCCTCAAAAATATACAACCCGTTTCCCCACACTTAAGATGGAAATAAACCCGGTAACAACGACTCACTACAACAACAACAAATGCAGGAAAACATACCTGAACGTCGACTCGAACCAGCCCGAACAATAATGGTGAAAAATGGATGAAAATGGGTCAAATATGGATAAATGGATCGAATGAGCTGAAATCTATTGGGCCTGAACAGCCCATCGTGCATAGTAGTGGGCTCGCGGCCCGCTTGAGTGTTATGAGTAAGTGAACGCGGGCCGCTTGAACTTAAACATCCGGCAAATTCTTTTCAGTCCGCGCGGCCCGCTTAAGAAATAACCTAAGTGCAGGCGGGCCGCTTGGACAGCAGATAACAGCAGCACTGGTTACAGCAACAGCAGAAAATGCAGAAACCATTTTTCTTTATTCCCAAACTGCCCCTGCACGCGTTTTTTTTCGTTTTTAACATTCAACAGACCTGGTAAACTGCTCGGACGTCGATCTCGGCCTCGTGAAGGTGATGCAACCTGCAAAACACTTGACAAAACACATAAAAGACGCAAAAACACGACACTACGACAAATGACGCAAAAACACATAAACCACTAAAAATGACGCAACGATACTAAAACTCTAACTAACGACACGATGCGCACAACGACTCAATATACAAACTCTACAAATGGGTCACAACTATTTACGCACTCACGGAGGGTCATATACGCGGGGCTCACCTTCTAACATCGCCCGCACCTTACGGGCTGTAGCACTATCATTCCTAACATCGCCCGCATCTCTCTTAAATCTCTCATACCCTCTCGACTCGTCATCAGGCGGTTTAAATCTAAACGTATCATCTCGAAACCTATCCCCACACTGAGCCTTGCTCAGTTTCTCTATTTTAGATTCTAAACTCGTCACTCTTTCTTCCAACCCTTCAAATCTCTTATCCGGCGGATCCCCACACTTGGGTTTTAACATCTCCTCTAGAGTCGGCTCACGCAACACCTCTTTCTCATCACTCCCAACCTTCTCACTCTCCCCCAATGATTCTATCGCCTCAACTCTCTCACTCTTCCCTCTTGCATTATTCACCTCAAACACTACCGACTCGTCACCCGCTCTAAGTGTAATCGTGCCTAAGAAGACATCTATCAACGCTTTAGCCGTGTTCAAGAACGGGCGCCCTAAAATCAACGGAACTCTATCATCGGCCTCCATATCTAACACTACAAAATCAGCCGGAAACACAAACCTATCAACTTTCACTAACAGATTCTCAACTATCCCTCTAGGGTACTTAACTGACTTATCGGCTAATGAGAGGGTCATACGAGTTGGCTTCAAATCACCAAGGCCTAGTTTTTCGTAAAATGAATATGGCATCAAATTAATACTAGCACCTAGGTCCGCTAATGCGTGGTTTTTAACATCACCACCAAACAAACAATGGATCGTGAAAATGCCTGGATCGGTAAGTTTCTCAGGAAGTTTATTTAGGATCACTGCTGAACACTCTCCACTCACTGACTTACTTGAACACTCTCCTACCCCATCCTTACACTTGAGAAAATCCTTAAGGAATTTGACGTATTTGGGCATGGATCTCAAGGCCTCTATAAACGGGAGATTCACCTTCAGCTGGGTGAACATGTCAAGGAATTTGTCATACTCCCTAGCATATATCTGCTGCCTAGCTCGAGCGGGAAACGGAAGACGAGAGATATCAATCACTCGCGGTGGTGGCCGAACCTTCTTCGGCTGCTTCTCTACTTTCTTCTCTACTTGAGGCTCATCTGCGTGTGCGGTACTTGCTGGGTCTAGCCTATGTTGCACTTTGCCTGGAGCCTCCAACTCGATCACCTCATCTACATAATCATCGTCTTCTTCCCCTACTCTCTCTCTCACAACCTCTCCTAGACTCAACCCACTACGAGTAGTAATTGCTTTCACAGAATGGTGGACTGGGTGAGTGGTACCTGAATACTGACCAGAAGGGGACTCTTTCAACTGCCTAGCTATATCCCCTACTGTTCTCTGAAGATCTAGAAGAGTGGACTCTTGATTTTTAAGCTGAAGTTCATGTCTCTGATTAATCTGCTCCTGATTCTTAGCTACAGTCTGATTATGCGTCATCATTTGAGCAAACATCTCCTCTAACCTACTCAAACTACCCTGTAAAGCCTTATCACTACCTTGACAACCTGAACCACTACTCGTGTAAAGACCCGGCCCCCTATTTTGATACTGACCAGATGGGAAACCAGGGGGATTTCCAGAAGAACGATAACTACCACCACTACTACCCTGCCAGCCAGGGTTAAAACTATTATTACTACCGAACTGACCCCTAGACTAGCCTGCTATGTACTCAACCTGCTCTAACGTAAGTGTGGGACAATCAAGTGTGTCGTGACCTCCCCTACAAAGCTCACACCTATCAACTTTCTTCTTTAACTCATCAATCTCTCGCTTCAAAATCTCGACTTCAGCAACTACCGAGGAATCCAAGCTAACTTGGTTTACCCCTCGACCGGCCGAGGTGGTACGAACAGGAATGGAAGTCCTGCTGGTAGTGCTGTAGTCCATATCGGAATGTGCAAAACTCTCAAACAAATCATTGCACTCAACCACCGTCTTCTTTCCCATAAGCTGCCCTCCTGCTGAAGTATCGAATCGCGCTCTAATCTCAGGAGTAAGTCCGTTATAGAACTTTTCAACTAACGCCCAATCCGACAAACCATGCTGCGAACAACGAGAAAGAAGCGTTTGGAAACGCTCCCAAGCTAAGTGATATGGCTCATCAGGCTCCATACAGAAGGAGTGTATCTGATCACGAAGGCGAGAAGCCTTGGCTGGCGGGAAATACTTGGCTAAAAATGCATCGCGAAGACCTGCCCAAGTAGTGAAAGTGCCTGCAGGCTGAGAATCGAACCAGACGGCTGCGCGTCCAGCGAGTGAGAATGGGAAGACCTGAAGGTACCTAGCATCTAGATTGACACCCTCAATGGAGTAGGTGCCACAAAGACGAGTGATGCGATTTATGTGTGCGGGAGCATCCTCGTCGTCTCAACCATGAAACTGACACGAATTAGTGATGGGGGTCATGATGTAAGAAGGAATCTACCAAGACCTATCGTTCGCTATGTTCGGCAAAATGATGGGTGATGTAGCACCGGTGAAACCGGTGGTAGCCTGCTGGTAGACGGTGCGGTTCGCCATGACGGGTGGAGGACTAGGCGAACGAGAACGGGAAGGTGGTGGGGAAACGTGTGGTGAAACGTGTGGTGATGGCTTCGGTGTGAAATCGAAGGCGGGGGTGGAATGTGGAACTGAAGAAGACACAGAAGACGACTCAGAAGACTTGGCTGTAAACAAAGGTGGCGGCGGTCCCTGCGAGCGCGTATGGGGCATCCACCAACTACGAACAACGAAAAGATTCTAACAACGACTCACTAACCTAGAAAAGACACTAAAGCAAATATTTTTGGATTTTTATAGTTTTTAGACTCCTACGACTCAACTAACACAAATAGCACGTAAAATGTCAAACAAGTCCAAACAAAGTAGTCAACGCAATCGCCAAAGAATCCCCGGCAACGGCGCCAAAAACTTGATGTGCTGAAAGTGGTTTAATAAAAACAACTAAATTAACCCTAAATTAGACACTCTAAGCTTTAAATTTATAAACTAAGACTCGACCTAAAACCCTAAACCACACAACCGGCAAGTGTACCGATCAATGTAGTAAAGCTAAAGTAAGTCCGAGTATCTAACCCAAGAGACTCTACTGATTACGCTACTGACTCTATCTAGACTAAAACTGACACGACTTAACCATTTGTTTATTGAGGGGGGGGGGGTTTCTAAAAATCCTAAGAATGCAAATAATGATTACTAGCTAGACTAGACGAACTAGACACGAACTCTCACGAAGACTGAACTCAAGGATGATGAAAGAACTACCTAGACAGGAATCCTGATTGCTTTTAGTTATGATTATAATTGGAAGTTGTCTGCTATGGAACCGGGATCTTAAAATTCTCACCTATCGGGAAATCTAAGGACCCCTATCAAGAGCACGCTAAGATCCCCTAGAGGTTGTTAAACTACCGGTTTTAGACTCTCTTACAAGACATCTAATGGTGTTTATAAAAGTATCCTACAAGGTTCACTCCCTTACGAGACCTAAACCTAGGATAGGTTTGTTTTCTCAGTTAGACTTGCTAGACAGCAGCAAATAGGTTAACTTTCTAAGAAGGACCCACCTTGCGGTTTAATCACTTAGACCTAGCAATAATCTCACACCTTACAGCTATTGACGATTAGTAGAACACTTGATTTTATAAAATTACCAACTATTACTTCTAAGGTTTATTGGCCAATTTAACCCTAAAGATTCAAGATTTATTACGTGATATAGACAGTCACCAAAATCTAAAACCTAGCACGACTCCATTATGTGATAAAGACCGTCACCAAGATTCATGCGAAGCAATAATCAACAATTAAATATCATCAAGCACGCAAACACATCTAACCGATAGAACAAACCGTTTACAATTTATAAACAATCCATAGCTTCCATAAATCCAAAAATAATCAAACTTAAACAATCATTCATCCATGTCTAGGTAGTAATAGAAGTTTAGCCAATAATCATGTCTAAAAACATAGCAATCAATATCAAAACAGAATTCATCATCGAATAATCAAAAACAAACGAAAAACGAATGAACAAGATTGTAAAACCCGTTTTCTTCGATCCCGAGTGCTCCTGAATGATCCCCGATGATTCCCAGCAGTCCCGAGCCTTCAAAACGCCTCTAATCAGCCTCTATGATCGTCCAAAGATGTCTAAAATTCGTAATTGTGGTGTTAATCTCGTATGATGTTGAGTATGATCATTATATAACCACAAAACCCTAATCTGCTTGCTGTTACGATCTGTACGCCAACATAACGTCCTCTCGCGGCCCGCTTTAATATGATCATAAGTTGTCGCGGGCCGCCCGCCTCCAAATGACCGAAAACACATATTAAGTTAATTCGGCTCGCCTCATATTTCCTTGTCAGTTCATGCGGGCCGCCTGGAAGCCCCAGATGTGCTTTTTTCACTTATTTTCGCTCACGAACTTCCGGTTCTTGACCCGACACTTTCCTTTGCTAGATTTTACTCGTTACTGCTTCTTTCCAGCTCCAAACACCTGAAAACACAACTAAATCAAAAGCAAATACATTCTAATCTAAAACGACACTAAATCTAACTAAAACCGAACAAACCTAGACGCGAATAAAGATGTATTTTGCAATACATCATTGATACAAGTTTATTTTATAACTTTCGTTTGAACTTGTATACATTATATTGATGTAAATATACTTTACATACACGTACGACTTCTTAAGACGACTAACGAGATTCTACCGAATTATTTATATATTTTTATATATATTTTAAATCTCACGAGAACTAAGTGTCTTTCAAAGACCTAGTAAAATATTACCGACACTAGACAAAACTTAACGAGTATAACTCAATCGTTACTATTAAGTTGACGACTTAACTGTCCAATCGTTCGGTCAACGATTCGGTAGAGCTCGATGACACGTAGTTTAGTTACTGTGCTTATTTAGAAACTTATTAGATATTCCGTGTTAGGAATATTGTAGAATGCACGCCAGCAAGTCAAGTCTTGGAAACGACATCACGAAGTCGTAATTAGCTAGCTTCGCACAAGGCAATTCAGGTGAGTTCATAACCCCACATTTTTACGGTTTTACATTTTATAAATGTTTTCGGGGTGGAAAGACATGCACGTTTTGCAGAAAACACACAAAGTTCTCGATGAACAAAGACTGCATATTTTAGACAAAGCACGTTTTGCAAGAACATACAAAGCTTTTGAACGAACGAAAACTCATATTTCTAAATCATATTACGAATGGATTTCAAGGAACTCAAATGGTTTACGAATGGATTATACTAAATATACAAGTTTTTACAAAACAAATGCGTATTATCGAAATGTGAATGATTTTCATGACTAGGGATGGATCGTCTGGTGATAATATAGAGAGACTGGGGAGTTAGCCTTAGAGGCTGGGGAGGTTCAGCCTTAGAGGCTGGGGTGAAATACAGGTTACAATTATTACAGACATTTTAATACATGGTATGGTTAGCTTAAGGAGGGCATACTACTTAGATCATGTGAGTGGGTAGACGGATACTTAAGGCCATTAATCCTCGTCGTAGGACCGAGGGACAAGAGTGATAGATCTATTTGGGTGTAGCGAGCCCACACCCATGAGGCCGGGGCGGCCCATAGTGGTGACTGTGTCTTACAGCCGGAAGCCTGGTGCAACTCCGCTAGGTTTGAGTTTTCCTGCATCACTTCACACATACCAGTGGCTTTGCAACCCATTGGTGATCTCTTTTTCCTTATTGCTAGATACCAGGGACATACATACTTACAGAAATACTTGATCTATACAAATTAAATACCATGTGTTATACAAATTCAAAGCATAGGATTTATGCGGGCGTGGGGTCAAAGTCAGGGTGGGCATTGACAGTTATACGAACATTACAAATACAAAGTTTCCATATAACTTGGCAAGAAAATGATTTCTAAATTCGTTTTCTCAATATTATTTCACATACCGGTTATTCAAAAGATTTATTTCAAATCTTTTACAAACAAACTATGAACTCGCTCAACTTTATATTGACTTTTTCGCATGTTTCTTTCTCAGGTTACTTTTCAGAAACTATGGCACGGTTGGAATAGGAGAACCATGTGAAGTCGAGTACTTAGTGGCGTTCAATTTTCTAGAAGTCTTAGCTTTAATTGCTTCCGCTGTGCAATGAAGATACCAGTCCGGTCACGCCAGCTCTGATAATTTCGGGGTGTGACAGATTGGTATCAGAGCTATAGGTTACATCGAATTAGGTTTCTGTTCTGATACCTAGGCTCTAACCTCACTTTTCTCTGGGAACATAGAATATTTAAACCTGAATACATACAGAACGCATAGTACTCGAATATGGTCTCCAACCGTTGCCGAAAAACAAACAGTCAAAATCTTGTTTTCAAACATACGCTATTGTGGTGTTTCATACATGGTGCATAAAACAATTGCATACAGTACACAAAACTCTGAGAGTTTAGGAAACATGCATTTAAGACCTTCGGAAACTTATGTTGAAGTTCATTAAAGGTCATCACGTAGGAACCGCGAATATTAACTCGGGCACACACTATTATCCATATTGTCTATGATATTTTAACTTCCCGAGCAGGCAGCCTACGCATAACGAAACGCTAGTGCACAAGAATACATGAAACTCAAATTTTACGTCAACGGATGTCAGAGTACATCACATTCTACACGGAATGTAACGCTAGTGCACAGGTATACGTGAAACTTAAGCTATACATCAACGGAGGTTGAAGTACGACACATACGACTATCGAGGCGAGGCCTTTGAAAAGACACGATGGCGCAATTCAACGACGACGCTAGATTCCTGTCAGCAGGAGAACTATCGATCAGGAAGCGGGGGCTTGGCACGCGGTCCTGCAAACGACACGAAACACACAAAGGAGAAGACGTATGTCTCCGCATTCCCCCTAACTCATAACGACGAATACGCTATGTTCGACATTCCATGGTAATGTCACCTAACAATTGGTCATCACATGAAACCCCAGGTAAAGTCCTTAAATTTCTTTATTGAAATTCCGACTTTTGCATCTAGTGAGTAGATTTTCGCATCTCTACTCCTTTACATGGTCATTGTATCACGATCATTTCTTTCATTATAACGAATACTCATTGCTTCATTTCTTGAAAATTCATATGTTATGCATGCATCGTTTGTTACGCATATGGTTTCATTTCGAATAAAGCGTTTCATTAAAGTTCAAATATTATTTGGCTAAACCTAATTATTGATTTGTGATTTGAATGACTCGCATTATTGTAATTGTCGGCTCCTTTGTTATCAAGTCAACACAGTTTCTTGAAAATTCTCTTCTCTTCAAGTTACATACATGGTTTTTCGTTGTGGCCATGCCGAAAGTTTTCTTGTCAATACATGTATTTATTGTTGGCTTGCGCCGAAATCAAATCCAATTGTTTGAACTTGTCCATTACACATATTCAATTAAGTGCATCATATGATGTATTGGGAGCATCATATTCACAATTCGTTTTACCAAGTGTTTCATTTGTTCCGAGTCGAAGTAAACTTGTTTGGCATTCGACTCCATTAAATTGTTTGTTGATTTCGACACCTTGTGGTGGTATTTTCACTTATTTGAAGCTTGCGCTAAACTCGTTTACATATCTCGTGCACGGATTTTGTGACAACCCTCATAATTACATGTATCCGTACGATTAATTAATGTTAATTAAAGTGCTTGATGATTGTGCTGAATTACTTAACTGCTTTCTGATTACTGCGTCATACTTACATGTGCCTGTTAACATACTAGTCTTGTGCAGAAAATTGACTAAATGGTCCTGTATGCTTTCCTAAGTGTTGGGAATTAAAGGTGTTACAAAAAGATACATAAAAGACACTAAACAGAATAACTTAGCACTTTACCGGAACGGTATCTAACCGAACAACCGGACATTACCCGGAACACTAAAATATTGCAAGAAACATTGTTTTTATTTTTCTGAGTTAGTTATGGTTCCCGAACACTTAAACACGTTACATAATTCAAGTAACACACCAAACACTAGACTTAACACTTTAACCATCCACCAAATCACCTACTTACCAAATAATTTTCATTTTACCCCCCCCCCCCCTCTTCCATGTCTATGGCCCAAGATGTATGGCCCCACCAAGATCACTTAAATCTCCTAATATCTTCCTAAATCCCATGTGATCTTTTCATTGGGATTTGCTAGATCATGTGTGTACTTGAGGGAGCACATGGACTAATGGGTAAAGACACTAAATGAGGTTATATGAGCATAGCCACTCACCATCATCACCAACACAACTCTTCCTCCTCTCCACAACAAGCTCACGGCCAAACAACCTCCACACACCACCTCCATTTTTGGTCATCATTCATATAATCCAAGACCGTCCCAAGGTGCACAAAGGTGAATAACGAAGTGTGGAATTCTCAGATCTTGAAGGACCTCTACCACAAGCTTTTATCCACCCATTTTCTCCATTGTTTCTTCCCTAGCTTTAAGCTAGTTGTAAGGCTCCTTTGATCTTTATTTACTCCATGTTTTTAGTGGTTAATAGTTATATCTTGACGAAAACATATGAACACTAAAAGATCATGCACATAAATCTTGAACATAAAGATGTAATATGATGAGATAATGCTAGTATGATGTTGTTATGTTGATGATGGTACTTGACATGATAAATCTGAGTTAAATAAACTGTAACCTGCTGCAAGTGATGTTAAATGTCGTTGTTGATCACTAAACATGTTAACAGAACAAATAGAACTTGCGTTAGAGCTGTAACACCCCGAAAATTTACGTCCTATTATGTCTTGACACGTGTCATAGGTTTGAACGTGTGAAAGAATGTTCTTGAAGGACTAAAGTTGACAGACAGTGAAACTGTGTAAGTTTAAGGGTTCAAAGGGTCAACAAAGAATAAATACACTTTGCAATAACCCTACATAATGTTTATAACCTAAAACGAATAGATCACGGATCATACGAAGCGAATTGTGAAAGAAAGTGAGAGATTACAAACTACAGGGGTTAATTGTGTCAACATGTTAAAGATATACCTCTGAGTGACCTTTTGACAAACCCGAAGCTTTGTAACGATTAATTATGCTCACTAGAAGGCACCATAAAAATTTCACCAAGTTTCGTTATCATATGAGCAAGTTGTGATAAAATTCGTGTGCAAGGGTTAGAACCGTCAACATTGAAATTTAGGGCTTTTCGGGTGATCACAAAGTTACCCGAGGACTTAACAAAGTGGGTATAAGTCTTAAAGCCCCATATATTAAATAACAAAGCTTCTTAAGCAAGTTGGGTGGTGAAAACGACCTTTCGGGGGGCCAGGGACTGAAATTGCAATTAAGGAAAACTTGTTTGTCAGGTCACCAGGGTCTAGCGTAGCGCTAGCCCTATGCCCTTGGCAGTAGCGCTACGCTACTGCCTTATCTGGACAGAAAAGTGTTGTGCAGCTGTGGGTTGATGTTTAAACCGACTTTGATCAAATTCTTGCATACCTTGGGCTTGTCTAAAGTGGTATTTAGCATGTAGGACACATGTTGATCATATGGTAACATCCCTAGGCTTATTTGTCGATCATCCGTGATGTTTGAAGTTATTATAAGAAGCCACATTTTGCACATACATGAACATCTTCACTTCTGAGCATTTCAAGACCATTCAAGCAGCCTACAAGCAATCCATATCATCCATAAGACTTGTGTAAGTACCCTTGATCTTTCCTAATTCATTCATACTTAGTTTATGGCCTAGAAATCAAACCGTCGTAACTACGGTTTGACTTTGCGATGATAAATAAATGGTCCAGAGATTTGTCGAATCAAAGGTTGTTATAAGTTGGTATTTATATGGTTAATAAACCCCTAAAAGGGCACTCACCAATTCGAATCCTAACTAGGTCGATTATCGAGTCAAACTTCTTCCGAAAAAGTCAACAGAATTGTTATGTTTAGTATAATGCATGATTAGCGAGGTAAATGGCGTATAGCCTATTTTATCATTCTTACCAACTGAAAATAAGTATAAAAACTTGTATACACTTGTTTGATTCGACAACTTTAGGTTTAGAACCGATTCGGAACCGAGATACGCAAGGGTTTGACTTTTGCTTTGACCTCAGTTCTGACCCGATTCTTATAGGTTTAGATATGCCTTAAGGTTCCATTAGGACCTAGTTACATGTGTGTATAAGCCTCTGCGTTTATACCACTCGAATCCGTAACTATCCGACGTTTCCGTTAAATGCCTAAATAATGACCATAATGCCCTTATGACCGAAGAACGAGATTTTAGAAAATGTAAAAGTGCAAAAGTCTTTAATACTGATTATTGAACATGTCTGCAAAATTTCACGTCAATCGGGAGTCTAGATTAGGAGTTATGCTTAATGGCGTATTTATAAACATATTTATTAATTAAACGGCGCCATTAGCGTAAAGCCTATCTAAACTCAGTTTTGACACCAAATCTTTTACCCACTGATGTTAAATAATATTTTAGGATTTTTAAAGATTTTTATTATTTTTAGACTGATCATAAGCTTGGATTAGCGCCTTAATTCGGTAAATACCGAATATGCCCTTTTAGGCCATAAAATGAGTTTTACAAATCCTTTTAACGCCAATCCAATTGCTACTGATTTTAAATATTAAATGGAGTGTTTTGAACCTGTTTATTTGATCAGAAAACTCAGACTCGTATTTTAAACCGTACGTCGCTTAAAACGACTTTATACGCGTATTTAACGCATAGTTTGGGTTTAAAACTATTTTAACATATAAGACTTATTACCAAATGTTATAACCTGTTAAAATAAGTTATTTTACTGATTTATTCAGACCCGGACCAAAGAAGCTTAATTGATCCCTTTTATAATCTTTAAAATGACCAAAATACCCCTAAGGGGATTAATATAAAATTAAACTCGTTTTGGGCATAACGGAAGGTATCCTAATGATATCACATCATATTTAAGGCATGTTAACTTAGGAAACCTGTTTAGGACTCTTATGGTTACCCGTTACGCTTCATACGCGTTAGGTTAGGTTTATGTAACTAGTTTACATAAATTAGCCGAAACGGGTCAAACCTTATCGGTTTTATCTCAAAATCCAGAATGTGTATAATATACCCATATTATACGAGTCTTCGAACTTGTCGGGTCTAAATCACATTCTATCCGGTCTTCGCTTAATCGTGCGTACGAACCGTATCTTTCTGTAAGACTAACCGGTCTAAGCTTAAGCTTAATTAAAGACCCGTTAGCATTCTAATTAGTTATTTATACCATCATTCCAGACTAGAGCTTTCCGGTAAATTGTACCTACGCTTGCTTAAGTGAATACGGCTGAGTTATAAATTTCTGCTATTTAAGACAGGAGCTAGCTCAGGTAAATACTCTTAACTTATTTTCCCTATTACGGGCTTAGGATACGGTAATATAAATACCGCATGTTCAGGTATGGGATTCAAAGACCAATGAGTCGGGAAATCCAAATAACCTGTTTTAATTCGTATTGCTTGACTGAAACATTGGGGATTAATGCGACCGTGTCCTGGATATCCTTGACTCATGATTTGCAATGGCCACGACCTAAGCACGGGGTGTAGGCATACACCTGACAGATGCCATATGTTTATACCAATATGGAATTCCCAATAGGGGAATAGTGGTGTGTCGGTTAATCATGAACCGACATAGTTTCGGGCCCTACATGTAGAGCAAGTTGTGTAAAACTGATAACATGAAATATAGTTTGTCTCAAGTATAAAATATAAATTTGCCTTGTGCATTCTAATCAAAGTGTCGAAACATTTACGTGTCTTGCGCACCTAAACAAATTTTCATAAACATTTTCAAAAGAGTCGGTTGAGTGTATTTACCAGTGAAAACTGACGTATTTTCAAAAGTCTAAGTGGCAGGTACAAGTACGTAATAGGCTGGAAGCGGCTCAGGACGTTAATAAGGAATCTTGCAAGTTCTAGGCGTCTAAAGTCTGTTGAACAATGTTTACGTTTTATGATCCGCCTGTGGATCCTTTACCTTTCGTTGTAATACTTGGATATTACGCTATATTCGGATTGTAATATACTTATCTTTTGCTTCCGCTGTGCATTTAAATATTGTGTTGTTTGACTATAATGTTGCCAACCACGTCACGATACTCCCCACCGGTGACACGTGGAAATTTGGGGTGTGACAGGTTGGTATCAGAGCCAACACTGAGTGAAGTAAACACTAGCCTTTTTGTGTTTAATCTCAGTTACACAGTTGCACATTCTTGAGTCTAGACGAGAACATAGGACAAATTCAAGTTTGTTCCATTTTGTCTTTATTTGGTTCCTTTGTTATTTATACGATTAGCTCTTGTATGGGCGAGTCATTTTCGGTAGAAGTCCCGATTAGGGCAACCATATACTTGTTTAGATTTTTAAAGGAACGATTATATTTAAAATATCATTCCTATATTATAAGATCTACCATTATAATATGGCAAATTCTAAAAGGACAAGACCTAGCCATATGTCACATTAAGACAGGGCCAAGATGGTAGTTCCACAATTAGATTCAGATCCTTATTAACATCTCGATTTAAAATTTTGTTCTGCGTTAATTATTAAAAAGAATCTTAAAGGTAAAACCTAGCCTAAATGTCACTGCATACAAGGCCGAGATGGTAGAACCTATTCAAGAGATTCAAATCCTTATTAAACATATGAAAGCATAATTACATGCTCGACAAAGTGTGATACGATAAAATTACATAAGTCATTTTTATGGGATTATTCTAAATCCTTATTTATATAAGCATCCCATATGGATGAAGTGCCCACGGGCTATAATTAACGTCCTCTGAGACTAAAAGACAATGGTAGCCTACAACTCCCTGTCAAGAAAAGGTAATGAACTTTAATTCACACCTTAATGCCTCGATTCTCTGAAATCATGGCTTATAAATTAATCTGTCCATGTGACTAGGCCTTATGTGCTAATAAAACTGTTATGGTTTTATAATTAGGATAAATTATATTAGAAATCCTAAATTAATGTGAGTAATAAATTAACCAAAGATGGTCTACGCTTACCACGGTTAATAAATTGCCATAAAAGACAATTCTATAATAAACTCACCAATAGACTATTGTCGATATGTTACAGTTCAAGCTACATGGCAGACTCAAACGAGGTCAACAGTCACCCAGGGATAGTACCTGATAATGCCCGAGTAAACATAGAGGGTGCAGAATTACAAGCAATGATAGATAATGCGGTTAATAGGGCTATGGATAGACAGCACCATGGATCAAGTGGTACCCATACGAGGACCCATTCTGCATCACACACTAGAACACCCTCCAGGACCCACACTGCCCACAACAGTAATTCTCACCACTCCTCGAATCAAAGGAGTAATCCATCCCAAAGAGTTCCACAGAACCAAGAACCTCGTAATAGGGGTTGTACCTATAAGTACTTTGTTTCGTGCAAACCCAGGGACTTCACTGGGGAAAAAGGAGCTGTTGATTGCATGACTTGGATGGACGAAATGGAAACGGTTGTGGATATTAGTGGTTGTGATGATAGGGATATTGTGAAATTTGTGTCACAATCTTTCAAAGGAGAGGCATTAGCTTGGTGGAAATCTTTGATCCAAGCTACAGGGAAAGTCCCGTTATATAATATGACCTGGGAACAGTTCATGACGCTGATCAAAGAAAACTATTGCCCTCAACACGAGGTTGAGAAGATTGAGACTGAATTCTTGACTTTAGTCATGGAGAACTTAGATTGTCAAGCATACCTTACAAGTTTCAATACCAAGTCTCGATTGGTTCCTTATTTGGTCACACCGGAACCAAAGCGAATTGCTCGCTTCATTGGGGGTTTAGCCCCAGAAATAAAGGCAAGTGTGAAAGCATCGAGACCCACTACCTTCAGGTCAACGGCAGAATTGTCGCTATCTCTCACACTCGATGTGGTTAGAAACAAGGCTGCCAAGGCCTCTGAAGATGGGAAGCGTAAAAGGGAGGAGAATAATTCCCAGAATCCTAAGAAGAACAAATCCGAGTTCAACAATGACCAACAGGATTCCGACAAGAAGCCTACATGCAAAACTTGCAAAAGAAGGCACTGGGGACAGTGTCGATCAAACCAAAAGATAAAGCAATGTGGCATCTGCAAAAGAACTGGCCACCAGTCCCACGAATGTAGGGACATAAAGAATGCAAGCTGTTTCAGATGTGGTGAAAAGGGCCACATCAGTACTAATTGCCCGGAGGCTGCCCAGGGAGGAGCAGCTAAGTCTGGGATGGATAAGAAAGGAAACGCCTAAACTACCAGTTGAAGGCCAGAGACAGTGCATATCAATAATAAGGTACGTCCTTACCTTTTAGCATCAATTGTATCTGCTAAGTATTTTACGTTAATGTAAGGGATAATAAACCTTTAGTAAACCTTAAGCTTAGCAAACTTTTGGTTACATTCATAAGAACTTCAGATATTAAAAGTGAGGCATAATTTACCAATGGAGTCTTTAATGACCCTCTCTCCCATCCTCGGAGATAATCCTTCCATAAGAATCTGGAGTACTCTTCCCCAAAAAGAGTACGACAATATATATTATTTTATTTTATTTTCTCATTGTTTTCTTTTCTATCTTCTGCGAATGCCTAACTATGTTTGATAAAAGTGCCATATGAGGATTGGCGTATCTTAGTGTGTCCCATAGATTGCTTCCATGCCTGATCAGTATGGAGGTTTAATACATGGAACCCCTGAGACATCCCAATGGTCATATCATACTATGGTCGACTAGTAGTATTCAAAGAAGATATCCAATATAAAATGTCCCTATATGTATCTCTACTTAGGGCACCCTTACATTTGTAAAATGAATGTGTCATTTATCTGACACCGACATCGATAGATGAACCAAAGCCTGAGAACACGGACAATTATGACATCTCTATGTGTGTCATGATTATTTTCTTCATAGGAATTACCATGTTTACCTCCTGAGAGGCAAGAGGATGTTAGGACAAACATCCCGCTTAGGGCTACAGTTACTGTAAAAGCCGTATATCTGTTAGTACCAACGGAATAGGAATAACTAAGAGCCAAATCGATAAGTTTTTAGAGAAGGTTTCTTAAAGCCAAAAATTCAAAGTTCTAAGAACACCGATTTTTAGTAAATAAGAAAGACGGTTCATTTTGCTTGTGCATTGATTACCGCAACCCTAACTAGGCAACAATTAGGAATCGCCATCCGCTGCCCAGGATTGTCGATCTGTTCGACTAACGGCAAGGATTAGCTATTCCCTAAACATTAGCTAAGCAGTGGTTGGAATAACCATCTCACCTTAAAATAAGCTTTTCTATAATAATTAATAAGTAAGTATTAAGGCTACTCCTTTGGAGACCTAGTATAGATGGAATGTTAAACATCTATTGTTAGATAGAGAATTGGTAAGTCCAATTATCAAGATCTGAAAGTTGCCTGGGGGACAACAAATAAGATTATACAAATCCATAATCGATTGTAGGTTGCCAGTATACGGCAGGAAATCAAGGAGTTATGAAAATAGCAAACTTCCTAAGTTCTTGTTAAGGAATGTGGGTTAACAAAAGATATCACCAGGAAGGGTGTACCAAATTTGTGAAAACATCAGGCTAGTTAAGCTCTGAATATAGGGAAATCATTCGAAGTAAATCAAATGTATCAAGATCAAGTAGCTTGTAAGCTAAAACCTACTTAAGGAGTTTGACGGAGCTCGCAATACATTGCACACTAGTGACTGAAGGATGTGTTCCGCCAATAAGTCAAGAAGCACTATCACATAATGATATGCAGAAGTTTGAGATAAGGAGCATCCTGTATCGATTGAGGATCGACAGGTCAAGAAGCTCCAAAAGGATACATACGCCTAATATAAGGGCCACTTTGGGAGCTTGGAAAGACTCCAGATATGCAATAAAAGTTAAGTCCCTTATGCGACAAAGAGTACTTCCAACATCTTAACAAATCTCGAGGTCGAGATTTCTTTTAAGCGGGTGAGGATGTAACACCCCGAAAATTTACGTCCTATTATGTCTTGACACGTGTCATAGGTTTGAACGTGTGAAAGAATGTTCTTGAAGGACTAAAGTTGACAGACAGTGAAACTGTGTAAGTTTAAGGGTTCAAAGGGTCAACAAAGAATAAATACACTTTGCAATAACCCTACATAATGTTTATAACCTAAAACGAATAGATCACGGATCATACGAAGCGAATTGTGAAAGAAAGTGAGAGATTACAAACTACAGGGGTTAATTGTGTCAACATGTTAAAGATATACCTCTGAGTGACCTTTTGACAAACCCGAAGCTTTGTAACGATTAATTATGCTCACTATAAGGCACCATAAAAATTTCACCAAGTTTCGTTATCATATGAGCAAGTTGTGATAAAATTCGTGTGCAAGGGTTAGAACCGTCAACATTGAAATTTAGGGCTTTTCGGGTGATCACAAAGTTACCCGAGGACTTAACAAAGTGGGTATAAGTCTTAAAGCCCCATATATTAAATAACAAAGCTTCTTAAGCAAGTTGGGTGGTGAAAACGACCTTTCGGGGGGCCAGGGACTGAAATTGCAATTAAGGAAAACTTGTTTGTCAGGTCACCAGGGTCTAGCGTAGCGCTAGCCCTATGCCCTTGGCAGTAGCGCTACGCTACTGCCTTATCTGGACAGAAAAGTGTTGTGCAGCTGTGGGTTGATGTTTAAACCGACTTTGATCAAATTCTTGCATACCTTGGGCTTGTCTAAAGTGGTATTTAGCATGTAGGACACATGTTGATCATATGGTAACATCCCTAGGCTTATTTGTCGATCATCCGTGATGTTTGAAGTTATTATAAGAAGCCACATTTTGCACATACATGAACATCTTCACTTCTGAGCATTTCTGTAACACCCCGAAAATGGGTTTGGTAATTAACCCATGTTAATACTAAAAGACGGGTAAAATACCGTTGGTGGTAAAAGTAACCCGGTAAATATTAGGATTTAAATAGTTAATCCTAATAATAAATAAAAAGTGGATAAAAGCTTTTAAGAAATAAAAGCTTAGAAGGCCCGAGTTAACGGGACCTAAAATAAACTTAGTCATAAATATTCCCGAATCCGCTAAATTAACTAGGAATATTTAACCTAGTTAATAAGTAGGAAAATTGTTAAAAGAAATAAGTAGGTTGTGGCCTACTTAATAACGAACCAAACACGAGGGGTTAAAGCTGGATAACTAGAAAAGTTATTTAATAAAAACAAACACAAACACACACACACACAGTGTGTGTTCTGGGGCGACATCAGGGAGCTCCCCATGGAGCCAAACCCTAACAAGCACAAATCTCAGAAATTGGAGGTTCAATTCAGTCCCAAATCAAGTTCTAAACACGAATTAATGATCACCTCACTGAAGGGATCATAAGGTATGCGAAATTCTAGTATTTTTATTCATCTCAAGTTCTAGGTTAATTGTGAAAAAAAAACTGAAATTGAGCTTGATTGTGTCATGCATGAGTGAATCTTGAAGTAATATGATGTCTAGGAGTAAACCCTAGTCAAATAACATGTTAGATTGTTGGATAATCTATGAGATTCATGATGATCCATTGATAAGCTAAGTGGGTTTTATGTTGATATGATGAACACTCATGTTAGAATGTAAGATTTATGAATATTGAGTTGATGATATAAGTTCTTGATATAGTTCATGAACACTAGACTTAGAAGTTTAAATGTGTTGATGTAAATCTTGGTAAAGATAACTAGTTATGAACTAGTTAGTAAATAAGTAATATTATGCACACTAGGTGTTTGTTAAAATGCCCGAATGAATGTTGACATAACGAAAGTATGAAAGAAACGCGTAATTGGCTAACTCGACTAACTACGTGTAATATGGAATAATAGGGGTTCGAAACGTGATGTTGATTGAGCTTATTGTGTGTATAATGTGATTGAAGTTAGTTGACCATTGAAAGTCAAACTGACCTATAATCCGATAAATGGTAGTTTTGATATGAAATTTGTAAGGTGGAATAATCGTATTAAATTATGATTAAACTAACCACCTTGAAAACGATGATGATAGTTTGATGATTAACAAGCTAGATGAGAGCTTGGGAACAAAGCGGGTCAAACGAAGCAAGAATGACGGAAAAGCATAATTCGGATGCAAGGTAAGTATAGCTTACACTAGTCTTATATGTTAGAATACTCCCTTACCGTATTAGTTACGTATTAGACAAATACATAATTGAGGTATGATGTTCCGACGTGTAAACGTACGGAACAAGGTAGTCTAGCACGACAAGAAACCATGTTGATGGTTAAAAAAGGAATTAAATCGGTAATTCGATCATTTTATGACAAATGGAAAATGAGCCTTTGAATGGTTACCTTATAGGGTAAACCAAAACAAACAATATGGGTAAAAAGGTAAATTGGTCATGCGTTGACCATAACTATTGGTTTTGAAAGACACTGTAAGGCGTAAGCCATAACAGGCTAAAAAGCGTTAAGAAAATCAATTAATAAGTGAAATGGCCACACGGTGTAAACCGAAGCGAGTCGTATAGATGAGATGGTAATAAATATCATCTCGCCAACATAGTCGGTCACTTAGACCAAATGGGTCAAAAGGTGAAGATATCACCCTTTGACAATAACGACTAATGATTATTGTCGAGCTATATTATTTCAGGTGTAAATGTTAAATTGGTGTTAGCAACGCTATGAATTTGCAGTTATAAAAGCAAGGTATTAAAAACGGGTCAATATATTGATCTGCGCCAGGTATGTGAAATAAGGTAACACTCATTTAGAACATATGGTTCAAGAGTGTTAAAAGAGGTCAAAACGGACATTTGGTTACTTGTTAGGTAAACCAAATGTTTTATGTAATGAACATGGCGTTTGGAAAGCTTAATGACTTTTCAAACATAATTATAGGTTAAAAGAGGGATTTTGGGTCCAATATACTTTCAAAAAGTCCTTCATTGTTAATAAAGGACTAAAATGGACCAAAACGCCCTTGGTGGCTAAATTGACCAAACAACCTTTTAAAAGTTGTTCGGAAATGAGTTTTATGATTAAATGAATACTTAGATTAATTATAGAAGCAATTGAAAGCGATTTTAGGCTCGATAGTGCTTAAGAACCCTTAACGGGTCAAAATAAGCATACGAGTGAAAACGGGTTTAAATTGTGTAATAAACCTATGAATAGAACCTAAAATGGTAAGTAATATTAAATTAAAGAGTTGTATGTGATATAGGAATCAAACAAATACGTTTGTTTGATAAAACCGCGAATGGGTCAAAAATTGGTAAAAAGGGAAATAAGCCGAAGACTTAAAAGCCTTAAATCTTGTTAAGTCGGATGTCGGATTTTAACTCCAAATGATGGGGAATCAAATTACAAACATGTAGGAAGAAACGGTAGGACAAATGGATAAGCGGTTTGAAAGATACGGAAGTTCTCGTAACAGAAACGGTAAAATTGGAAAGCTGGAATGCAGGGACCACCGTAATTTACGGTCCCACCGTAAATTACGGTGGACATGAAAAATGCTACGGTGGAAACCCCCCTGATTTACGGTGGGGAACTAACATCCAGGTGCCACCGTAAATTACGGTCCCACCGTAATTTACGGTGGTGGTCAGGATTAAACTTTTGTTTTGTGTTATCGATTGTTCTTGGACTCGTTTAGATGCGTTTTAAACACCGTATGACTAAAGCATCTCATGTTTATGAAATGTAGGTACTTTCTGGGATGCCGGAAGACGATCAAGCTCTGCGAAGAACCGAACACCATAAAGACACACGCTTCCGCACTTTGACACATTGTAAATTTTAAACAACGAATTCAACCACGTTATGTGGAATAACCTATGATTTGTAAAAGTTTTTAATAAACTCGTATTACCGATCTATATGATAGTGATTAATTACATGATTATCTTTCAAAATATACGTTAAACCTTGGTTTACAAGAACGGGTGTTACAAGTTGGTATCAGAGCCTTGGTTTAAGAGATTCGAGTATGGTGGGGAGGAACCATGCTTGGACTTAAACCTTATGCTCTTGACAAAGAATAGTGTTCGGTTCGAGGCTTGATCGCAAATCCGGTAAGTACACGTATGCTAATAGTTTAGTATGCTAATTGTTGTAAATAACACATAGGGCTATCGTGTAACACACGTTACCCCAATTAAACGATTGATGTAGTTGACGAAAATACGCGCGTTGACGTGTATAGTAGAAAATGCCTTGTATTATAATACGGGCGAATATTGAAGTTGACTTTACTAACTTTTGTGAATGTTTTAAATGAAGGACACTCGCGTTTGAAGATGACGAGAGTCAAACGAATTATGGATATGATGATGAAACGGTCCGAGGTACGACAGGAAGAGCATACTCATTAAGGACCAAAATCGCATAACGGTCGCGAACAAGACTAATGACAAGAGAAGCCCGTTAGGGCAAGCATCACCAGGTGCACGCTTTTAAATTTAATCGCACGAGTCGTTATATGCAACAAACACGTAAGTAATAACGGTTGCATACACATATGACAGAACTTGGAAAACCTGATTTCCAAGAGAAATTTAATAGGAAATGTGTTATTCACAATGATGAATAACAAGACTTGTTTATATAGAAACTTGGACGAGAGTGATCATCCAAGCAAGTATTCTCAATACAAATCCTATTGAGAAAATTTATGATCACATCAATGAATGCGAATAAATGTTCATAAAAAGGGACATTGTACATGTTCAAGGATAAACGATTAAAACTAATAATTGTTAACTAACAATTAAATAGAGTTTTACCAAATGAAACCATAAACATGGAGACAATTTGAGGAGTTACTTACATGGGACATGAGGTGGTAATTATAATAAGGTCATGCGTACCACGTGTTGATCGCTTACTCTGGCCAAGTAAGTAGTGAACACATGATAGCATGAGCTTCTTATAATGAGCGCAGTTATGTCCGATGTAGTAATGGCGGGGTGAATGGGACTAATTAAAAAGTACCCAAATGAAGCAGATAAGCAAGATATTTGAAAATAATGTAAACGCACAACCGAGTGACGGGAGCGTGTTACATTAGGATAATGAGCCCGAGTGAAGGGACAAACAAGCATGTAAAATGATTTAGACAAGTATTGGGAGGGAGTGTACTTACACTCGAACCCAGAAAACGCAAGCGTGATTAAACAAGTATTGGGAGGGAGTGTACTTACACTCGAACCCAGAAAACTCAAGCATGATTAGACAAGTATTGGGAGGGAGTGTACTTACACTCGAAACCGGAAATTGCAAATGAGTCCCTTAACGGGTCGTTTTTGTAAAACGTCAAACTTAAAGGCAAAGTCGGAATATAAAAATGAAGCGAGGTCTTAATGCATACCGGAAGGGTTGCAATAATAACGACTTCGGTAAAACACCCGGTTGATGGGTAAGAATTTAAACACATGCGTAAACCGAGAGACGAGAACGTGAATTTAAAGTCAAAAGACTCGGATTATGAGTTATGACTAAAAGACCATAAAATTTCGTAAACAGAAATTTTGATAATTATATTCAACCATTTTGAGGTTGAACGGGTTGAATAAAGTATAAATGCTTAATGGCATAAGTAAGCGCAAGCCAGATAACGGTAAGCTTGAGACAAACTGACGCGTAAATAACGTCAGAAGTCATAAAGTCGGAGGATTAGCCCGGAAGTAAACAAATGAAGCCTTAGACTACGGTCAAGGTCAAATGAAGTTCAAGGGTGAAAACAAATGATTTTCAAACATAAAAAGAGTGCTTTGACACCATATATATATTTCAATATAGACATGCGTAAAGAATGATCTACGGGATCAATATAACCCTTGAGATTATAAACAATGGAAAAGTCTACGAGACTAATATGACCTACGGGTCACGACTAGAAAGAAATAGACTACAAGGACCTAGCCTTAAAGAGGTGAAAGTCTAATAAAATAGCCTATAGAGCAAAACGATAAAACTTACGGGGGTTAATTAGACAAAGCAACGGATAAATTGAGAATCCCCGCATAAAACAAAGGCTGTAAAAGAATAAATTACGGACTGTCAATGTCCCAATATGGATGATTGACACAAGTTAAAGAAAAGATCCTAAAAACTAAAACTTCAGTTTTAGTAAGAAGTAATGTTTTTACAAACATAAATTCTGATAGGAATTTAAATAGTAAGCATGAAAGATACAAGTCTTGACGCTGATAGGCGCAAGACGATATATTCTAAAAGTGATATTTTCGAAAATGAAATTTTGATATAAACTAAACATGATGTAACACAATCACGGTCAAGAAATGTAATGTGAAGTAGAATCACATTATAACAAAGCAAGCGGTAACAAAAAAAAAAAAAAAGAACTGGACAAATAAGTCTAGTTAGTGAAACCGACCGAAGTCAGCAATTCAAGTTAAGAAATTTGGTTCGCTTGTAAACGGTAAACTCGATATAACTAAACCGAATGAATAAATTTGAAAATAAAGGAAATTGTTGCTAGAGGTGAAAGATTTCACTAGAGACCTTTAAACGGGTCAAAGTTACGGATTCATAAAGAATTCGATAGTATACGAAAGTGATGAATATCGCTAAGTTAATTAAACTAGTGGAAATAACGAGATTGTGTTATTTCAAGTTACATTATGTCATACGAGATAAGTAGAGGTTTTGTAACCAAAAAGACATTACCATAATTTTTCTGGTAATGCTAACAATTGGTTAAAGTATGAGTAATGCTTAAGAGATTACTCAAGTCAAACGCATTGAGTTAGAAACTCAATGAACTATGTATGCAAGGTTTCGAGGACGAAACCTCTTTAAGGGGGGTAGACTTGTAACACCCCGAAAATGGGTTTGGTAATTAACCCATGTTAATACTAAAAGACGGGTAAAATACCGTTGGTGGTAAAAGTAACCCGGTAAATATTAGGATTTAAATAGTTAATCCTAATAATAAATAAAAAGTGGATAAAAGCTTTTAAGAAATAAAAGCTTAGAAGGCCCGAGTTAACGGGACCTAAAATAAACTTAGTCATAAATATTCCCGAATCCGCTAAATTAACTAGGAATATTTAACCTAGTTAATAAGTAGGAAAATTGTTAAAAGAAATAAGTAGGTTGTGGCCTACTTAATAACGAACCAAACACGAGGGGTTAAAGCTGGATAACTAGAAAAGTTATTTAATAAAAACAAACACAAACACACACACACAGTGTGTGTTCTGGGGCGACATCAGGGAGCTCCCCATGGAGCCAAACCCTAACAAGCACAAATCTCAGAAATTGGAGGTTCAATTCAGTCCCAAATCAAGTTCTAAACACGAATTAATGATCACCTCACTGAAGGGATCATAAGGTATGCGAAATTCTAGTATTTTGATTCATCTCAAGTTCTAGGTTAATTGTGAAAAAAAAACTGAAATTGAGCTTGATTGTGTCATGCATGAGTGAATCTTGAAGTAATATGATGTCTAGGAGTAAACCCTAGTCAAATAACATGTTAGATTGTTGGATAATCTATGAGATTCATGATGATCCATTGATAAGCTAAGTGGGTTTTATGTTGATATGATGAACACTCATGTTAGAATGTAAGATTTATGAATATTGAGTTGATGATATAAGTTCTTGATATAGTTCATGAACACTAGACTTAGAAGTTTAAATGTGTTGATGTAAATCTTGGTAAAGATAACTAGTTATGAACTAGTTAGTAAATAAGTAATATTATGCACACTAGGTGTTTGTTAAAATGCCCGAATGAATGTTGACATAACGAAAGTATGAAAGAAACGCGTAATTGGCTAACTCGACTAACTACGTGTAATACGGAATAATAGGGGTTCGAAACGTGATGTTGATTGAGCTTATTGTGTGTATAATGTGATTGAAGTTAGTTGACCATTGAAAGTCAAACTGACCTATAATCCGATAAATGGTAGTTTTGATATGAAATTTGTAAGGTGGAATAATCGTATTAAATTATGATTAAACTAACCACCTTGAAAACGATGATGATAGTTTGATGATTAACAAGCTAGATGAGAGCTTGGGAACAAAGCGGGTCAAACGAAGCAAGAATGACGGAAAAGCATAATTCGGATGCAAGGTAAGTATAGCTTACACTAGTCTTATATGTTAGAATACTCCCTTACCGTATTAGTTACGTATTAGACAAATACATAATTGAGGTATGATGTTCCGACGTGTAAACGTACGGAACAAGGTAGTCTAGCACGACAAGAAACCATGTTGATGGTTAAAAAAGGAATTAAATCGGTAATTCGATCATTTTATGACAAATGGAAAATGAGCCTTTGAATGGTTACCTTATAGGGTAAACCAAAACAAACAATATGGGTAAAAAGGTAAATTGGTCATGCGTTGACCATAACTATTGGTTTTGAAAGACACTGTAAGGCGTAAGCCATAACAGGCTAAAAAGCGTTAAGAAAATCAATTAATAAGTGAAATGGCCACACGGTGTAAACCGAAGCGAGTCGTATAGATGAGATGGTAATAAATATCATCTCGCCAACATAGTCGGTCACTTAGACCAAATGGGTCAAAAGGTGAAGATATCACCCTTTGACAATAACGACTAATGATTATTGTCGAGCTATATTATTTCAGGTGTAAATGTCAAATTGGTGTTAGCAACGCTATAAATTTGCAGTTATAAAAGCAAGGTATTAAAAACGGGTCAATATATTGATCTGCGCCAGGTATGTGAAATAAGGTAACACTCATTTAGAACATATGGTTCAAGAGTGTTAAAAGAGGTCAAAACGGACATTTGGTTACTTGTTAGGTAAACCAAATGTTTTATGTAATGAACATGGCGTTTGGAAAGCTTAATGACTTTTCAAACATAATTATAGGTTAAAAGAGGGATTTTGGGTCCAATATACTTTCAAAAAGTCCTTCATTGTTAATAAAGGACTAAAATGGACCAAAACGCCTTTGGTGGCTAAATTGACCAAACAACCTTTTAAAAGTTGTTCGGAAATGAGTTTTATGATTAAATGAATACTTAGATTAATTATAGAAGCAATTGAAAGCGATTTTAGGCTCGATAGTGCTTAAGAACCCTTAACGGGTCAAAATAAGCATACGAGTGAAAACGGGTTTAAATTGTGTAATAAACCTATGAATAGAACCTAAAATGGTAAGTAATATTAAATTAAAGAGTTGTATGTGATATAGGAATCAAACAAATACGTTTGTTTGATAAAACCGCGAATGGGTCAAAAATTGGTAAAAAGGGAAATAAGCCGAAGACTTAAAAGCCTTAAATCTTGTTAAGTCGGATGTTGGATTTTAACTCCAAATGATGGGGAATCAAATTACAAACATGTAGGAAGAAACGGTAGGACAAACGGATAAGCGGTTTGAAAGATACGGAAGTTCTCGTAACAGAAACGGTAAAATTGGAAAGCTGGAATGCAGGGACCACCGTAATTTACGGTCCCACCGTAAATTACGGTGGACATGAAAAATGCTACGGTGGAAACCCCCCTGATTTACGGTGGGGAACTAACATCCAGGTGCCACCGTAAATTACGGTCCCACCGTAATTTACGGTGGTGGTCAGGATTAAACTTTTGTTTTGTGTTATCGATTGTTCTTGGACTTGTTTAGATGCGTTTTAAACACCGTATGACTAAAGCATCTCATGTTTATGAAATGTAGGTACTTTCTGGGATGCCGGAAGACGATCAAGCTCTGCGAAGAACCGAACACCATAAAGACACACGCTTCCGCACTTTGACACATTGTAAATTTTAAACAACGAATTCAACCACGTTATGTGGAATAACCTATGATTTGCAAAAGTTTTTAATAAACTCGTATTACCGATCTATATGATAGTGATTAATTACATGATTATCTTTCAAAATATACGTTAAACCTTGGTTTACAAGAACGGGTGTTACAATTTCAAGACCATTCAAGCAGCCTACAAGCAATCCATATCATCCATAAGACTTGTGTAAGTACCCTTGATCTTTCCTAATTCATTCATACTTAGTTTATGGCCTAGAAATCAAACCGTCGTAACTACGGTTTGACTTTGCGATGATAAATAAATGGTCCAGAGATTTTTCGAATCAAAGGTTGTTATAAGTTGGTATTTATATGGTTAATAAACCCCTAAAAGGGCACTCACCAATTCGAATCCTAACTAGGTCGATTATCGAGTCAAACTTCTTCCGAAAAAGTCAACAGAATTGTTATGTTTAGTATAATGCATGATTAGCGAGGTAAATGGCGTATAGCCTATTTTATCATTCTTACCAACTGAAAATAAGTATAAAAACTTGTATACACTTGTTTGATTCGACAACTTTAGGTTTAGAACCGATTCGGAACCGAGATACGCAAGGGTTTGACTTTTGCTTTGACCTCAGTTCTGACCCGATTCTTATAGGTTTAGATATGCCTTAAGGTTCCATTAGGACCTAGTTACATGTGTGTATAAGCCTCTGCGTTTATACCACTCGAATCCGTAACTATCCGACGTTTCCGTTAAATGCCTAAATAATGACCATAATGCCCTTATGACCGAAGAACGAGATTTTAGAAAATGTAAAAGTGCAAAAGTCTTTAATACTGATTATTGAACATGTCTGCAGAATTTCACGTCAATCGGGAGTCTAGATTAGGAGTTATGCTTAATGGCGTATTTATAAACATATTTATTAATTAAACGGCGCCATTAGCGTAAAGCCTATCTAAACTCAGTTTTGACACCAAATCTTTTACCCACTGATGTTAAATAATATTTTAGGATTTTTAAAGATTTTTATTATTTTTAGACTGATCATAAGCTTGGATTAGCGCCTTAATTCGGTAAATACCGAATATGCCCTTTTAGGCCATAAAATGAGTTTTACAAATCCTTTTAACGCCAATCCAATTGCTACTGATTTTAAATATTAAATGGAGTGTTTTGAACCTGTTTATTTGATCAGAAAACTCAGAATCGTATTTTAAACCGTACGTCGCTTAAAACGACTTTATACGCGTATTTAACGCATAGTTTGGGTTTAAAACTATTTTAACATATAAGACTTATTACCAAATGTTATAACCTGTTAAAATAAGTTATTTTACTGATTTATTCAGACCCGGACCAAAGAAGCTTAATTGATCCCTTTTATAATCTTTAAAATGACCAAAATACCCCTAAGGGGATTAATATAAAATTAAACTCGTTTTGGGCATAACGGAAGGTATCCTAATGATATCACATCATATTTAAGGCATGTTAACTTAGGAAACCTGTTTAGGACTCTTATGGTTACCCGTTACGCTTCATACGCGTTAGGTTAGGTTTATGTAACTAGTTTACATAAATTAGCCGAAACGGGTCAAACCTTATCGGTTTTATCTCAAAATCCAGAATGTGTATAATATACCCATATTATACGAGTCTTCGAACTTGTCGGGTCTAAATCACATTCTATCCGGTCTTCGCTTAATCGTGCGTACGAACCGTATCTTTCTGTAAGACTAACCGGTCTAAGCTTAAGCTTAATTAAAGACCCGTTAGCATTCTAATTAGTTATTTATACCATCATTCCAGACTAGAGCTTTCCGGTAAATTGTACCTACGCTTGCTTAAGTGAATACGGCTGAGTTATAAATTTCTGCTATTTAAGACAGGAGCTAGCTCAGGTAAATACTCTTAACTTATTTTCCCTATTACGGGCTTGGGATACGGTAATATAAATACCGCATGTTCAGGTATGGGATTCAAAGACCAATGAGTCGGGAAATCCAAATAACCTGTTTTAATTCGTATTGCTTGACTGAAACATTGGGGATTAATGCGACCGTGTCCTGGATATCCTTGACTCATGATTTGCAATGGCCACGACCTAAGCACGGGGTGTAGGCATACACCTGACAGATGCCATATGTTTATACCAATATGGAATTCCCAATAGGGGAATAGTGGTGTGTCGGTTAATCATGAACCGACATAGTTTCGGGCCCTACATGTAGAGCAAGTTGTGTAAAACTGATAACATGAAATATAGTTTGTCTCAAGTATAAAATATAAATTTGCCTTGTGCATTCTAATCAAAGTGTCGAAACATTTACGTGTCTTGCGCACCTAAACAAATTTTCATAAACATTTTCAAAAGAGTCGGTTGAGTGTATTTACCAGTGAAAACTGACGTATTTTCAAAAGTCTAAGTGGCAGGTACAAGTACGTAATAGGCTGGAAGCGGCTCAGGACGTTAATAAGGAATCTTGCAAGTTCTAGGCGTCTAAAGTCTGTTGAACAATGTTTACGTTTTATGATCCGCCTGTGGATCCTTTACCTTCCGTTGTAATACTTGGATATTACGTTATATTCGGATTGTAATATACTTATCTTTTGCTTCCGCTGTGCATTTAAATATTGTGTTGTTTGACTATAATGTTGCCAACCACGTCACGATACTCCCCACCGGGCCCACCGGTGACACGTGGAAATTTGGGGTGTGACAAGAGCGCTATAAGCTGAAAACAGTTTAAGTCCAAACATTTACAGCCAACTTCAGTTGGCTGTAAACAGGTAAATATTTATCGAAAAACTAATTTTCTTGAGTCTATAATGTGTTATTTCGAAATACGGTTCTTGTTGGACCGTTCTACGACCTTGAAACGTCAGTTAAGGTAGTTCATCTTTGAGTACGAAGGCGGAATCAACGTAAACAAAGTCATAACAGCTAGTTTCCTTTTAATCTTTCTTTTCTGATTGATATTCGTGCTTTTACAAGGTAATCTGATACAAATCCGACAGCACTTCGTCTCACATACAATGACCAAGTCTTACAAATGACACACACATCAACCTATTTATAGACTGTAGATTTCGCTTGAACCCATTTCAAGCTAAATCTGATTTCGCTTGAACCATTTCAAGCTAAATCTCCTGTGTTGATTTAGCTTGAAACACACATAAACCCTTTCAAGCGAAATCTACAAGTTAAAAAAGTAAAACCCTAATTTAAGACCCTGTTGTGTGTTCATTCAACCTATCTAGACACAAGACTTGATTAAGACGTAATCAGCAGACATTCAATGCACCAACAGACTCCCCCTTGGATGTTGATGAAGTCTTTGGCTTCAAGTCTTTGTCTTTATCATTCTTCAAACATTGTAAAAACTCTCTTCAATTTTTATCTTCAAGCTTTAAACTTTAAACTTCAATCTTCCCTTTGACCGTTGATCCAGACTCCCCCTTTCACAGACTCCCCATCTCGATATGCTAGAATCTGAGATATCTGGTTCAAGCTTTGACAATTAGCTTCCGTTGGGAATAATGAAGTCCAAAACCTGTTACCCTGCACATCCTCCATCTCACCATAAGTTTCACAAATTTATAACATTTGAATTTAACAAACTTACTGGTAGACATCATATAATTCAACAAACATACTAGTTACATCAAGTTCAAATGAATGACCTTGATTAACTAACCCCTCAATCTTTCAAAACATTTGTATATGACATTCAAAGTTTATAAACAAACTCTCCCAACCCTCTAGTTCATCAAGTTTAGCACTTGGAATTTTGAATATCAGTCCTTCAACATCAGTTGTCGAAAATCTTTTTGAATTTTCAAAATTTTATGCTAAAACACTCCGAAAATCTTTTTGGATTTTGAGTTTTTGAAAGACATGCAGTAAACAAATATATACAAACAATATTTTTGTGAGTTTGTGTAAGAGGATCATATCAGTTTATGAGAACAAATCACAAGCACCGTTAAGCTTTAATCATTTTAAGTTCTAAACAATTCACTTAGATTGTCAGTATACTGGTCCACTTAAATTTTCACACAAAGTTCAACTGCTTCGAGATGTGAATTTAATGTCTTCGAAACTTAAACTTAATCACGTGTCCCACCTCAGAATATACTCCCGTATCCAGAATCCCAATAATCCGTCTTACAGGTGAGTATACTACAATGATATCTGTATATAAATTAGGTATGCGAGGGCCGAGGGATCTCAGGTCGATACTTCCGTATACGCAGAGAGATATCAGCTTCGACTTTACGGTATGTCCCCTTTAGAGGATCTTTTAGCTACAACAGCAGCGACTATCAATTTTATTGTTTCATCGGCATGCTGAGGGTTTAATGCTATGTTTCAAGCATTGCAGAAAGCATTATTCAAGGACTAGGTCAGAACCACCGTTCAGCAGAAGTCCCGGAATAATACCCCAGACATCATTGAGTATAAAGACCTAGTATATCAGAAAAAGGAATCTTTCAAACGAGATTTCGGGGGTTACCCATATATCCAAGAGATGTTACCCACGATATAAGCAAGTATGAAATTTAGGCTTATATCTCGTCACAATCTACTAAATGTGCAAAAACCTACTGATATATCATCAGTGAGACCGTTTATCACTTTTTAACTTTCCATATCTTTAGCATGCTGTGATCGTCTACTGATGTACTATCATTTCCTCTTTTATACACCAAAACTCATTTTTGCTTTTTCAAATATTCTAATTTTTTTTTAAAATTTTTCTCCCTCTAAAATCAAAATATGTTTCAATTTTGATTTTCTGAGAAAATTTGAAAACAAACTATACAAGGAAAGTGACAAACTGATATCAAATCACTTTAATTCGCCATTCACTCGGCATAAACAATCAGAACTCCCCCTGACAACAAACTATTTTCCCATAGTGATTTCAAAACACTTAAGTTTGTTTTAATCAAAATGATTTTTCCGGAAAATAAGTTTTGTTTGTCTTTTCACAAACTCGGGGTTTCATCACCTTGTTCTTTTTCAACCATTTTAAAGAATTAACAATTAAGACCCTTGTCAACAACAAACACTAGTAGAAAATCAAGTACAACTTAATGTCCCTGATTTACCACTTGTAAATCGAAATATCACAGTTACCATCCTGTGAATTTCTCAAAAATGATGCCGATACCTGTTCCACACTTACCAACCTGGGAACTCCGGCAAGTCAGGTTTTTCTATTTGAAAACATTCACCCAAGCCTGACCAGCCTTGGGTTTGACAGTTTTTACCTCAACAGATGGCTCTTCTGGTTTTGACGAACCAGAATCATTGCCTGCACATGGCTTGTCTGACTTTGACCTGTCAGATTCATTGCCTGATGGTGGCTTGTCTGACTTTAACACATCAGATTCATCGCCGACCATTTTCTTTTTCTCCTTTTTCTCTTTTGTCCTCAGATTTGCATCTGAAGAATTCAATTTACTTGGCTTTGCAGTCGAGTGAGTTGATTCATCAGAACTTTATTCAATCTGTCCGGTGAACCCGAAGACAAAATTTTCTCGAGATACTCTCTCGCCTTCTTCCTCTTCTTCCTCAGTCTGTCTTTCTGCCCCTGAGAAAGCTTCACTTTCTTTTCTTGAACTTTAGGTTCTTGAACCTTCTGTTCTTTGGGCTTGACGTTGACTGGTTTCTTTCCCATTTTCTGAGATTCAGCCCTCGATCTTCCTTTTGATCTCATTGGGCAATCTCTGACAATGTGTCCTCTGATGTGGCATTCATAGCACCTTCTTGTTTCGAATCTCTGACTTTGGCAGTTAACAACAATGTGTCCTTGAAATCCACAAGTGTAACACACTCTGTTATCATACCTTTCACTACTTTCATACCACATACCGTCTTCATACCACACACTTAGATCAAAGCATTGATTTGCCTTATGGTAATCACCATTTCTTTGTTTTCTATCATTGTAATGATTTGTCCTTGAAGAATCTTCATCCCATCTTCTCTTGTAAGCTGGATTTGGCTTTTGAGCACTGTGGTCAAACCTGCACCACTTATTACCAACATTTTGTAAGTTTTCATTTTTAGATTTTTGTGATTTTTCAAAATGATTGGATGACTTATCTGATGAGCTTTTATTTTCATTTTTAGGATTTTTCAAATTTTTATCTTTTTGTTTCTGTTCTACACTCTTCTTAACAGGTTTTTGTTTAAAACATTCACATGTTTCAGTAGATTGCAAAATAGTATTTTTAAATTTTTCTTGTAAATCTAAAAATATTTTTCTTTTCTTTTCTTTTTCATCATCAGATATTTCATCACAATCTTCAATTTTGACTTTGTCAAAATTTGTGACATTGTCACTTATTGGAACCGAATTGATTGGTTTTGGACACTCATATGGTGCCGAAGTCACAAAACCTTTCAATTTAAAATCAAGCTCTTTGATTTTAATCCGAGCTTTTTCAGCTTCTTTTTCAAGCTGAATGATTTTAGCAAGATGAGAATTGATTTCAATTTGTTTTACAAGATTATCTTTACCAAAAATATCTCTCTCATCTTCTAAAATCTTGATTTGATTTTGAAAATCTTTTTCTTTTTCTTTTAACGCTTCATTTTCCAATTTTATCCAAGAAACGTTTTCATTTTCAATTTTAATCTTTTCAAAATCTTTTTCTTTAAAATTTTTGTTTTCTAATGACAAACTCTCAACATTCTTCAAAAGTTTGTCATTTTCAGATCTCAGTTTTTCACAATTCAAGCGCAAATTCAAAATCTGTTCATCATCAACTTTCTTCTCGTCTTTCAAAACTTTGTTTTCCAATGTCAATTTCTCCACATCTTTCGAGAGATTGACATTTTCTGCTTTGGATTTTTCGCATTTTAAGCATTTTCCATTCATCTCTCCATTATCAGCTTCTTTCTTTGTTTCCATCTTGTATGTTCCTGCACAGAAAATTTTAACAAAATCAAGAGGATTCATATTTTCATCAATATAGCAACCCCTCTTAATATCGTATCTCATAACTTTTTTTGCTGCAAGACACACAGTGATTCGTTTTCTCATTTCAATGATCACATCCAAATCTATCTTTGCTGATTCTCCTTTTATTTCATCCAATAACTCCCTTTTTTCTTGAATCTTTATGACTCCTATGATTTGTTATTGAATTGATGAAACTTCTTAAATCAAAGCGTGATAAACTAGAATCCCGTCTCAGTCCATTCACGAATTTCTCCCATTCCAAAGGTAAAGCATCAACAAATTTTGAGATTCTTTCATCTTTTGAATGATATATCTTATGTTTTTCTAACTTGATGATTAGATCATAAAACCTTTCTTTCAACTCCTCCACTGATTCATTCTTCTTACAAAAAAATTTATCGAATCTTTTAATATAAACATCCTTATCACCTAATCTCCCACACCAAGATTCACAATGCCAATCATTTAAATTTTCGAGATTCTTGTTTTCCTTTTCGTCAAACATTTTGATTTCTTGGTATTTGTGCCTTGTAAATCACCTCGAATCACCTGCAATCAAACAAACTATCAGTTTAAACAAACTGAATACGTAACAGTGTGTTTGATAAAGAAATCAATCTAATACACGTTTTGAAATAACAGCAAGTTCAAGCGAAATTCCTTGAAGTGAAATCACTTCAAGCGAAATCAACAAGTATATAACGTTCAAGCGAAACTGAACAGTTTGAAGCGAAATCAACACTTTAGACTGTTCAAGTGAAATCACAAGATTACACTCAAGCGAAATCTGATCCAAACTATTTTCAAGCGAAATCTACTATTTCGCTTGTATTGTCCAAGATATTCAAGCGAAATCCAATCAGATCAATTTCGCTTGAACTGTTCAAGCGAAATCCTTTGATTTCAAGCGAAATTGACAGCCAAACAAAAGTTTCAAGCGAAATCTTCACTATATTTCAAGCGAAATCTTCACTATATTTCAAGCGAAATCTGCTGATGTCATCTTTTACGAACAGTTTTCAAGCGAAATGTTAATTTTTTATATGAATTCGATCGATTTTAAGTCCAAATCTTTCAAGGATTAGTTATCACACTAATTCGCTTGTTATATGTCAAATTCAGGTCATTTTCACCGCTAAAATATGTTCAAATCAGAAAAGTATGAGAAAAAGTGAGTAGAGATAAGAAAATCCGATAGAATCAAGCTGTAATGATATGAACTCCTCGTCCTGAGCTCTGATACCACTTGTTGGACCGTTCTACGACCTTGAAACGTCAGTTAAGGCAGTTCATCTTTGAGTACGAAGGCGGAATCAACGTAAACAAAGTCATAACAACTAGTTTCCTTTTAATCTTTCTTTTCTGATTGATATTCGTGCTTTTACAAGGTAATCTGATACAAATCCGACAGCACTTCGTCTCACATACAATGACCAAGTCTTACAAATGACACACACATCAACCTATTTATAGACTGTAGATTTCGCTTGAACCCATTTCAAGCTAAATCTGATTTCGCTTGAACCATTTCAAGCTAAATCTCCTGTGTTGATTTAGCTTGAAACACACATAAACCCTTTCAAGCGAAATCTACAAGTTAAACAAGTAAAACCCTAATTTAAGACCCTGTTGTGTGTTCATTCAACCTATCTAGACACAAGACTTGATTAAGACGTAATCAGCAGACATTTAATGCACCAACAGTTCTAATGGCACCAGAATCATAATTTTTGGACTTCGTTTGCTATTTTTAATGGGTCGTTTTTCACAGCAGCAAAAGTTGCGTTTTTACTACAGAAAATGTGTGTTATGTTTTTCGTCATAACCTGAAATCTGTGTAGAATTAGCTCACAAAATTTGTATTGTAGATGACCATTGATGTCGTTGTAATGCTCCAACTGGAATTTCATCAATCAGACTTATGATGAATTTTAAATAAATTATTCCGTGGACTGCAGTCAGAAAGTGATGAATCTGATTGCAGTCCGGTAAATGATTTTTTATAAAATATTGGTAATTAATTGGATCCCGATATTTTTACACAGTAATATTTGGATTGTTTAGAACATTCTATAAAAGTTTGGGAATTTTTGGAATAAGTTAACTATTTTATTAAAATACCCGAAAACAGTCCAGTTTTGGATGTTTAAGCTGAGACAATCTAACTAGTGTTTTGCATGTCTAAATGCCGGTTATGTTATCTGAGAATGATCTAACATGTTACATGTCAATGAAAGTGTTATGTGTAATATCGTATGTTTACTTTTGATTGGGTATAGGTGGGATGTTTATATGGGCGTGAAATGTTAACGTGAGTGCGTGCTATGTGATAGAAGTAATGAGTAGATAAACCGTACATAGGATACGTGTTATGCATGCACGAGAAACTGATTGCTATATGTACCTTATTAGGATGTGCTTGATTCCTGTTTATTAGAGTAACCAATCTAACCGAGCAAACCAAGGTGAGTTCACACACTCCTAAGGCATGGGATTCACGGTGGGTTGGGAATGGGATTAAATGGCTATGACGGAACTTGTACTTTCACCACTACTAGACTACTTACCAACGTCCTCGGATTGGGAAGGACACCAGCGCTAAACCTACGTATTCTTATGCGTACCTCTGTCCTCGGATTGGGAAGGACGCCAGCGCTAAATCTACGTATTCTTATACGTACCTCTGTCCTCGGATTGGGAAGGGCACCTGCGCTAAACCTACGTATTCAATACGTACCTCTGTCCTTGGATTGGGAAGGGCACCTATATAATTACATCTAGTCTAGTGGTCTACAACATGGGGTAGCCCCCACCGTTTATGGTTTGGAAAATAAGGAAAGTTGATTTAACCTGTAGTTGCAAACAAACTCATAGTTCTTGAAAAACTACTTTATAACGAACACCTACTGTGAACTCGCTCAACTTTGTTGTTGACTCGTTGTTACATGCCTTGCAGGTCGTTAGATACTTATGGGCTTGCGCGAGGAGGATGTCGTTCTAGGATATGGACTGTTATTTCTCGTTCTAAGCATTTAAACTTTATGAACTTATTGAACTTATGTTTTGGTTCCACGTCTTATGCTTCCGCTGTTTAATTTAAACTTGGTTAACTAGTTTTGAAACACCAATTAAATTGCGTGGTTGGATTTTATCTATTTTAAATACATTGTTCAATATGATTGGTGGCTCGATCCTGGTCATGTCACGCCTCCAAGCGGTGGTACTCCGCGTGTGGATTTTGGGGGTGTGACAGATTTAATTATTTATTTATAGATTTAGATTAAATCCGCTTTGATTTATCACATTACAACAGTCTTAACACAATCGTGTGATAAGACAAGGGTACACAAAATTCATTTCATATTCTGGTGTACCTCCTAACGGTCCTTTCAACATCGATCGAATGTTTTGCGATATTCATTGCTTCTTTGTCTTCGATCGAAAACATTATTTCTTTGATGTTCAAATTTCAATTGAAAATCCTATGATGTTGTTAGAAACAAATTTTCATATTTACTTCATTGCACTTTCAATTGACTTCAAACACGGTGAATTTGTTTGATCACCGCTATTATTGAATTATTTAATCGCTACGACACCTTGTGGTGTCAGTACAAACTTGTGGCTTGGGCTAATCATGATTGAGCGTTTCATGCAAAACACAGGTGATACTTGTTCGATCACCCCTATTATTGAATTGTTTCATTCATTGCGACACCTTGGGGCGTCGGTATAACTTGCAGCTTGTGCTGATCACGATCGAGCATTTCATGCAAACTAGTACATTTGAGATTGTTGATTCTAAGTTCATCCAGTGGATGTTATTGCTTCTAGAACTCATTTACTTATTGTGAACGTTCATATGGAATTCGATTGGTCGAAGTTCCTGTTCATTGTTGGATCCCTGTTAACTTAGTCACATTAGTGACTGTACCTATACGTCTTGTTTCCTTTGACATCAATTTTTGAAACACATTTCTTTTAAACTGTTGGGTTCTTATTGTTGAGGAATGTCATTAAATTCACATGATTCGAATAAGTCTTGTTTTGATTACGCGGTCATTCACTTTGTTATTATTCGGACTTACCTGCGAACAACACAATTCTGAGGAGATAACATAGTCTAAATTTCGAGGATGAAATTTCTGTAACAGGGGGAGAATGTGACAACCGGCGATTTACAGCTCTTAATTACGTGATTAACAGGTGATTAACGCGATAATAAATAGTGATTAAGACGAAGATTGACTTAATTAGGCATTGGAGTGCCTAGAAACGGCTAATCAACTTTACAGGGCGTGAACGATGGTTTACGGAAAAATCTGGTGAATATTAAGCGACAACGAATTGAAACCGAACAGAATACTGACAACGCCGACAAGTATGAATGTTACAATTCTATGCTTATGAAATTAATTTTGTGAATTTATTGGGCGTCCGTGCGACACAAATGCAAACGTGGACTAAAAACGCTACGGTAGGAAACGCATCGGCAACGAAACGGAAGCGACGGATATGCCTGTCACCTTCGAAACTTACATTTTACGCTATATTTAGCTCCGTAATAAAATTTTAGTAATTACAGTCGAAACCGGATCGAAAAACGGAATAAAGACGGCAACGATATAATTTTTCGCGATTATTACCGTTATCAACGCGCGAACGCGACTACGACGGATACCGACATTATTTTTACACGTTTTAACTCTGAAATATTATTTTACTAGGTTACGGTGATTTCGGTTTTGATAATGGGTCTCGCACGATTTTCGGGCAACTTAAACTCGGGGACTAGGCTTGTGGGCCCGGGGCCTAAGCCCAAAACCCACAAGCCTAAAATTGCACGTAATATACTAGATCTTATAATATCTCTACAAGATCTTACTGAATCTATACAAAATATTACCTAAATCTCTAAAAATCCTATGAAATCTTCACAAGATCTTTAGAGATCTCAACACCTCTTTAAATAAGGGTCAACACCCAATTTTATTTCATTCTCAACAATTAACCCCTTTCATCTTTTTCTATCTCTACATATACAAAAGAAAACACAGAGAACTCACATTCTCAAATACACAGACAACAACTCAGAGCCCTCATCTTTCTTCCTCTCCATGGCCGGCGACCGGCGAACTTCTGTGGTGCCGGCCACCATCTCCGACGACACCCACCAGAGGCACCTCACCCACACCCTCCGATAACACCCACGCACCCCCTTCCTCTCCCCTCCGCTGATGTGTAACCAGAGACGACGACAACCACCACCACCATCTGGTGGTGGTGCGACGGTGGAACGAAGAGAGAGAGAGGCCGACGAGAGAGCGAGAGTGGCGAAGACAGAGCGGCGCCGCCGCTCACGGCGGCGACAACAGCGGCGTGGCGGTAGTTCGGGTTTCGGACCGAAGAAACCATCCGGTAACCCCCTTCACCTCCTTATCTTCTTTTGATTTCCGAACGAAAACAAGTTCCAACTCTGTTTTTCTTATTTTCCGGTGACGGCGGGGAGCCGCCGGCAGCAGCGGTGGGGTCGGTCGGCGGCAACAGTTGCAGTGGTGGTTCATGCGACTTAAAGGGGGTCGGTGTCGGGTCAGATTGCGTGTTCAGGAAGCGGGTCAAAGTTTTTGGTTCGGTTTGGTCAAGTTGTCAGTTTCAGAAGTGGTTCGGGTTGACTCGATCAACTCAGCGAGTTGACTCGGTCAACTCAGCATTTCGACTCAGTTTGGTTCAAGCTTCGGTTCGGGTCTCGCGATTTCGGTCAGACGATTCGGTTCGGTTGGCTCGGTCAAACTGAGTCGACTTAGTGGGTCAACTCAGTCCACGTTTAGACGACTCGACGAGAGTTTTTGGTAATAGTTAAAGTTGTGATTTCATTAAGTTATACTTTTAATCTAACGTGACTAACGAGCTCGAACCGGTTAATTATAGTTACGTTTAATATATTTGACAAAATTTCATGTATATTGATGAATCTTGATTGAATTTTTGAAATATAACGACACTTTAGTTGCCAGGGCAGTCCAAAACAGAGGAAACTCTGCCCGTTTTTCGAGAAAATCCGTAAAATAATTTCGTTTTATTATAACATAAAGTTATCGGATTTAAATAATCTTTTATAAAAACAAGTGTAAAATTCTCGTTAACACTTTATGATATACGAAAACGACGATTCGAATATTACTTACAATAATAAGTGTAGTTATTATGGTTATTCTAAACTACGAGATTTCGACAATTGTTTTATAAAAAAATAAATAAATATAGTCGATATATTTATGTCGAATAACAAACAACACGCCTTCTTTTATAAAATAAATATAGTTTTATATATTTATTTCAAATGTCGAACAACACGACTTCTTTTATGAGAATAAATATAATTTATATATTTATTTCAAAGTTCAAACGACACGAATTCGTTTTATCAATATAAATATAGTTTATATATTTATTTCAATTCTCGAACGACATGAATTCGTTATAAAAATAAATATAGTTCGTATATTTATTTCACGTATCAAACAATACGAGTTCTTTTATAAAAATAAATATAGTTTTGTATTTATTTCGAACCGCAAGTAACTCGTACTCATTTACAAGAATAAATATAGTAAATATTTATTTTCAAACGCAATGACTCGACGATTCTTTTGTAAAATAAATATAACTTTTTATATTTATTTCGAACGCCTAAACGGTATATATACACATATGTTGATAAACATCTTATAAGACACAATATTTGATACAAGTTTATTTTATAACTTTCGTGTGAACTTGTATACATTATATTGATGTAAATATACTTTACATACACGTACGACTTCTTAAGACGACTAACGAGATTCTACCGAAGTATTTATATATTTTTATATATATTTTAAATCTCACGAGAACTAAGTGTCTTTCAAAGACCTAGTAAAATATTACCGACATTAGACGAAACTTAACGAGTATAACTCAATCGTTACTATTAAGTTGACGACTTAACTGTCGAATCGTTCGGTCAACGATTCGGTAGAGCTCGATGACATGTAGTTTAATTACTGCGCTTATTTAGAAACTTATTAGATATTCCGTGTTAGGAATATTGTAGAATGCACGCCAACAAGTCAAGTCTTGGAAACGACATCACGAAGTCGTAATTAGCTAGCTTCGCACAAGGCAATTCAGGGGAGTTCATAACCCCACATTTTTCTGGTTTTACATTTTTATAAATGTTTTCGGGGTGGAAAGACATGCACGTTTTGCAGAAAACACACAAAGTTCTCGATGAACAAAGACTGCATATTTTAGACAAAGCTCGTTTTTCAAGAACATACAAAGCTTTTGAAGGAACGAAAACTCATATTTCTAAATCATATTACGAATGGATTTCGAGGAACTCAAATGGTTTGCGAATGGATTATACTAAATATACCGGTTTTTACAAAACAAATGCGTATTATCGAACTGTGAATGATTTTCATGACCAGGGATGGATCGTCTGGTGATAATATAGAGAGACTGGGGAGTTAGCCTTAGAGGCTGGGGAGGTTCAGCCTTAGAGGTTGGGGTGAAATACATGTTACAATTATTATAGACATTTTTATACATGGTATGGTTAGCTTAAGGAGGGCATACTACTTAGATCATGTGAGTGGGTAGGCGGATACTTAAGGCCATTAATCCTCGTCGTAGGACCGAGGGACATGAGTGATAGATCTATTTGGGTGTAGCGAGCCCACACCCATGAGGCCGGGGCGGCCCATAGTGGTGACTGTGTCTTACAGCCGGAAGCCCGGTGCAACTCCGCTAGGTTTGAGTTTTCCTGCATCACTTCACACATACCAGTGGCTTTGCAACTCATTGGTGATCTCTTTTTCCTTATTGCTACATACCAGGGACATACATACTTACAGAAATACTTGATTTATACAAATTAAATACCATGTGTTATACAAATTCAAAGCATAGGATTTATGCGGGCGTGGAGTCAAAGTCAGGGTGGGCATTGACAGTTATACGAACATTACAAATACAAATTTTCCATATAACTTGGCAAGAAAATGATTTCTAAATTCGTTTTCTCAATATTATTTCACGTACCGGTTATTCAAAAGATTTATTTCAAATCTTTTACAAACAAACTATGAACTCACTCAACTTTATGTTGACTTTTTCGCATGTTTCTTTATCAGGTTACTTTTCAGAAACTATGGCACGGTTGGAATAGGAGAACCATGTGAAGTCGAGTACTTAGTGGCGTTCAATTTTTCTAGAAGTCTTAGCTTTATTTGCTTCCGCTGTGCAATGAAGATACCAGTCCAGTCATGCCAGCTCTAATAATTTCGGGGTGTGACAGATTTGTATCAGAGCTATAGGTTACAGCGAATTAGGTTTCTGTTGTGATACCTAGGCTCTAACCTCACTTTTCTCTGGGAACTTAGAATATTAAAACCTGAATACATACAGAACGCATAGTACTCGAATATGGTCTCCAACCGTTGCCAAAAACAAACAGTCAAAATCTTGTTTTCAAACATACGCTATTGTGGTGTTTCAAACACGGTGCATAAAACAATTGCATACAGTACACAAAACTCTGAGAGTTTAGGAAACATGCATTTAAGACCTTCGGAAACTTATGTTGAAGTTCATTAAAGGTCATCACGTAGGAACCGCGAATATTAACTCGGGCACACACTATTATCCATATTGTCTATGATATTTTAACTTCCCGAGCAGGAAGCCTACGCATAACGAAACGCTAGTGCACAAGAATACATGAAACTCAAATTTTACGTCAACGGATGTCGGAGTACATCACATTCTACACGGAACGTAACGCTAGTGCACAGGTATACGTGAAACTTAAGTTATACATCAACGGAGGTTGAAGTACGACACATACGACTATCGAGGCGAGGCCTTTGAAAAGACACGATGGCGCAATTCAACGACGACGCTAGATTCCTGTTAGCAGGAGAACTATCGATCAGGAAGCGGGGGCTTGGCACGTGGTCCTGCAAACGACACGAAACACGCCAAGGAGAAGACGTATGTCTCCGCATTCCCCCTAACTCATAACGACGAATACGCTATGTTCGACATTCCATGGTAATGTCACCTAACAATTGGTCATCACATGAAACCCCAGGTAAAGTCCTTAAATTTCTTTATTGAAATTCCGACTTTTGCATCTAGTGAGTAGATTTTCGCATCTCTACTCCTTTACATGGTCATTGTATCACGATCATTTCTTTCATTATTGCGAATACTCATTGCTTCATTTCTTGAAAATTCATATGTTATGCATGCATCGTTTGTTACGCATGTGGTTTCATTTCGAATAAAGCGTTTCATTAAAGTTCAAATATTATTTCGCTAAACCTAATTATTGATTTATGATTCGAATGACTCGCATTATTGTAATTGTTGGCTCCTTTGTTATCAAGTCAACACAATTTCTTGAAAATTCTCTTCTCTTCAAGTTACATACATGGTTTTTCGTTGTGGCCATGCTGAAAGTTTTCTTGTCAATACATGTATTTATTGTTGGCTTGCGCCGAAATCAAATCCAATTGTTTGAACTTGTCCATTACACATATTCAATTCAGAGCATCATATGATGTATTGGGAGCATCATATTCACAATTCATTTTAACAAGTGTTTCATTTGTTCCGAGTCGAAGTAAACTTGTTTGGCATTCGACTCCATTAAATTGTTTGTTGATTTCGACACCTTGTGGTGGTATTTTCACTTATTTGAAGCTTGCGCTAAACTCGTTTACATATCTCATGCACGGATTTAATTATTTATTTATAGATTTAGATTAAATCCGCTTTGATTTATCACATTACAACAGTCTTAACACAATCATGTGATAAGACAAGGGTACACAAAATTCATTTCATATTCTGGTGTACCTCCTAACGGTCCTTTCAACATCGATCGAATGTTTTGCGATATTCATTGCTTCTTTGTCTTCGATCGAAAACATTATTTCTTTGACGTTCAAATTTCAATTGAAAATCCTATGATGTTGTTAGAAACAAATTTTCATATTTACTTCATTGCACTTTCAATTGACTTCAAACACGGTGAATTTGTTTGATCACCGCTATTATTGAATTATTTAATCGCTACGACACCTTGTGGTGTCAGTACAAACTTGTGGCTTGGGCTAATCATGATTGATCGTTTCATGCAAAACACATGTGATACTTGTTCGATCACCCCTATTATTGAATTGTTTCATTCATTGCGACACCTTGGGGCGTCGGTATAACTTGCAGCTTGTGCTGATCACGATCGAGCATTTCATGCAAACTAGTACATTTGAGATTATTGATTCTAAGTTCATCCAATGGATGTTATTGCTTCTAGAACTCATTTACTTATTGTAAACATTCATATGGAATTCGATTGGTCGAAGTTCCTGTTCATTGTTGGATCCCTGTTAACTTAGTCACATTAGTGACTGTACCTATACGTCTTGTTTCCTTTGACATCAATTTTTGAAACACATTTCTTTTAAACCGTTGGGTTCTTATTGTTGAGGAATGTCATTAAATTCACATGATTCGAATAAGTCTTGTTTCGATTACGCGGTCATTCACTTTGTTATTATTCGGACTTACCTACGAACAACACAATTCTGAGGAGATAACATAGTCTAAATTTCGAGGATGAAATTTCTGTAACAGGGGGAGAATGTGACGACCGGCGATTTACGGCTCTTAATTACGTGATTAACAGGTGATTAACGCGATAATAAATAGTGATTAAGACGAAGATTGACTTAATTAGGCATTGGAGTGCCTAGAAACGGCTAATCAACTTTACAGGGCGTGAACGATGGTTTACGGAAAAATCTGGTGAATATTAAGCGACAACGAATTGAAACCGAACAGAATACTGACAACACCGACAAGTATGAATGTTACACCAAAAATTCTATGCTTATGAAATTAATTTTGTGAATTTATTGGGCGTCCGTGCGACACAAATGCAAACGTGGACTAAAAACGCTACGGTAGGAAACGCATCGGCAACGAAACGGAAGTGACGGAGATGCCTGTCACCTTCGAAACTTACATTTTACGCTATATTTAGCTCCGTAATAAATTTTAGTAATTACAGTCGAAACCAGATCGAAAAACGGATTAAAGACGGCAACGATATAATTTTTCGCGATTATTACCGTTATCAACGCGCGAACGCGACTACGACGGATACCGACATTATTTTTACACGTTTTAACTCTGAAATATTATTTTACTAGGCTACGGTGATTTCGGTTTTGATAACGAGTCTCGCACGATTTTCGGGCAACTTAAACGCGGGGACTGGGCTTGTGGGCCCTGGGCCTAAGCCCAAAACCCACAAGCCTAAAATTGCACGTAATATACTAGATCTTATAATATCTCTACAAGATCTTACTGAATCTATACAAAATATTACCTAAATCTCTAAAAATCCTAAGAAATCTTCACAAGATCTTTAGAGATCTCAACACCTCTTTAAATAAGGGTCAACAGCCAATTTTATTTCATTCTCAACAATTAAACCCTTTCATCTTTTTCTATCTCTACATATACAAAAGAATACACAGAGAACTCACATTCTCAAATACACAGACAACAACTCAGAGCCCTCATCTTACTTCCTCTCCATAGCCGGCGACCGGCGAACTTCTGTGGTGCCGGCCACCATCTCCGACGACACCCACCAGAGGCTCCTCACCCACACCCTCCGATAACACCCACGCACCCCCTTCCTCTCCCCTCCACTGATGTGTAACCAGAGACGACGACAACCACCACCACCATCTGGTGGTGGTGCGACGGTGGTACGACGGTGGAACGAAGAGAGAGAGAGACCGACGAGAGAGAGAGAGAGAGAGTGGCGAAGATAGAGCGGCGCCGCCGCTCACGGCGGCGACAGCAGCGGCGTGGCGGTAGTTCGGGTTTCGAACCGAAGAAACCATCCGGTAACCCCCTTCACCTCCTTATCTTCTTTTGATTTCCGAACGAAAACAAGTTCCAACTCTGTTTTTCTTATTTTCCGGTGACGGCGGGGAGCCGCCGGCAGCGGCGGTGGGGTCGGTCGGCGGCCGCAGTTGTAGTGGTGTTTCATGCGACTTAAAGGGGGTCGGTGTCGGGTCAGATTACGTGTTCAGGAAACGGGTCAAAGTTTCGGGTTCGGTTTGGTCAAGTTGTCAGCTTCAGAAGTGGTTCGGGTTGACTCGGTCAACTCAGCGAGTTGACTCGATCAACTCAGCATGTCGACTCAGTTTGGTTCAAGCTTCGGTTCGGGTCTCGCGATTTCGGTCAGACGGTTCGGTTCGGTTGGCTCGGTCAAACCGAGTCGACTCAGCGGGTCAACTCAGTCCACGTTTAGACGACTCGACGAGAGTTTTTGGTAATAGTTAAAGTTGTGATTTCATTAAGTTATAATTTTAATCTAACGTGACTAACGAGCTCGAACTGGTTAATTATAGTTACGTTTAATATATTTGACAAAATTTCATGTATATTGATGAATCTTGATTGAATTTTTGAAATATAATGACACTTTAGTTGTCGGGGCAGTCCAAAAAAAAGAGGAAACTCTGCCCGTTTTTCGAGAAAATCCGTAAAATAATTTCGTTTTATTATAACACAAAGTTATCGGATTTAAATAATCTTTTATAAAAACAAGTGTAAAATTCTCGTTAACACTTTATGATATACGAAAACGACGATTCTATAGCTTTGTGGATTAACTACAATTAAACTAATTTGCAGAAATTAAAATTCACGAGTTTGGATTGTTTGATTTAAAAACTAAATTATCAACTAATTGCAATTAAAAAAAAATTGCAAATCAAAATTGGATTGTTAATCAGATTATGAGAGAATGGCCATCTTAGGTTCCGGTTTCCTTTAACAATTGTGCATAATTTCAACTAGAAAGAGTTACATAGACATAACTCATGCATAAACATTTGTTGTGATAAAAGGGAACAAAGTACTCGGATTATATTAGCGCGAGGTTGTTTCCCGATGATCAATTAATCAATATCCAACCCTAACCCTTCCCGTGATATCTCGATTGTCAACGACACCAAGAACGTACGATTTAGACTAGAATTGAAACATCAATTAACAAGCTACAAACAAACATCCATACACCATGATAAGCATAGCAAACACACCAAGTTTATCATTCTAGAAATAAAAGAAAACACACAAGAGTCATAGAAAACCTTCACTAAGATGATCACCGAAAGTTTAGTCGGACATTGTTTGGTGGATCATCATAACATCAAGATTAGAATTCATACGAATCGAAAGACAAACCGAAATGTTAGAAATTGTTCACAAACACTATCCAAAGCCAAAAATCGCCCAACAACTGCAGAGAAACGTCCCCAATGATGAATGACATGAAAAGACACTTGAAAACGGTTTAATGTAGGGCAATTACACTTTTCTCGTCAGACTCTACCGTAATTTACGGTACCTACCGTAAATTACGGTAGCCTTCATATTGCTACGCCAGAAAGAGACTGCCTTATGGTGGAGAATGGAGGGTTTCAGGGGCTACCGTAAATTAAGGTAGCCACCGTAATTTACGGTGGATCCCTGAAATCCTTCTTTTGTTCCTTCTTTCCATCCTTGTGTGACCTGATCCACTCCATTCCATCCAAAGCAGCATTTTCCCATGTTTTAAGCTCCAAGTGCACCTGAAACATAAGCAACTGTGGTCATCTAATTCACGACAATTACCTAATTAAATGAGGGATTAACTTGTATTTTAACACACTTAAGGGTTGTCCTATGGACCACCCGTCAAGTATCTAGTTCCCGACGTATACGTTACGGTGGTAAGGTGTCTCATCTCTATCTTTCAGCAATGCTTATATATTAGTGGTTATTAAGAATAAATTAAAAGTATGTTAAATTGGCGTAAAAAATATTTAACCAATAAATATGCCTTTCACAAAAAAATATATATATATGAACTTTTTCTCGTTGAATTATAAGTCAGTTAACCATCACTAGTGCTCTAGTGGTGGCCACATGTATTTAAGTTCTACCTATGGTTGGTCCGGATGAGTTTTCTCCTTCAGGTCTTAAGTTTGAGTATGGGTGATAGGGTTTCTCATTGAGTGGTTTAAATTGAGGATCTATTGTGCGAGGGGGCTCTCTAGCGCGAACCCGATTAAAACAACGTATACTAGACATCTCGACATTCACAAATAATTCACACCTTAAAAAAATTATAAGTCAGTTTTCATACATTAAATTTATAAAAAAAAAAAGTATTATTTCGAACCTGTGTACAGAAATTTAGTGTTTGTGATAATTACCATAGTTAATGTTGTATTAAATGCGCATAGAGATGTGCAATGCTTCCATCATGAAGTCAACTTAAAAGGCATTGTAGTTGATGAAAATGGAAAATCTGCAATTCTTATTTTAATATCCATTTTTCATCTTGTCTAGTATTATACTATTATTTAAACTTAGTGCCTTTGTTTTATTTTGTGATCGTGTATGATTTTTTTAAAGTCCTGTAGCTTAAATATAATTGATCATCTTGTCTAGTATTATACTATTATTTAAACTTAGTGCCTTTGTTTTATTTTCTGATCGTGTATGATTTTTTTTAAAGTCCTGTAGCTTAAATATAATTGATCATGTTGGTTTAATTAGACGCCTTCTAAAAAGAGTTGGTTTTATTTGGCAAGAATTTAATAATAAAAATATATTATGGGGTTGTTTGTTTCGGCTCTGAATGAGTTTTTAATGATTTAGACCTTTTATTGATTCAGCATTTGATTGTTTAGATTGTTTGTTTCGTGAGCAAATGTTTGAATGGAGCATTATACTGTTTCTGAATGATTAAGATCTCTTATCTTAATTGGTCCGACATTTGCCTCTAATGTTTAAACATTATACTGACTCATAATGGTTCAGAACTTTTACTGATTTAGTACTTGAGAATTCAGAAGTTGCCAAACAACCCTTAAGAATGAAATATTTTTGTAACAATACTTACAGTACACTACGTTTATATTCTAAAACAATCTTAATTTTTAAATTAAAATACTTTGGTTTGATTAGTTAATTAAAAATCACAATCAGATAATTTAAAAACTAAGACTACATTTTTATAAGTAGAGAATCATCACAATTACTTGCTAAAACTAGACAAAACAATGCATCAGTTGGTTTTGTGGGTAGTATTGGCATGGTTTCAAGTTAATCACACTTTGCCGCTCAGGGGGCTACTTATTTAGATTAGTCCTGAATGAGTGTGCACTTTGCATCTCCTAATTAACCCGCAACGAAGCTTAATTATTCGGATGTCCTTTGGCTCTTAAGTATGACCAAATTACCTAAAATATTAACAAGTCAATAAGAATAAAATTACCAAGACTAACCACAACGGCGTATTTAACATTATAATAATGTATCTAAATATAGTATAAATGTGCGTCTAAACTAATTACAACGTGTTAAAATTGTCCAAACACATAAATTTATGATACATCCAAACTATGAAAATTGCGATTCTAAAACCCCTAAGGCCACTGGGGGAGCATCGTTGAACTTCCGTGATGGCCAAACTATAACGCATGGAAACAAACAATTGCCACCGCCACCATCATTCTATCACGCGTGGAATTCGCTGCAAACAATAACACGTGACAAAAATAACGGCGTGATGAATTGATTTTGTGTGAGGAATTGTTGGGTGTAGTGGTGAATGATGACCAATGCCATTAAAAAAGGTTGTGAGTGATGAAAAAATGGTTGATGACATGACGGAACTTGATTGGGTGTTGTGAGTGATGGAATTCTATCACTAGTGACCACCCCACCCCCTAATAACAGACACATACCTCTACACTCACTACTTTTTTTTTGAAAGATGAATATCATTAAAACACCACCAAAAAGGCGACCTGTTTTGAGAAAAAAACAGAAACGGCAACCACAAAAAACCAATTACATCATGCTAAAACTACACCAACTATCCCAATCTATATCTTTACATTTCGACCTCTTATTAAACCACAAAAAACCAATCGCTTTGACCACCGCAATAATCTCGACACTATTGCAAGTCCGATGTGAGGAAATCCGCTCATTTCTGGCCCTCCACATACTCCAACACGCCACTATAATTAAGCCTCTAATCACTTCTCTCTACACTCACTACTCACATCACATTCTCAATACTCTTCACACATCTCACATACAAGAATTACCTTCTACACGGCCCTATATATACATATTATAGAAATATATAGCAACTCAGTTTAATGCTATCCATCAATAAATGCATTTATCTTCCTCTTCATTTTTGAAATCTAGTTTGCTGGATACAATATTAAATCCTACCAGACTCCCATTTCATCTCTCTCTCTCTCCCATTTTGACACGCATACAACTCAGAAACCGTGTAAAGTATGAGTGGTCTTCAGTTTATGTGATTAATAAGAGATGAGATACTCTTAATATTCACACAATTACACCAAAGATTCAAACTTTACGTATTTCTCTTGCTTCCCAGAAAAAAAAAATGGATCATAAAATCTTTGTTTCTAACTATGAAAGACCTTACTTTTACACCCGGCCAATTCTCCCACCACCGCCACCTCCGGCCACCGTCAGCCACCACTCCCATGCATTCAATCTAAACGATAAGGTGAGTCCAAATGTTCTACTCATCATCATAATCCTTGCAATCATTTTCTTCATCTCTGGGTTGCTTCATCTTCTTGTTAGATACCTTATGAGACCAATTAATAGAGATCCAGATGATCAGTTTGATAATGTGAGTGTACTTCAAGGCCAGTTACAACAACTGTTTCATCTCCATGACTCAGGTGTTGACCAGTCTTTCATTGACAGATTGCCTGTTTTCACTTACAAGTCAATTATTGGTGTGAAAGATCCTTTTGATTGTGCTGTGTGTTTGTGTGAGTTTGAAGGTGAAGATAAGCTTAGGTTATTGCCAAAATGTAGCCATGCATTTCATATGGATTGTATTGATACATGGTTATTGTCTCACTCCACTTGTCCTCTTTGTAGAGGTAGTTTGCTTTGTGATGTGACTCAAACTACTTGCTTTTCACCAATTGTGCTTGTTCTTGAATCTGGAAGTGGTGAGATTTCGAGAGAGGGTGTTAATAATGATCAACCTAATGGGACATCTATTGAACAAGTGAATTCCCATTTGAGTAATGTAGATTTTGAATTTGATAAAGGTGAAGTGGTGAAAGAAGATGAGGATAAGGAGAAAGTTGTTACTATTAAGCTTGGGAAGTTCAAGAGTGTGGATGGTGGTGGTGGTGGTGAGGGGAGTGGTGGGAAGCAAGCAATTGATGGTAGGAGGTGTTTTTCAATGGGATCTTTTGAATATGTGATGAATGAGAATTCATCTTTACAAGTACCAATTAGCACCCATGTAAAGAAACAAGCTAGCAAGAAATCTTCTCTTCCAATCACCTCGAGTCACCGGCTGGCAATGTCGGAATGTGGTGGTGATTCTAGGAGGGATTTCAAAGGAATTGATGTTTTTGGTGGTGATGGTGGTGGTGCAATTGGGAAAAGCAAGAGGGAGAGTTTTTCAGTGTCCAAGTCTTGGCTTAGGGGGCAGAAAGAGAAGGCTACATCAATGGTGACCGCCACCGTTGGGCCGTCGAAAAGTGGGTCATTCTCCTTTCGTTTTCCGGTTCACCGGAATGAATCTAAGGCGAATCGGAGGGCTAATTCTGAACTGAGTATTGGGAGGTGGAAGGATGATCAAGAAGTCCAAGTTTGTCAATGGTTGGATTCATTTTCACTAGAAGCATCAAAAACACCATCTTTTGCAAGGAGGACTCTACTTTGGCTTATGGGTAGGCAACAAATCAAGGCGGGTCATTCATCTACATCAACAAATGTTTAAACTTTTTTCACCCTCAAAATGTACCATTTACCAATGTTTTAAAGGTTTTTTGTCCAATTTTAGGGGAGATTAGAGAATGATTGGTGAAATGCAACACAAAGAAATCAAGATTAAAACAATCTCAATACTAATTTTTCATTATAGATGCAATGTTGAAATTTCATATATTGATTTCTTTTAATTTCTTCTAGAGTAGGAAGCTGTTGCATTTTTAATTCTCCCTAAAATGCCAGTTGCATAACATATCAAGCGTAACATGGTATAGGTTATTTTTTATAAAATATAGGGTGGCAATTACTAATATATGTGGTGATGCCATTTCCTATCTATTAATTGGCAAAATTGTGTTGTGTCTGAATATCATTGTCCAACCATGCAATGTCTCTGTAGCTTTATGTACTACTTAGACCGCACGGTGTACGCGTTGTCCAGGAGGAGTGGAGCCATTTACCATGCCGGCACATCGCCCCGTGCCATGACATGGTGGTGGCGTGGGGAGGAGTGCAGAGAGATTTCCACAGGCATGGATGGGAGTGGATTTGTGACGTAGCAGCTCTTGGTTGGTTGTTGTTGAATGAGTTTGTTTTGATTGGTTGTTGGATTTTAATTGTTTATTTATTTGTTTTTTTTAAAACGCCACTTTCATCTCGTGCTTTTTTTTAAAACACCCCTGCTAACGTAGCTGTTACATATCATTTCATGCCCCTCCCACACCATCCACTCTTAATGAACACTAAGCACACCCTTTTAAAACTTTTCCTTATTTTACAGATATAAAAAAAACCTTTCCTGATTCACCAGAAACGCTTTTGCTTTTCTGCCACATATATTGTTTCTTCCTTCTTCTAGAGCATTGTCTTTTTTGTTCCCCTTGGCTTTCCATTTGGATATCCCCGGACTGAACCATCTTTGTGTACTTACACAATTTCCATGAAGGTGAGTTCTGTAGGAAAACCGTTCACAAAATATATAAAAAAACAATTTATTAATCAATATTCTGATTACAATACATAAAGAAGAACTTAACCAAACTGGAAGGAAATACAATACAAGAAATGCAAACTAAACTAAGAACAAAAGGAAAAAGAAAGAAAATATAAAACAACGATGACCGAGGCACGTGAAGATCATGTTTCCCTTAAAACAGATTTCGAGCCACCCAGGTGAACCCGTCTGTTTCCCAGGGTACAACAGCCTAAGCAGAATGTACTGTCGGGATTAGCCTAACACCCGAATGCACAGAGTGTGAATTGTCACACGAGAATACATTCGTGTAGAGAATTCTAATTATAAATCCACAAAAGATTTATCTCTCCACCTTGTAGGACAAACTCAATTTCCCACATATTTATGGTTCCAACACAAAAACTCAATGCTCAAGATCTCTCATTCATCTTGATTTAATTATTAGATAATCATTATATTAACTCATAATATAATATTATTTATAAAATTTCCAACAAGTTCAACCATGGATTTTTTCCCTATGTTTTGTCTTTTCCATTTTACCTAGATTCTTGTAAATTTTTTGCTTAGTTGCCCCCAAATTAAAATTGCCACATATTTTTAACTGAAGATGTATGAAGTTATAGGATCATATACACATGTATCTTTGTATAAACTATAAGAATCAACAGTTTAATGACATATGTCTTTAATTAAAAAAATTGATTTACAGTTAATTTTACACTTTTTATACCCTTTTATTTATATCTAATTAAAAACAATAATTAAATTATCCATGAATTCATGCAAGATTAATTCAAATCCTAATCTCCTAATCTATTCTTCATCATCGAATCAGCACCATAATCAACATCATCATCAGCATCATAATCAGCACATCATCAACATCAGCATCTTAATCAGCATAGTCACGGCATCATTAGCACAACCGATGGTAACATCCTACACCACCACCATCAACACATCCCGTAATCAGCATAACACTGTAATCAACGTATTAATCAGCACAATTTCATGTTTTTTTTTTAATTTTGTAAACAACAAATAATATTGCATAACTAGCATAATTTCATTTTTTTATAAACAACACATATTGTTACATACTAGCACAATTTCATGTTTTTGTTTTAATTTTGTAAATAGTACATAGTATTACATAACTAGTAGAAAACAAGTTTATTTCCAAATAGTCTCCCAATAACAACACAAAAAGAAAAAATAGCAACACATAAGAATTACACAACCAAATAAGAACTTACGTATAGATTTAAAATCAACACAATACATTTTTCTGTTGGTGCGGTTTTGTGTCTGTAGCTTGTTCTTACGTCATCGTAATGTGTACGGTCTTTGTTTTTGGTCTTGTACATTTTTGGTCGAGTCGGCCAAGTCAAGATATCCTCCTATCTTGACTTGGCGTGACATTTACTTTGTTTATCATGTAAAACAGTTTGCAAAATGTGCAACTGTTAGATGTTATTAGTGTTTAGATCTCTTTGTTTGGTGTTAGTATGTTATTGTCATTATAAGGCTCCCCTCCCATGAAGAGTCAAGGTCTTTATGGGAATCCATGTTGACGAACAGTGGATACTAGTGTAAGAAGGGTTCACCACGAACCCTCAACAGTTCGTAGATAATGGAAGTTAAGGAGAGTTAACCACGAACCCTTAACAGTTCGTGGCACATGGAGGGTTCGTGGGGAATGGGAGTTCGTCTATGAGGGTTCGTCTATGATCACCACGAACTCTTGAACCTTCGTGGGTTTCTTAACAGTTCGTGGCCCAGTAACACCCTTCGTAGTGTTACTGGGTATCAGGGCCTATATAATGACACACTTGTTCACCATTTCATCCAAGAGAGTCCTGTGAGTTTTGTAACATTGTACTGTGTGTATGTACTGATTCTCTTCATTCAATCAAAGCTTTGTGAATCGTTGAGTACTTGGTGTTTGTTTCATTTTGTTTGGTTTGCATACTTACGTGGATTCCGCACTCGTTAGTGTGTTAGTAGACAAGGAAGTAGGTTTAATCTTGATCCTCCAAGTGGACCTACATTTTCATACTAGCATATTCCAACTACATAACTAGCACAATTATAAAACAACTTTTTGTAACTTTCTTAAAAGTCACTTTTATAAATAAAAAACCAATATGGTACTCATATTAAAGATAAAAAATTATTTGAATATATGGTATATTTTGTTTCAAATATAATGAAGTATATAAAAGTTATTTTAGTTTAAAAAACTTGGTGGAGTTAGTATTTAATGAGAAATTGCTAAATGACTAAAATACGCCTAACTTGATAGTATTAATTATTAATTATAGAGGTTTTATTTGTATCAATACAAACCCTTGATTTAAATTATCAATGGCTCAGATTTATTTTATGGTTCTAACAGTTAGCACTGTTTTTACAGGATCTCAACTCGAGGGTTAGGATATAATAGGAAGTTTTTTTTGCTAGAAAGGCTAGGAAGTTGTGACAACCCTAAAAAATTACATGTATCCGTAAGATTGATTAATGATAATTAAAGTGCTTGATGACTGTGCTGAATTACTTAACTGCTTTCTGATTAATGTGTCATACTTACATGTGCTTTTAACATACTAGTCGTGTGCAGAAAAGTTACTAAATAGCCTTGTATGCTTTCCTGAGTACTGGGAAATTAAAAATGTTACAAAAGATATATATAGGACACTTTACGGAATAATTAAGCACTTTAGCGAAACGATACCCAACCGAACAACCGGACATTACCCGGAACACTAAAATATTGCAAGAAGCATTGTTTTTATTTTTCTGAGCTAGTTATGGTCCCCGAGCACTATAACACCCTGCATAATACACGAAACACTTAAACACTAATTGTTACACTTTAACCTTCCACTAAACTACCTACTTACCATCTAATTTTCATTTAACCCCCCCTTCAAGTTCACGGCCCATAGGGGCCCCACCCATCAAGATTTAGTTAAATCTTGCACAATCCCAATATAATCCTTCCTTGGAATTTGTAAGATCTTGAGGTGATGGTGAATGTACTATGGGGAGCATAATAACCAATGGTCCAAGGGATTAGAGTTTATAAACTTACCATCTTCATCTTCAATATATCACCAACAACATTCTCACTCCCTCCTCCATAAACCTTCGGCCGAACACCCCCATACATCACCACCCATTTTCGATTTCCATCCAAGTATTCCAAGCACACTACATGGTGATACAAGGCGTTCAACGAAGCTTGGTGTTCTCGGAAGTTTAAGGACCTCTTGCTAGTGCTATTAACCACTCATTTTCCATCTTGTTTCTTCCCTAGCTTCAAAGCTAGTAGTAAGTCTCTTAAATCCTCATCTACTTCATGTTTAGAGTGGTTAATAGTTAAAGTATGATGAAAACTCAAGAACCCTAAAAGATCATAAACAAAGTCTTGAACATAAAGTAACATGATGATGAAATAAGATGAAAACATGATGAAATGAAGTTGTTGTAGTTATGTTGTTGATATTTGGTGATTACTAGCAATATGATGTTTGATCATCATATGAAGCTTGTTAAGTTATGATTAAAAACATGACTTAACAAGTTAGAGGTGATATTGTGTACATAAAATAATCATCTTCTTGTTAGAGCATGAACTTGGGAATAAAAGTGATTTTCTTAGAAAATAATAAACCTAGTGGACTAGTAAACTTGTAAACTCAAGACTTGTGTATGAGTTATTTTAGAAAACCAAGTTTAAAGGGCGGTTTTTGAAAAAGGATGATTCTTACATATACTTACACCATCTTTGAAATAAACTAAGTATATGGATACTAGTGAAACATGAAAATATTGTAAATAGATATTTTTGTAAAATAAGTTCACTAGTTGTGAACATCTAGAAACCCCGAGAGTAAGATTTTAACAAAAATAAACACACTTTGGAGGGTAACTAAACCCACTAAACACCCCACTAAGTTACTACACGTTTTTACTAAAAACCAAGTTCATGTTATTATGTAAAGTGCATTGTTTTGCACTTGACTAGTGTAATATTGTTTAGTAACTTGTTATTGATTGTTGAATGATTTTGGAAAAGAAAATGATATGCTTCTGAGCATGGACACCTCCGTTTACAAAGGAGACTCTAGCGAAATTTTCTAAAAATTCCAACACTTAGAGAATATTTTCTAAAACAAGTGTTACAAGTATATTTTATAACTTGTGTTTCGAATATAAACTTCCCCATAATCTTTGTAACAAAATACAAAGTGTCGGAGGTTGATTTTTGTAAATAAAAATGGGTAAATATATATTTAGAATATATATCTTATACTAGAACACTTGTGTGGATACTTGTTTATTTTGTGAGATAGTTATATTATATTACGGTAAAATAATATAACTTAACAAAGTACCTTGACATTAGAATTGTGTAGTACGTGATAGAAGTAATGAGTAGATACACCGTACGTAGGATACGTGTTATGCTTGAGAAACTGATTGTTATCTGTACCTTATTAGGACATGCTTGATTTCCTGATTATTTGAGTAATTAATCTAACCGAGCAAACCGAGGTGAGTTCACACACTTTCTAAGGCATGGGATTCCCGGTGGTTTGGGAATGGGTTAAAGAATTAAAACGGAACCTACATATCCTCCTTGGGTAGGATATGTACCACCATCCTCCATAGGAAGGATGCCAATATTAATCCTGTGTATTCTCCTTGGGTAGAATACGTACGTACGTTCGTCCTCCTTGGGTAGGACAACAACCTTAAAACTTACTAGACAAAACGGTATCATTAAGTCCCTCATTTTATATCGACTTAATCGCCGAGGCCAATGGCGAGCGGGTCATTAGTTAATAGCGCTATTAGGTTTAACAAACCTCACACCGTGCCGTTCAGACGGGCGTGTACTAATGGACTATGGCAAACTGTCAGTGATGATAGACACTGATGTAGGGCACAACTATTGTTCGTCAGTTGTCGATATGGTACGGTCTAGTGGTTCACATAGGGAAGCCCCCACTGATCATGGATATGGTTTGGGTAATAAAGAAGGAACTGGTTAATCACACTTTCAACTACGGGGTAACCCCCACGGCAATTAAGCCAACGAAAGACAAACCATGTTTTCGGAAACAACTTAAAACTAAACAACCAACCGTGAACTCACTCAACTTTGTTGTTGACTCGTTGTTACATGCCTTACAGGTCGTTAGATGCTTTGGAGCTTGCACAAGGAGGAAGTCGTTGTGGAATATGGGTTGTTATATCCCGTGCTAAACATTTAATCCTTATGAACTTATTAAACCTACGTTTTGGACTTTAAACTTATGAACTATGGAACTTATGTATTAGTCTTACGTTTTATGCTTCCGTTGTTAACTTAAAGTTGGTTACTGTTTTATGGTCACCAATTGTATTGTGGTTGGTTTTACTTACTTTTTGACGTTGTTCAATATGATTGGTGGCTCGATCCTGGTCATGTCACGCCTCCAAGCGGTGATACTCCGCATGGTGGATTTTGGGGGTGTGACAGAAGTAATCTTGACCATCAATTGATTTAATCAAGTGCTAAGATTAAATGAGTGAAATTGAAGAGAAAAAAAGTGGCGTTTGGGTTTGTTTAAGGGCATTTTAGTCAATCTAGAACAATAGTTTATCTCTGCTCCAATTCCCCCCATTTTTTAAACGTTAATAACTTTTTCATACGACATTATTTTTTTATAAAAATTGCACCAAAAAACGAGCGTTTTTTATCTTTGAAACGAGTTTACTACTGCTATATTTTCAAAAAAAAAAATGAAAACCCAGTTGCGTAAAACGCAATGGTAAAAAACCCAGTTGCGTAAAACGCAATGGAAAAAAAAACGTAAAAAATGATTTTTTTTTCTAAAACGCAATGCACAAAAAACACAAAGATATGTCTTATTTCTAAAACGCAATAGCCAGAAAACACTTAAAAATGTCTTTTTTTATAAAACGTAATGACCTAAAAACATAAAAGAAAGTGTAATTTCTAAAACGCAATGGACTGAAAAAAACAAAAATGTGTTTTACCTAAAACGCAATTCACAAAAAACACAAAGAAATATCTTATTTCTAAAACGCAATGGCTAGAAAACACTTAAAAATGTCTTTTTTCTAAAACGCAATGGACTGAAAACATATAAAAATGTGTTTTACCTAAAACACAATGGACTAAAAACACTTCAAAAAAGTGTTTTTCTAAAACACAATGGCCAGAAAACACATAAAAATGTCTTATTTCTAAAACGCAATGGCCTAAAAACAGAAAAGAAAGTGTTATCTCTAAAACATAATGGACTGAAAACACATAAAAATGTGTTTTACCTAAAACGCAATGACTAAAAACACTTCAAAAATGTGTTTTTCTAAAACGCAATGGCCAGAAAGTGTTCTCTCTGTCTACGAAAATGAGGCAATTTCCAGAAAATTAAATTTTCTAATGCAGCTCGACCCCAGCCAGGGGCTCTGCCCCTTGGACCCTGCTCTCAGAGGCGCTATCCCCGGACCCCGGCCAAGATCGTAAAACGCAATGACTCAATTCAAAAACCTAGATCGTAAAAATGCAATTAAAAAATTTCTTACATAGATTGAAGCCGATTTCTTCAGATTTCTTCACCGATTGACGAAATTTGAATGTTAGAAACACTTATCAGCGATCAAATCGAACGAATCGAGTGATTCGCTTCAAAATCACAGAGAAAAAAAATGAGATATTGTATGAAATTAAATTGGGTTTCTTCAAAAAAGTTGAAGAACAAGTTGATTGGATGTTTGAATCATTGATTGGTGACAAAAATCGCACTATAATGTAGTGATTATTGAGATAGAAAGTGAAGAAAAAGGTTGAAGATGGTGTGTTTTGAAGTTACAAAGAGAAGAAGAATGGAGAAAATTGGGTAAAATTGACTAAAATACCCTTTTTCTTTATTTTAATTTTTGCTACATGTCATAATTTTATTGCTTCTTATTCTTTCTAGGCAAAATAAACTTTCTATTTGATCCACACCTCTTAACTCGATGTATAAAATAAATGCTTTTATGTTTGGTAATCCATGTGCTAGCCATGTTTTTGAGGTTATTAACATCATATACATTTATACAGATTTAGGGGCTGTTTGGCAAGTGCTGAACTAGTAAGTGTTGAACCAGTAAGATGTCTGAATGGGTAAGAGGCTCTGAACCAGTAAGTGCTGAACCATTAAGAGCTGTTTGGTTGTATCTCTGAATGACTGTGCAGAATGACTATTTTACCCCTCTGGACTATTATGTGCTGAATGAAATGTATCTGTTTGGCAAGAGCTCTGAATAACACCATTCAGAAAAAAATAACACCATTCAGAAACTAAAATAAACACCATTCAGTAAAAAAATAACACCATTCAGTAAAAAAATAACACCATTCAGAAAATAATAACACAATTCAGAAAACAAAATAACACAATTCAGAAAAAAATAACACCATTCAGTAAAAAAATAACACCATTCAGAAAATAATAACACCATTCAGAAAACAAAATAACACCATTAAGAAAAAAATAACACCATTCAGAAAATAAAATAAACACCATTACTGAAAAGAATAACACCATTCAGTAAACAAAATAACACCTTTCAGTAAACAAAATAACACCATTCAGTAAACAAAATATAACACCATTCAGTACACAAAAAAACACCATTCAGTGCAAGATATAACACCATTCAGTAAACAAAAAATAACACCATTCAGTAAACAAAATAACACCATTCAGTAAACAAAATAACACCATTCAGAAAAAAATAACACCATTCAGAAAATAAAATAAACACCATTACTGAAAAGAAAAAAATAACACCATTCAGGTCAAATATCTTTTATATGACTTTACACCAATCCATGATCTGTTAACAGCCCCTAATAGAAAAAAAATCAGAAAAATAAACAAATCCATAAAAAAAACCAAATCAAACTTAACCACATCATAATAATGAGTAAAATAAATGAAAAATCAGTTTAATACAAAATAAAACGATGTAAGGAAACGAACCTGGGTGGAGGCGCTGTTTGGTGGAAGAGAGGGAGGAGGAGGGCGGCGACCGGCGGGAGGTGGTGAGGAGAGGGGTGGGGGCGGAGGTGTTGGTGATGAGAGGTGAAAGGGGGAAAGTGGTGAACCCTAGGTTTTGATACAGAGAAGGGAAGGGAAAGGGTAGCAAGAGTCCTTTTTTTCATTCAGCATCTTCTTATTGCTGTATCATACAGCACTGAATGGTACCATTAAGAGGCTGGTATTTTGCCAACCAAACAAGTAACCTCTGTCCGAATAAGAGGGGAACCTCTTAATGATTCATTAAGAGGGTTGCCAAACAGCCCCTTACTTATGAAAGGTAAGAAAAATATGTAAGACATCCGTTAATAAAATAAAATAAAATATCATTTCATTGACTTTTCAATTACACATTACAATCGAAAATAAACATATGTCACACCCCGATTTCCACGTGTCACCGGTGGGCCCGGTGGGGGAGTATCGTGACGTGGTTGGCAACGTAATAGTCAAACAACACAATATAATAATGCACAGCGGAAGCAAATTTAAAATAAGATACAACCGAATTTATTTATTGTAAACAAAGTCACAATTATCCGGTGTTTATCCACAGTAGGATCGAAACAAAATAACATTTAATTGTTCAACAGACTTCGGCATCTAAAGCTTGCGAGACTTCTAATGATGCTTAGGAGAATCCCAGCCTATTTCGCCTAGTACCTGCATTTAATCTTTTTGGGAAAATACGTCAGTTTACACTGGTAAATACATTCAACTGACTCATTTTATAAAATGATTGAAAATTGGTTTGGATGCACATGGCATAAACATTTTTATTAACTTGGGAGAATTATTTAATATAATAATCTTGTGAACGATTTACATGTTACTTATGCGTTCAGTAGCCCGGAACGTATTCCGGGTTAAAGATCAATAGACACACCACTTATGTGAGTTATACACGGGAGTACGCCTACACCCCGTGCTCAGGTCGTGGCTATCTCGTAAGATAATGCCAGGGATATCCGGGACATGGTCATTAACCCCCCAAAGGCTGTAAAGTAAACACATCTGTTTAAAACGAGCCGATCAAATTATTCAATTAACCACTAAGCGTGGAAGATTTGATGCTCGATCAAGCGGTACGCTATGTACCGTAACCCAAGCCCGTATAGGGAAGATAAGTTAAAAGTATTTACCTTTGCAAGTATAAATCCTTAATCGAATAAATTGCAGATAGCTTTTACTGGTTCTCTTAATCTGGAACGAAGGTTTAATACAACCTATTAGAATACTAACGGGTTTTTAATTAAGCTTAAGCTTAAACCGGTTAGTTTTAACGATACGGTTCGTACGCACGATTTAAGCGAAGACCGGATAGAATGTGATTTAGACCCGACAAGTTGAGGACTTGTTTAATATGGGTTTACTATTCACATTCTGGATTTTGAGATAAAAATGATATCGTTTGACCCGTTTCGGCTAGTTTATGCAAACTAGTTACATAAACCGAACCGAACGCGTATAATGCATAACGGTTAACCGAAAGGGTCGCGAACAGGTTTCCTAAGTTAATACGCTTTAAATATGTTGTGATATCATTATGATATCTTCCATAATGCCCATAACGAGTTAAATCCCTAAATACGCCCCGTAGGGGTATTTTGGTCATTTTAAGGGTTATAAAAGAGATTTATAATACTTCTGAGATACGGGTCTGATTTAATCAGAAAAACATCTTAACTTAACAGGTTATGTCTAATGGTATTAAGTCTTACGTGGCAAAATGGTTTTAATACTAAACTACGCGTTTAATACGCGCATAAAGCCGTTTTAAGCGACGTACGGGTTAAAATACCAATCTGAGTTTTCAAATCAGCAAAACAGGTTCAAAATACTATATTTATTATTTTAGATCAGTGGCAATTGGATTGGTATCAATCGGATTCGTAAAACTCGTTTTATGGCCTAAAAGGGCATATTCGGTATTAACCGAATTAATGCGATAAGCCTAGCTTAAGACCAGCCTAAAAATAATTAAAAATCTTTAAAAATCCTAAAATATTATTTAACATCAGCGGGTAAAAGTTTTGGTACCGAAAATCGGGTTTAGATAGGCTATGCGCTAATCGCGTCGTTTAATTAATAAAAAGCTTATTATTTACGCTAATGCGCATATCTCCTAATCTAGACCTCCGATTGACGTGAAAATTTACGTACATGTTAATTAATCAGTAACTAAGATTATTGTACTTCCACATTTTCAAAATTCTCGTTGTAAGGTCATAAGGGCGTTATGGTCCAATTTAAGCGATTAACGGAAACGTGTGCATGCATCGGATAATCAATGAAACAAGTACAGAGACTTATACTAGCATGTAACCCAACCCTAATGAGACTTTAAGGCATGTCTAATTCAAACTAAAACGGGTCAGAACCGAAGTCAACGCAAAAGTCAAGGTTTTGCGCCTTTCGGTTCCGAACCGGGTTTAAACAGAAATTTGTCGAGTCGGGCAAGCGTAAACAAGTTTTTATACTTATTATCAAGTTATATTAAGTTTAAAACAGGTTGCACGCCTCGCGGATTGCTAGTCGTGCATTAAATTGCATTTTGTAATTCTGTTGACTTTTTCGGTCAACGTTTGACCCGACAAACGACCTAGTTAGGTCTGGAATTGGTACTTGCCCTTTTAAGGGTTTAATACCCATATTATTACCTATCTAATGGTACTTTTAATTCGGGTTACGACTGAGCTATCGATAACTAAACCCGAAGTCAACCGTTTAATACGATATGTTGACTTTTAAGCTAAAAACTAAACTAGAATTAATTTAGAAGGGATTAGAGACTTACTAGATGATTAATGGATGATTAGGAAGGCCTTCAATCAGATTGTAAGCTCCTCCAATGCTCAAAATACTTGAATGTGATGTGTGGAAAATGTTGTGAATGAAAGGGTCCTTTTATACAAGAATCAAGCACCATAAGCAAGTGACAACCAAGCCTAGGGCCATCCACAATTGATCAACACATGTAAGTAGTGTTTAGGGATGTCTAGGGGCCATGTATGTGCAAGAAAAACCGGCTTAGAAGGTCACAAGTGCGCACAACAGCCAACAACAAGTCATCTGTCGCTGGGCACATGCTTACGGACCGTAAAGAGTGGCTTACGGTCCGTAAGCCTTCTGTCTGATGTGAAAATTTGTTGTTTGTTGGTGTTTCGAAAGGGCAACCGGGTATAAACGAATTGTGGGCTTATTATTTACCATGTGGGACTTCAATTATCAGTTGTATACCCTACCATTTCACTTTGTTTCACTTTGAAACCAAAAACAAGTACCGAACATTACGGGTTTCCATTCCTTTTTCATCGTAGAGGTCCACCACTCAAATTTTAAATCATTCCATGTAATAATTCCCTGAACTTGAACCTGTACAAGATGTTTTAAACATAAATTGAGTCTTGGGATTTATAACGAGGTCGTTCAGAGGTGCAAAAGTTAACATAACGACACTTTTAAATCCTGTCAATCATTCTTGTCAAATCCAGGTTTTCAACGCGTTTTGTCTTTAAATGACACGTGTCGTTATTTCAATTAACACGAATTTTCGAGGTGTTACAACATATGAACAGAAACAAAAGTACTGAACAAATTACAATTTTCCCACGAAAAAATTACAAACGTAATGAAACAAAAGATCATTAAACTGTATAGAAACACAGTAAATAAACAAGAAAAGAAAGAGGAGGTTTGGTTGAGGCACGTTCGAGACGCTTCCCTTAAAACAGATTTCGGGCTACCCAGGTGAACCCGTTTGTTTCTCAGGATACAACAGCCTAAGCAGGTTGCATTACCGAGATTAGCCTAGCACCTGAAGGTATACCTGAAACGAGAACTTGCAGGTCAGAAAAATTAAGGAAATTGTCAAAGGTTTCTAGTACGTGGATCTTGGAACATGTAAAAATTTTCTGTGTTGAACAAGACTAAGTCTTGTATATAATCATCAAGACCAAGCAGGTAAATAATACGAATTGTCTTTACAATAATTGAACTTAAACCAAATTGTAAATACATGTCAAATTCAAATCTATTGAATTCTCGAAACCGGTGGAACTAAAAAAGTCTTGACCACATCAATCAACTGAGCCAAGCCACACTAAAAATATAGTAAAGGCGACTTCAAGCGTGCAAAGTGCGCTATAAAAACACCACATTACGCCCATTGCCTCGTCACGGGCGCGGACGCATTGGTTGCTTCGACCCTCATGGCTACCACTGGGTGTGACTTGTCAAATGGGAATACATTCTTATAGAGTATTCCACCTATAAATCAACAAATGATTTGACTCTCCACCTACGTGACATAAATGTTGGCCCGAACTTGGATCTTGATCTCTAAATGAGCGTGAATAACTTTGAATAACAACAACTTGAATAACTAGATGATAACCGAATGTATACAATATCGAATTTGAGAGTATATACAATTGATTTCGAATGTAATGAACAAGTACAAATGAATCTAACTATCCCTATTTATAGTTTCCTACGGGTACGAGTGAATAGTTGCGTCTCTTCGTGAATGGACACGTCTCTTGGATATGTGGTTGAGATTGGATCTTGAAGAGGTGTGTTGATTCTCGTCCGCATGATCAACAGTCGCGTCCCTTTATGTTTTCCTTGTATTGATTCCGAAATGGTGTGTGTGTAGAGACACACCCATTCGGTTAGTGAGGGTAGTTTCTAACTTCCATGTTGTCAACTTCGGTCCTTTAACTTCATAACCGCCATATGTAATATTAATTCTAATTATCTATCTAACTAACTATGTACATGATGTTAAGAGATTAACCGGTTTCATTCACCCCCTTAATCTCGAACATCCATGAGTTGCTTTAAGTCTTGAATTCCGAGCAGTTCCCTCATTGTAGCAAACTTGATCCTTGCTAGTGCCTTCGTTAGTATATTTGCTCGTTGTAGTTCTCCACTTATGTGTTCCACAGTGATATCTTCGTTTTCCACGCATTCTCTTATGAAGTGATAGCGTGTGTCAATGTGTTTGCTTCTTCCATGAAAGACTGGATTTCTCATGAGTGCTATTGCTGAAACGTTATCTACTCTGAGTGTTATCTTCTCTTCCTTCCAGCCTGTGATTTCACTTAACAATCTTTTAAGCCATAGTGCTTGACATGCTGCTGCAGTGGCTGCCATGAATTCTGATTCGCATGATGATAGTGCCACTGTTTGTTGCTTTTGTGTACACCAGGTTATAGGTGATTCTCCAAAGTAGAATACCAGACCAGTTGTTCCTTTTCCTTTGTCTGTATTAACTCCAAAACTACTATCGCTATAACCTGTGATCTTACATCCTCCTTGCTTCTTGTAGATGATTCCATGCTCTTTAGTTCCTTTGATGTAACGTAGTATTTGCTTTACTGCTTTCAGGTGTTGTTCTTTTGGTTCTTGCATGAATCTACTAAGTAGACTGACTGGGTAACATAGATCTGGTCTTGTATGCAATAAGTACCTGAGAGAACCTATCAGGCTTCTGTAGTGTGTTGCATCTACTAGATCTCCTTCTTCAGTCTTTGTTAATTGAGTTCCTGGAGTCATGGGTGTCTTCGTGTCATTGCAGGATAACATATCAGCGTCTTTGAGTATCTTGTTGATATATCCTGTCTGCTTGATGCCTATCTCACCCTTTGCTTGAATTACTTCAATTCCCAGATAGTATGCTAGCAATCCTAGATCGCTCATATCAAATTTGTTCTTCATCTGAGATTTAAAGATGTCTATCTCCTTCTTTGATGTTCCTGTGACTATCAAGTCATCAACGTAGACTCCAACTATTAGTGTAGAGGCTTCCCTTGTTCTTGTATAGATTGCATTCTCTAAAGTGCACTTCTTGAAGTTAAGTGACTTTAGGGTTTGATCTAACTTTGTGTTCCAAGCTCTTGGTGCTTGTCTCAATCCATACAGTGCTTTTGATAGTCTGTAAACCTTTCCTTCATTTCCTGGCTTTATAAATCCTTCTGGTTGTGATACATAGACTTCCTCCTTGAGATCTCCGTGTAAGAATGCAGATTTCACATCTAAATGATGTACCTCCCAACCTTGATATGCTGCTAAAGACAATATTAGTCGTACTGTTTCCATACGTGCTACTGGTGCAAAGACTTCGTCAAAGTCTATTCCGTGTTGCTGAACATATCCTTTTGCAACCAGTCTTGCCTTGTGTCTGACCACGTTTCCGCTTGCATCTTTCTTAGTCTTGAATACCCACTTTAAACCTATTGCCTTGTGATCTCTTGGCAATTCCGTCAAACTCCAAGTGTTATTCTTGTTTATTGAGTCTAATTCAGCCTTCATTGCTTCAATCCAGTTTCTGTCACTAGTTGCTTCCTTGTAATTCCTTGGTTCTTCTTCAGCGAGTAATAATTCATGTGGATCTAGTTGAATTTCTTCTGTTTCTTCATACAGGTCTTCGAGACTTCTTAGTTTTACTGGAGTGTCACTAATACTTTCTGTTGTACTTTCAGAGGTAGATGGACCTCCACTTGATAAACTACTTGAACTTCCTGCTGAGTTCTGATTGTACGAATGTGCTGGCGGGGTTTCATAGGAGTCTTGTTCTTCTGTCTGTTCTACTCCTGAATCGTCATGATGTGACCCGCTACTGCCTGGACTACTTGGTTCATTTTCTTCTAACTCTGGTGGGTTGTCATCTTCTTGAATGACAAAGTTTGTCCATTCGGGATTCCCTGAATTTACCGTCTCCATATAACTATTCCAGTTCCATGGTTGACCTTCCATGAATTTTACATCTCTACTGACACATATCTTGTTCTTTGCTGGATCATATAATCTGTATGCCTTTGATCCTTCTTCTATTCCAAGGTAAACCATAGGTGTACTTCTATCGTCTAACTTCTTTTGTTGAAGTGGTAGTACCTTAGCGTAAGCAGTGCAGCCAAAAACCTTCAAGTGTTCTAAATTTGGCTTCCTTCCTTTTAGTGCTTCATATGGTGTCTTGTTTACCAGAGCTTTTGTTGGAACCCTGTTTAGTACGTATATCGCGTGTCGTATTGCTTCACCCCAAAAGTTCTGTGGCATGTTCATTGCCTTTAGCATACTGCGAGTAGTGGATAACATCGTCCTGTTTCGCCTTTCTACTACTCCATTTTGCTGTGGGGAATATGGTGCTGTAAGCTGTCTTGCTATGCCGTTGGTTTTGCAATACTTGTTGAATTCAGCCGATGTGAATTCACCTCCTCTATCCGTCCTTAGCATTTTTAACTTGGTTTGTGTTTCCTTTTCCACCTTTTCTTTGAACTCCTTAAATGTTTCGAATGCTTGATCCTTGGAAGTTAGTAAATACGCCCACATGTAGCGAATACAGTCGTCTACAAGTAAGAATATATACTTCTTCCCAGCATGTGTTGGTGGAGTTATAGGACCACACAAATCTCCATAGACTAAGTCCAGAGGTTTTAAAGATCTGAACTTTGCCTGATTTGGAAATGGTGCCCTACTATGCTTTCCTAATAAGCATGCGTCACAGACTTGACTAGCATGACTTATTTGTGGAACTCCATGTACCAAGTTCTTACGAGTCATTTCTTTAATAGCGTCGAAATGTAAATGGCCTAACCTTGCGTGCCATAACCATGCTGTGTCTTCGGTTTTTGATAGTAAGCATATTGGTTTTCCCGTCTTCAGTTTGACTTTGTATAGCCTGTTCTTCATTCTCTTGACTCGCATTAGTAGCTTTCTATTTCGATCTCGGATAGTAAGTAAATCTCCGTCCATAACCACTTTGCAACCGATTTCTGTAAGTTGTCCGAGGCTCAATATATTGGTTTTCAGACTTGGAATGTAGTAGACATGTGAAACAATCTTTTGTTCTTGGTTCAGACATTCCAGTAGTATTGAACCTTTGCCTTTAATTTCTACGTGTGACCCATCACCAAATCGTACTTGCCCTGTCACCGTTTCATCTAATTCCTTGAAGTGACTTCGCACTCCTGTCATGTGGTTGCTTGCCCCGTTATCTAAGTACCATAGATTCTCATTTTCTGAGGCATAACTTGTCGGTTTTATATGTTCCTCGTTTAGCAGAGCCCTTTCTTGAACATTTTCTTCTTGTATTGTCATTAACAATACGGGTGCTTCGTCTTCCTCGATGAGGTTTGAATGTTCTTGCACTTCGTCTTTCTCAGAACAGTCCTTCTTGTAGTGTCCAAACTTTTGACACTTAAAGCATTGGATCTTACTTAGGTCGGTTCTCGCAAACTTCTTCCAATTTCTAGAACTTCCATTTCTAGATCTAGATGTAGATCCTTCGTTTCTGGGACTTTGCCTATTTCTATTGTTTCGCCAATTTCCACGTGTCTAGTTAAATCTACCACGACCGCGGTTTCCAAATTGCCTTCCTCTGTTGTTATCCTGATGTGTAAACATAAGCCTATCTTGGCTTTCTCCTTGACTTCCTTTCTTTAACTTGAGACGTTCTTCATACGTCTTTAGTCTTCCGACCGCTTCCTGTAGCGTCATGGTATCTAGATCGGAGTATTGTTCCATAGAGGCAACGATTTGAGTAAACTTATCTGGTACGCCATTTAACAGTTTGCGTACTAGAGTCGGTTGACTCATTGTCGTTCCTACTTCAGTTGCTCGGGTAACGATACTATTAATCTTTGCGGTAAATGAATCAATAGTGTCGTCATCCCTCATTTGCAACAATTCAAATTCTGACATTAGCGTGTGCATACGCGCCTTTTGTACCCGATCAACACCAACGTGTCTAATCTTTAGATTTTCCCAAATCTCCTTTGCAGTTTTACAACTTGCAACTTGCAATACAACGTCTTCTGGTATTGCTTGAAACAGATATGCAATTGCATACTTATCTTTCTTAGTGTCTACCGTTGCATTCTCTGCCGGTTCAATCGTTTCCCACAAACCATTCGCTTCAAGAATCGTCTTGATACGAATAGCCCAAACCGTATAGTTTGTTGGTTTCAGTATTGGACACTGAAACTGGGAAAGAGAATTTCCTTCCTTTTGAATTATAACTTGTGAACTTGGTCCGGTTCCTCCTGACATATCTTCCTGCCGAACAATCTTCACTTCTACTAACTTTTATTTCTTGGTTTCAATAGATCTTACAAACCCCACGATTACCCTAACCGTGTAACAACCGAAATAATCTAATTCGCACTAAAACCCCGGAATCAAAACAAACGAACCCTAGATTCCTAACCGTTCGGTTCAACCGACTTTCCTAGAACCGAAAATAAAAATTCTGAAATAAACTTTTGCGAATTGAAACGAGATTGAAACCTGATCGCGAATTCCCTGCGATGCCTTGCGATTCCCACGCCTAGAGCCTGATGCTCTGATACCAATTTGTTGGCCCGAACTTGGATCTTGATCTCTAAATGAGCGTGAATAACTTTGAATAACAACAACTTGAATAACTAGATGATAACCGAATGTATACAATATCGAATTTGAGAGTATATACAATTGATTTCGAATGTAATGAACAAGTACAAATGAATCTAACTATCCCTATTTATAGTTTCCTACGGGTACGAGTGAATAGTTGCGTCTCTTCGTGAATGGACACGTCTCTTGGATATGTGGTTGAGATTGGATCTTGAAGAGGTGTGTTGATTCTCGTCCGCATGATCAACAGTCGCGTCCCTTTATGTTTTCCTTGTATTGATTCCGAAATGGTGTGTGTGTAGAGACACACCCATTCGGTTAGTGAGGGTAGTTTCCAACTTCCATGTTGTCAACTTCGGTCCTTTAACTTCATAACCGCCATATGTAATATTAATTCTAATTATCTATCTAACTAACTATGTACATGATGTTAAGAGATTAACCGGTTTCAATAAACACAATTTCCCACACATTCAAGTTCCAAAACACAAAGTTGTTGCTCAAGATCTCTTATTCATTTTTGGCATTAATTTTTAAATAATAACTATACTTATCAAAGTTTAATTTATTTAAAATTTCCACCAAAATAAGGCCCGGTCTAATTTTGTATATTTATATAAGTATATTAGTAATAAATGAATTAGGGACTTTAGTTTGCTTTCGATTTGTCTCATACCCAATTGCTTGAACAATGCGTTTAGTATAATTTCGCCAATTTCTATTCCATGCCTGCCAACTGTTTGTGTGAATGTTTGCCCAACGTCTTGAAGTACTTAAAATTTTAATCTCTGCATACGAACTCTTATTTTTTGAATTGATGTAGATTTATCTGGATCAAATGCAGAATAACCAGCACCAACCTTTTGTATATGCTTAGACAACTAAATAGATCTCCAAAGACATTTTGTATATTGTAAGAACAACTTTTCTAAGGATCAACTTAGATAAAATATGTAAAGAACAACTGCATGTACTCAGGATCAATGCAGTAAAACTATCATTAAACTTTTGTATCTTGTAAGACTACTTTTGTATAGATCTCCAATTTCTGCCTCCAATGTCAATTTCTTTGCAAAACTGCCATAACGCGCCGGTCCTTCCTAGTCGTTATGATAAAGTCAATACTTTCATTTAGCCAAAATTGCCACAAAGCGTGAGTCCTTCCTTGTCGGGTAAACCAAATGGTAAAAGGTCACCCACGTCCGTGAACGCAGACGACGCTGGTGACCCGACCCGCCACCATTCCAGAGGGAACCACATGAAGAACACACTTTAATTTTGATATTCAGGAAAATTCTTGCATATCTTGATATAAACTAGAAAATTATGCTAAGATAGTCCATGTGTAATGTTATTATATGATTTTGATCTTTACTTTTGTGAAATTACGGATTTGGTACTCGATGTTAGCTACCGGTAACATAGATGACCATTGGCGATAGCAAACATTAAAATCATATGTTTATTTTGTAAAATGACTAAAATACTCTTAATTATATTGAGAAACTAATAAGAATAAATACATTATATACAAAGAACTATTAGGCTCTCAAGGTAATTTCATTTCACTTTCTGTTAACGGAAACAACAACACTCTCATCTATATATACTACTAACAACCTGCTAACTGACTACTAACACCCATGCCAACTAAGATCCAATTGTTACAATATCCTCTACAGATACATATCATATATACACACTAATATGACCCCTCAAGCTAAACGGGAGCATCCACGTGAGCTTGGACTGCAAATTGTAAAAATGAACACCAGACAAGCCGCCTCTGGTCGAAAGATTTTCAATCTGGAGTGTAGTGGAAATATACTGAACATGTAAAAATACCCGCCAAAACCATATAATGAATAAAATGCAAGTTAATCTCCAAGTATTTTGGTGCGCTGGTGCAACACCGGGTTGACTGCAAGATTTGTAGCTCCAAAATTGTCACACCAAAGAGATAGTTGACAAGTCATCGTAATATGTAACTCATGTAATGTAAATGTAATCCATCATAACTCAGCAGTTGTATGAGCAAGAGCACAGTACTCAGCCTCAGTACTCGACTTAACAACTATATGTTATTTCTTGAAACTCCAACTAATGAGGTTGGACCCAAGAAAAACACAATAACCTGTAGTAAAATCATCGGGACACCTAGCCCAGTCATCATCACTATAAGGCTACCCCTCCCCTAACTCTGCATTCGCCCCTGAGGAAGTCGTAGGAAGGGTGTCAAACGAACTCCGACTGATCTCATTCTAGCGGCATTGGAACCGTCTCGTTGAATTCTAGGATCTTAGATTTTTGGTTTTGGCTTTTGGATTTTTAGCATGTAGATTTTGTAGTTTTTGGTTAGATCATTGTGTCTTTTTGTGATTCATTGTGCCTTTTTTTCTTTAAATTATATTATATTTCTCGGCATTGTGTTATATTTTTCCATCCATTGTGTCTTTAAACATTAGTAGATTTAAGAGATTGTATAGGATAACTTAACCTCCACATAGACTACCAGTATAATTCTTTCTAATTAGTGCTAGGAATAAATTTGTCTATGAAATGTGATAATGTATAAAATAATCAATTTTCTAAAAATATTAAAATTCTTTGAAAAATGTATAACTTAACCTCCACATAGACAACCAGTATAATTCTTTGAAAGATGTTAGTTCTTTGTCTCATGGAAATAAGCTTTATTTTTTTAAAGTTAACCACTTTTATGTCAAACGAGTTGCTTTTATAAATAAAATAGTATTGTCACAAAATACAAATTGATTCAAAAACTAAAACTATTTTACAAAAAGAACTTTTGAGTGATGATTTGATCAATCACGCCATGACAATGTACATGGATTGTAAAATGGGCTGAAACCAGATGTGGTGTCCACATGGTGAAAACTAATTAATGGACCTGGGTCTTTAGTTAGTGTAGTTTATTGACGCATCTTTGACAATGACTCGAGGGTTGAGCACTTTAATATGCACAATAAATTACGAGAGGGTTACGTCGTTGATTGGGCATTGTGACATGGAGGAAAATGACATTATTTCTCATTTACACCTGTATGGCAATCATGTATGGAAATCATTAAAGATCCTCCATTGTGACATAAGGGTGAATGGAGTGGTCGGCAATCTCAGTCGGTAAAGGAGTTTGCCGAGCGGTAACACCGCCGCCTAAGGTGTTTACCGCTCGGTGAAGGGGTTGCATCGGTGAACGTTTACCGAGCAGGAAGAGGTTGTTTTTTTTAACGTTGTGCAATCCAACGGCTATATAGCCGTTTACATTAAAAAAATTCACCTTTAAAGCAAACCAAATTCACCGTCATTCTTTTAAACACATTTTCACCTTTACAACCTTCTACTCCACTGCCATTTTGTTAAACACATTTTTATCCTCGTTGTTTCAAATCTTTTCAAACAAATGGAAGGCTCAAACAAAGGTGAAGGGAAGAAAAAAATTTTTGGGGTCCGGTTCGAAGGCGAGGGCGCATGATAAACGTGGTGGTTCGGGTGGTTCAAGTGCGCCGTTTCATCCCCAACTTGGCTTTGCTACATAAACCCAACCTCCATTTTTTTAACCAAACCATGCAACCGAATTTCGGTTACGATAGCCAACCCCACCAAAATTGGTTGCTACATGGTCCGATGTTGGTTAGACCCGGTGTTTATGATTATCCCCTCGACGCCCAAAACTCTTTTGACCCGTTTGCTTTTCAAAGCCCACGCTCACAATCACCGAGAGATATAGAAGATGACTCCGAAGAAGAATTCGTGCCCGATACTCAAGAGCAACATAATGATGAGGATGAAGATGTTGTCGTACAAGAAGATCTTGTGAACCAAAATGAAGCCGCAAAACGATCCGAAAGGAAATAAGACTGAAGCGAAACATGAAAATTGGACGCCTAAACAAGAAGAAGATTTGGCAAAGGCTTATGTTCATTGCACTTTAAACAAAAGAAAAGGCAATCAACAAAATTCGGATGGTTTTTGGAATCAATTTCTTAAGCACTTCAATCAAACGGTTGGAGGAATCAACCAAAACCACCGTCAAGTTCGATCGAAATGGATCGCGATGTAAACAAAGTTGAACACATTCAACGGTTTTTATCATCAAGCGGTAAACTATATTATTTTTATACGGTTTATTTTTTACTTAAGTATGTGGATAATTTTTTTCATAATTTATTATTTTAGGATCGTTTACGTCCTAGCGGGTGCGACAATGCTTTTGTAATGAAGCAAGCGCTTAAAGATTACAAAAACAAAGACAAACATGACTTTCCTCATGTTGCGGCGTGGGAGGTCGTTAGAACAAATCAAAAATGGTCGCCGGTAACGTTGTTGGGTGAAGATAGCTCTGGCTCGAGTTAAAAAAGAAAGTCGTCGGATTCGGGAAATTATAAAGCGGATACACCTAGTGCCGAAGTCTCGAGCAGTCTTCCCGATATGAACGAGGATCCCTCGCCAAGAAGACAAAAGAGAAAGGAGAAAAAGGACAAAGGACCGTCTTCAACAAATGAAGATCCAAGACATATAACCGGTAGATTCAAAGAATACAAGGCCATCAAGAAAGAATTGATGGATATTAAAAGGTTACGAGAAGAAAAATACATGTCGTTGGCGGAAGAGCAACGCGAGGCGTTGCGACAAACTATGTTCGACAAGGACTTGGAGACGTTTAACTGGCCTCACGACAATGTTCACCCTTCGATGTTGGAAATTACACTCGCTAGAAAACGCGAGATCACAAAAAAAATATGGTTGGCCTTGTAATTTTTAGTTTTTTGTTGTTGCGTTGTTTTATTTAGATTTTAATGTAATGGTTTTTTTTATTTATAAAAGTTTTATGTTTTATTTGTTTTATCTTAAAACATAATTTAAAAAAAAAAATAGTTTACCTATTCCAAATGTCTAACCACCGCCAACGTTTTTGAGCAATAGGTAAACAAAATATGTAAAATGACGTGACACTGTTTGACTGGGTGATTTGGGAGTTTACCTATTTTAAGTGTCTAACCACTCCCTTCACCCTAAGTCTTTAGATGGATTTATTAACCTATGTGTCGTGATGGGGTGAAAAATGAAATAAAGGGAAAATTATGAGAATACGTAACATGTTAGCAAAATAGGCATTGAATATTTCTCTTTGAAAAATAAGCAAGTTAAAAGTATAGTTAGAGATAGACAAGTAAGCCCTACAGCCGGTAAAAAACGCACAAAAAGTGCAACGGGGTCAACGCCTCACCCAACCAATGCTAAACACTTCTGAAGGACGGCCGGTGTAGTGCCAGATGATCACGCTTTCGGTTAATATGGTGCCAGATTGGACACAAAGTGTTACGTTAGTTATTTATGTTTTTTAGTATCTTAACTTTGATTTCTAGTTTGAGGGTATTTATGTTATTTTCTATTATGTACGGGGTATGATTGTAACTTGCATATCTATTTATGTTTAAACGTATGAAGGAATAATGAGATCAGATTTGGTGAATTATCCTTCTCTTTAGCTTCTTCTCCTCTAAATCTGTTCTAACCCTATCAAGGGTATCAGAGCCGTTCCGATCTCCGGTCGGAATTACTTTCGATTACCATGACTAACACTCGCAATCAAGAAATTGACAGCACTTTCAAGGAACATGGCAAGGTGATGTGTGCAAAATGCAACATATAAATTACATGACTAACACTTTTTTAGTATTAATGTTGGAAAAAGTATGTTTTTGTCTTCCTTTTGTATTTTCAGGATTAAATGAACTCAAATGAACAAAAGAAGCAAAAAGGCAGTTAAATCTAACATAAATACAAGAAAAGGAATAAACGTGGTATGCCCGACCCCTCGACAGCATCCTCCAAAGCAAAAACAAGAGAACAGAAGGCTGAACACGCCCCGTGCTCAATGAACACGGGGGCGTGCCCAAGTGTCTGCAGAAAAGACAAAGTTGTAGAAGCTTCTATCACCCACCACGGGGGCGTGCCCAGCGGACACGGGGCCGTGGGCAACTCTAAGATTCGCAGAATCTAGGCAAATCTGGATATTACAGATACGCTTCTGCACACGGGGTCGTGCCCAGCGGACACGGGGGCGTGGTCAACTAATGCAGACAAACTGCATTTAATGAAGAAAGAGAAGATGGGTGGACACGGGGCCGTGCCCAATGGACACGGGGCCGTGTCCGGGCTTCTGTGCAGGCTATAAATAGGGGTGCTTGGATCACTTGCAACTCATCCCTTGACAAACCACCTCTCTCACACTTCACCCACCCACCACCACCATCACAACCCACATCCACCACCATCATCCATCATCCATCATAGAGTGTGTGTAGTAGTCTCAGGATCCAAGATTGATTGTAAGAGTTCTTGACAATCAAAGGCCATGTTTGCCTAAGTCTCTTACATCACTTGGTGAAGACAAGCATTTAATGTAATACTTTTTATTGTTAATCTTTTCACACTTTTTATTTGGTTATATATTAATGACTTTAATAACTAGCTTCTTATGTTGAAGGTGAATCTTCCTTATCATTTGTCCGTGGTGTCTTGGCGTTATTTTACTGTCTATATAAAATAAAAGATTTACACCATTTATATCTCCACGGTCTATATGGAGATATGTTGGCTACCTGGTCGAGGGTTAAGGGAATAGTTTGGTAAGAGTCTTGCCTTGTTCAGTGTATAGATCATGCAAGGACCTGGGTCAAGCTTAGTAGGACCTACTTCAATACCCACTGGTATTGGATGGCGGGGGTTCGAATTTCTTGATCCCCTCATATGTAATCTACTATTAAAACATTAACCCGGCTACTTAGGATTGTATCCCTGCTGACTCAAACTACTTAGCTGAGGGTAACGTCACCTTCAAAAGAGGGGCCTACCACATTACGCATTAATAACTTAATTAATTATCTTTCAATAATACAAGCCTTTAGGATTGTATCCCTGCTAACTCAAACTACTGGGTTGAGGGTAACGTCACCTTCAAAAGAGGGGCCTACTACTATAACTAATATAATCTCTTAAAAAGTGAAAAAGTGCGGAAATAATCAAAGGTTACACTAAAGGCAAGTCGGATCCAAGTGATTCATCTTGTCTATCTGTTTTTATTTTTATTTTTATTTTCAGCATTTCAGTTTTTATTTTCTAGTTTAAAACCTTTTTCTAAACTTTTGATTTGATTAGACGTTGAGGATAAACCGGTATTAAAAGCTATTGTGTCCTTGGACGACCTCGGTATCTTACCAACACTATACTACGCTCACGATGGGTGCACTTGCCCATATGTGTGTTTGGTGTTAGTAAATATCGTGTTTTATAAATTTAAAACTTGACTAATGTGTTAAAAAGGGCTAAAAATATACTTAAAAATATATCACACCACACACGCATCACAAGGCAATCTCAAATCTCCAAGAAACCCTAGCCACCATGTTGAAACAACAAGAACAGTCGATGAAACAGCAAGAAGAGATCTTACGAGCACTCAAGGAGCATTCAAGCAGTGGCAGCTTCAGCGGAGGCGGCCCTGATAAGGGGCTGTTTAGTGATGATTCGCGGACGGGTACTCGGCCTATGCGGGTCGGGAAGGTTGAGTTTCCTTGGTTTTCAGGAGAAGATGTGGACGGATGGATCTATCGCTGCGAACACTTTTTCGCGCTTGATGAAACTCCGGATAACCACAAGCTGAGATATGCAGTTGTTCACCTCGACGAAGAAGCCATACAATGGCACCGGTCCTTTATGAAAGTAAGAGGGGTAACAGTGATGAACTTTCCGTGGGTAACAGTGATGAACTTTCCGTGGGCAGATTATGTTAGTGCAATATCTAGTCGTTTTTCGAATGCAATGTTTGAAGACCCTATGGAAGAGATTGCATCTCTCGTTCAACTTACTGATGAAGCCAAGGGTCTACAAGAATATAACCCAGGTTTCGATCGCTTGCTTAACAAGGTTACCGTTAGCGAACCTTATGCTGTTAGCCTATATTTGAAGGGTTTTAAGCCGGAAATAAAAGGGCCGGTAAAGATGTTCAAGCCTCAAACACTACGTGAGGCGTATGGGTTAGCAAGAATTCAAACTATCAACAACACATGCTTGATGAAGCGTTTCAACGCTGTGGAGGATGGGCTGCAACCCGAAGATGTCAAAATAACACCTCCGGTTAACGCTTCAAAACTTCCATTGCTACCAACTCCAAACGTGTCGCCAAGTAAACCAGGAACGCTTAGCTCGAGGCGTTTGACGAGCGATGAACTTGAATTAAAAAGGGCAAAGGGGGAATGGTTTTGGTGTACCGAAAGGTTTGTTCCGGGCCACAAGTGTAAGAACAAACAACTTTACATACTCAAGGTGATAGATGATGATGATCCGACACCGAATGAGCTGGTTGAAGATGATGGAAACAAAGTTCCTTGAATCACTTTTTGAGGGCAAAAAGTGGGTTAAGGAGGGAGTATTGTTACGTTATTTATTTATGTTTTTTAGTATCTTAACTTTGATTTCTAGTTTGAGGGTATTTCTGTTATTTTCTATTATGCAAGGGGTATGATTGTAACTTGCATATCTATTTATGTTTAAACGTATGAAGGAATAATGAGATCAGATTTGGTGAATTATCCTTCTCTTTAGCTTCTTCTCCTCTAAATCTGTTCTAACCCTATCAAAAAGCAACCTCTAACATGGCAACAATGGAGCCATTAGAGACCTATGTTGTCTGTAATGTAGCCAACAAGTTGTTCATGTAAGCAGGGGCGAAGCTTAATGGGGGCGGGGGGGGGGGGGGAAGTCCGCCCCCCGGGATTTTTCGCTCAGTAGTGTTATATATGTAGTTTTCGTATAGAAATTTGTGGGTATATACGTTTTCACCCCCCCGGTTCTATAGAAATTTTTGGGTATATATGTTTTCACCCCCCCGGCCGAAAAATCCAAGCTTCGCCACTGCATGTAAGAACCACAATTGACATGACTCGTTGCGGCTGGCTTGGCTGGGCTACATACATGTCAGGTGGACTCACTCTAACTTAGGATTAACATTTTAGAACCATGATAGACATGACTCGTTGCGGCTGGCTTGGCTGGACTATATACCTGTCCGGTGGACTCACACTTAGAATTAACATTTTTGATGGTTAGAAACCATTAAAATTTAGTGGTTTCAATTCTTTGTTGAAATCAAGAAGTCGGATTTGGTGTTTTTAGTGAATTATGACCCAAATCTTAGAATACAGGCTTATTTTTGAACCTAAAGGTTTGGAAAGATCACTAGTGATGTTTAAGAACCTTTAGAAGTCATTAATAATGGATATATGGTCTAAATCAAGAATTACCTTTTTGAGTTCTTGATAAAGTTTAATCTAAATTGACACAAAGAGGGATTTTTTTCTTCATATATATGGAGTTTTTATCATCACAAGTCAATGAGAAATCGCATAGATGTGTTTGTATTCAAAGACTGAGTTTAAGACTGAAAATTTGTAAAACTTGTTAAAAACGGTGGTTACATTTTAATGCAAAAAATTTCCAAAATGTTGATGTAGCAAATTTAATGGACCAAGAATGGTTCAAGAATGTCAAATACATTTTGTTTGAATTGTTGAAAATGAATATTGAAGTGAACAAAGTAAACTATGAAGGAGATAACTAGTTGAACTAAGAACCATGAGGTCTATATTTTATAATAAACATTCAAACACCCCCCCCCCCCCCTTAAAGTATACATGATTAGTGTATGTTTAGAAGTTGATGTAATGAAATTGACCAAACATGAATGAGATATGCAATTGTTCTCAAGAAACACACTAACGATATATTTGACTTGTAGCAAATCAACCAGGAGTGGGAAATGATTAAAAAAATCACTTGTTTCAGCAAAAAATAAAAAGATGCCGCGTACACAAATTTACATGAGGTGTAAAAAAATATTTGACGTTGTAACAAAATTTACATCAGCACGTAAACAAAATTACATCAGGCAAAACTACTGAATCAAAAAAAATTGTTTTGCAGTTGTGTTTATAATATTTTCATCTACGTCTGTGCAAAAATTGTGACCCAACTCGCGCTAGAAGTAGGAGTTCTCATGGTTCTCACAACTCGTGGTGATTCTCATTTGAACCGAAGCCCCTCTCTCTCTCTCTCTATATATATATATATATATATATCTGTATATATATATATATACTAGTCGTTTACCCGCGCGATGCGGCGGAAAATATATTACTTAGGTTGGTAAGTTTAGGGCTATGTACGGGGCGGTTCGATTTTGAGTCATAACCAAAACCAAATTCGCGATGCAACGGAAAACACAACACTTGTTAGTAATTCTAAGGGTGTGCATGAGAAGGTTCAGTTCAGTTGGGTCATAACTAAAATCTAAATTTTCGGTTAAGGTACTCTCAAAATCCAATATGTTACACTACAACAAGTTGTGTTTTTTAAATAAACCATAAAATACAAATGCAAACAAAAAAACGAAATTACCAAACTCAAAAAGAAGAAAAAAAAATCTAAAGTCTTTAGCACTCAAGGAGGCTGAGGTTCCATATCTCAGCTACCACTAATCCTTCCAATGATAGCCCCTTGAGATCCCTTTAAAAAAACATCATATATCCATATTATCCATTGTATGCACAAGATTTAATCCTAACATAGTTCATTCAAAGGGGTAGTTTGTTTAGGGGTTAATGAGTACAAAGGTATTAACGACTTTATTTGCTCAACCATATCTTAGTGTTTACTTTACACTTAAATAGTAAAAATGGCTAAAATGATCAATTTCTATCAACCAACAACCAAAGCAAACGACAATATACACCGCTTGCTTCCTACAAGGCCAGTTTATGAAGTCGCCATATGGAGCATGCAATACTATTGCCCGGAAATCCAACAAGGCCAGACCTATATTCCAATTGCAAACCGCCAAAATTAAAAACTACAAGTTGTATACAGGTTTCCACCAATTAAATTAGCAAGTTTTGTAAAAATTCCTAACATACCGTCAGAATTCAGTGAAGAGCATCCTTGAATTAGAAAAAGAATCAAAAGCAGGAAAGAATTCAGTGAAGAGCACCTTCATTGTATATATTTCTAAATTCTAAATTCGTTTAAACACCTCCTTTTGCGGCATTTCACATCTTACAAAATAAGTTGCGATCATCAATGATTCATGTTGAAACTGAAAAACAAAGATTGTATAATGATATGTCACACCCCGACCACGTAGAACATCAAATCGTGGCGGAAACATCGGGGAGTGTTGTAACATAATTAATTGTTTCACAACCATGGAAATTAAAGTTACGTTTTATTTATCAAACAAGAGAGTTACATTGTCTTAAAACAAGAAACAAAGAGTACATAACATAAATTAACTAGTTCTTGCTTCGTTTTAAGTCACTAAGGCATAGGTCCGCCTACGTGTGTCTCGAACATCCTATGCAAAAGCTCCTGAAACCACATGTGAAAATAGGTACGTCAGCATAAAAATGCCTGTGAGATACATAGGTTTTGTGAAAATAGGATTCATGACTTGAGTTTAAAGAACTGTTTAATAAAAAGTAGTCATAATCCTTGTAAATTGTTTTGTCTTGTAAATCCTATGAAAAGCGATAAGATCAGACAATATGTATAAATAAAAGAATAATATATGGTTAATTGAATAACCAAGTAAAATGAGTTGTATTAGAATGAACTGTTTTGTAAACCAAAGTCTTGGAAAAGCATGTTACTTGTGTAAAATGTATAAGTCCAAAATGAATGATTTAAATAACGCTATGATATGTAATATAATACAAGCACTTATATATAGGAAGTACCAGCGGCGTATCCACCATGCTTGTATCATACTACTCACATCTCGTTACTTAAGTCACCTAAACAAACCACCAATGTATAAAGTCTACGTTTAAACCAATTGTCAGAAAGTCCTTGTATAAACCATGTCAAATGTTAAAAAGTCCAAATGTAGTCAAGTAATGTGTAACAAATGTTATGTATGGTAAGTAAAGTGTTGTCACATAAACCGAATGTAAAAATGTACAAAACAAAGTATTTTGAATATATCAAAAAGTTATGTTTTGCAAAGTAAATGCATGTTTTATTGATACAAACACTCATGTGGTAAGTTAACGCATACATTCAAGCCTTGAGACAGACGGATAACCCTAAGTCAAGGTTATCAAAAGAAATGTTTTTGGATTCAGTCATTCCTTACACCCAAACAAACCTAGGATGTCAGGAACGGGATTTGTCAAGTCCTATGGTACCATTACTTACTACCGAGCAGCGTAGCTAATGTTAATGAACGTATATAAGTCCCGTTTGTACAAACCAGATGTTATACCAAAAACAAACATGTAATGAAAGTAATGTACTAAGTATGCTAAGTCAACATACAAAGCGGAAAAGTCATGTAAATCAATGTGCTAAATATGCTAAGTTAACATATAAAGCAGAAAAAGTCATGTAAATCAATGTGCTATCATGCCAAGTAAACATGCATAGCAAAAGAAGATGTAATGTAAATTAATATGCTAGCATGATAAATAAACATACATAGCAAGACAAAATGAAATTTATGTACTAATAGTGTACTAATGAACATAGCAAGTATATGATATGAAAACATGGAAAGCACGTGTAACAACCCGCATTTTCGTGCGTTGTTACTACTCGATAAACTCGTTACGCCTAGCACCAGAGATTCGGATCATAATGTAACTATACTACATACATCGCTATTCGAAGGATAATCGCATATTTTCGCAATACATTATCACTATATCATCATCGAAAACACTAACACTCACGATGACATTGAGTGAGGACCTATTCTACCCTCCTCGGTGGCCGTGATGTGTCATGGCGCAGACAATTAACGCTAACAAAGACTCTCGGGTGAGTGCTATAACTCCAGTCGTCGTGACGATGATGACAGTACGAGTGAATGGTACCCCGTCAGTCATTGCGGCACAAAACACAATAACGTTCACGATGACATCGAGAAAGGACCTATACTACCCTATTTGATGGCCGTGAAACGTCGCTGATAATCGCATACTCGAATCGAAAACCGATTGTTATATCAAAACTTTGGAATATGGATACGTAAATACGACCCTTAGTGATATATATACATATATAATAATAATATAAATCAACTATAGAAAGCACGTACTTTAAAAACTATCAAAATGATCGAAAACGGAGAAACTCACCGCGCCGGAGTGGCCATCCGGACGGATGAGCCATCCGAACGGATTGCCGTCCGAACGAATGGGCTATCCGAACGGATGGGCCATCCGAACGAATGGCCATTCGACCCAGTAACTCCCTTCTCCATTTTTGCCTATAAATAGCATGTCACATCACTGTTCAAGTGATGTGACAGCTCCCACTCGACCAAACACGCTTCAAGACCCTTTTCTCTCGATTCCTCGCGATTCCGGTAAGATTTCAACCTAGAAACTTGTACTTCTATGATCTACACTCAACTCTACATCATTCTATCTTTTAAAACTCAATTTCTAACCGTGAAATCTGCTGATTTGAGGTGTTCTAAGGTGATGTCACCAAGAGTTCTTATGAACTTCAAGTTGTGACCTCATCCCACCATAAACGACTCAGATCTGGGTGATTTCCACATGTTTTGATAACAAATCTCACCTAAATCTGCGTATTTAACCAAGGAACCGTGCGATTTCGAGTTAAGCATGAGAAACCGTCAAGAACGGCCGGATCTGATGGAACGGGGTGATTCCCGGCCGTCAGAACGGGTCGGAACTGATGGGATTTCAATTGCTAACACGGAGTTTCACTATCCCAGTAAAACCGCACATATTTCTTCCGAAAACACTCGAAAACAGTTGATCGGGACGCTGAAACAGACGTGTTATCCGACTGGACAACATGTCATCCGAACGGACCACATGCCATCCGATCGGATAGCATGTCATCCGATCGGATGACTAACATTCGACCCAGTCAACTTCCATTCGATCGAAATCAAGCTTATGTGATTGACAAATAACGGTTTCTTGGTTCGAATTGCCATTCGATCGAATAATGGTTGATTGGTTCGAATAACGCTTATGCTATTACATATCAAACCTGTATACTCGCCAATACTTTTGTATTGACAAATATTTTAACGTATGTTGCAGGTTAGATCGCAGACTATATCAAACCAAGCTAGGAGGTCTAGAAACTCAACTAAAATCTAGGTTGTCGGATTTGTATTGTTCGAGAGGACAAGAAATCTGTGATAACTTATGTGATTGTATTATTTGTTAGTATGGGATAACGAATGTATTAAATATTATCGCAATACAGTTGTTATGGTTTCTCTTGAGCAATCTGATTCACCTAGTGCCGCGCCCCGATGATTCCGCCATCGGTTGGGGTGTGACAGATTGGTATCAGAGCCATAACTATAGGGAATTAGGCCAGACTCGACCTAGTCCGGGTCGACGTCTTAGAGATTGACCTAGTCTATAGTCTAAGTACCAACAGGCCGACTCATACAAACCCAGTAGGGTTGTATCGGGCCTACTTGATACTCTCGATCGAAATTGCTAAAAGCTACAACTTTGTGTGAACACCGCGTACTACAGCTTCACACGAAGAAGCCTTTCCTAAGGCTGGAATACTACTTAGTCTTTCCTAAGGCTGACATAATACACGTGTTTTCGAAAATACTCGCATAACGAAACCGAGTGATCCTATCGAGACCAGATGTGAAAACCTAAAACTCTCGATGAGATCGCTCACTCAGCACATTTTTCTAGCTCGAGAACCTTTCATCGAGTTAGGAGTGACATCCACATCTCGACGAAAGTCTCCATTTCGAAATCTAGTGGAACTCACGAATTTATTCGAAGAGCATAACCACAATTAGGAACGAAACTGTTAAGACAGGGGTGAAACCCATACCTTAATATGTCGTTCCACTCTCTAAATCGGTTTCCAAAAAGCTCTCACCAGGGACTCGAATATCACAATAACTCAAGCCACGCGATGACTAGGAAGACGAATGCCATGAGCTGCATCCCAGTGGAAGCATGAAGTCCTCTAGGTCAACGCGCATGCTCGAACTTGTTAGATATAGTTGGGTTACCTTGGTTAGTCGACGCCTAAACACCCAAGGCACTCTATCATACGACCCGCCAATTTTACAACTAGCTGGAACTTAATTACATGTTGAAACTTTACGCGTTATCGATTTCTCGATTTAACGATTTTCACCACCTGCTTTATAAACGCACAATTCGCACAGCCATCGCAATCTAAAACGCAATCCGAATGTTCGCAACAAAACTAATGCATAATCTATCATCTTCGCTCTCGCTTTTTCACTTCAACGCGTCCTCGCATATTCTAAACCGACCTGTATGTGTATGAATACAAATTACAGTTATATAAATACCTATACATACGTATGAACAACAAGTCAGTGTGTGAGAACTTGGGAAATTTCGTGTCCCCTGTGTGGCTCCTATGTGAAGCCTATTATATTACTTGCAACCAGTTGAACGCGCTCAAATCGCAACGCAAACTCCAAAATCATTATGATCGAATCTCATTCCTAGTATCTTCCTGTCTAGATGCCTTCCAACGATTCTACCTCGAGACGAACAGCTAGGAGGAGAGCCAAACGAAGCGCCAATAAGAGGATTGCATCACTTGTGACCAAAGAAGTGGTAAAGCTTATTCCTCAAATTGCCGCTCGAGTGCACTCTCTCAGCAACTCTCGAGCCTCGGAAGACTCCAAGACGGAAGCGCCGCAATCTGCTTTTCATTACAAGCACTTCAAAGCCTGTGACCCGATGGAATTCACGGGTGAAGGAGGTGTGACTCAACTACTCCAGTGGTTCGATTCTATCGAAGTTACCCTTCGTCAAAGTGGGTGTCCCGATAGTTTCCGTACTACTTGCGCTACCGGAGTATTTCAATCGCAAGCACTCGACTGGTGGAACGCCGAACGTAACAAACGTGGGATCTCCGCAGCTTACACTCTCTCTTGGGATGAGCTGAAAGAGCTCATGAAGAAAGAGTACTGTCCCACTCACGAAACCCAGAAGCTAGAAAACGAATTTTGGGAAATCAAGCAAGACGGAGGTGACAACGCTGGCTACACCGCAAGGTTCAAACAGCTTAGCATAATCTGCCCGAGCCAAATCAACACTTCAGAAAAAGCCATTTCGAAGTATATTCGCGGCTTACCTGAGTGTGTGGGTGATTTTGTCGAAGCTACAAGACCTGCTACTATCGAAGAAACCTACCGCTTAGCCGCAGAAATCAACAACAAACGACTCATGGAAGGATTATTCTCAAGGAATCCTGTCAAGCAAGCTCATCAAGCCATCGCCATTAATCCTTCAGGCGAACATGTCGACGATTCTTCTGATGAATCTACTGACGAATCTTCTGACAAATCTGCTGGCGATTCTTCTAACGAATCTGCTAACGATTCTTTGGACAAATCTGCTACCGATTCTTCTGACAAATCTGCCGACGGATCTTCCGACAAATCAGCCAAAGAATCTGCAAGTGAGTCCTCAGACGAATCCTCCAACGACGACACCTCTTCGCAAGACACCGACAAACCCAACCGCAAATGAAAGACTTCAAGCCCGAGCTCATCAACAACCGAACCGCTGCAACCGAAACCTCTTCGAACAGTTCCGATGTTTCCAAAACGAGCCTACACTGGAGCTCATCCTCAGTGTTACTCGTGTACCTATCATCATCCAGTTGGGGCTGACTGTCGCTATTGCAATAACTGCGATCGTTACGGTCACTTTACCCACGACTGCCGTATAGACCCGCGAACTTGAGTATAACAACCACAGCTCCAGCAAAAGTCTTCGGCAGCAAACACCTAGCAAGCGTAGGATAAAGTTGTAATGATACGATTTTCGACGTTAATTTCTAAGTTTTGAACCTACTCTATTACTCGATGTTGGCACTATTTGTAACGTTAACTCGCTTTCGTCCCCTCTTCACTCTCAAATCGTCGCACTTAGACTAGATTCACACACATACTATATACTATATCACGAAATAATGTGTTTTACCCTCACTACACTCTTAGAACGAGGTACGATAAACGTGCAAGGAATGATTAATCACGGGTGCACACGGGATTATTTGGGTCGGTGCACGGAGATCGTAGTGAATTCTAAGGTGCCATAAGCGTTTTGACAAAAGGTGACACCAAATCACGGGATGAAAGTAGTAGGGGTCAAGCAAGGTGTGCTTTATTATACTACCAAAGTTCCGTGAAGAAAGTGCCACGTGGAGTTGAACGTTATTAGACCTATTATACTATTGTGATTATTTTCAACACACTACACTCAATCGCAAGGCGTAACAACTAAATCGCATCATCGTGAGACTTAACGCAGGTCTGCAAACGCAGTGCAATCGCCTCATCGATGGACTCCAAGAGTCTACCTCGCAAGGCCATTGTATCGACGCAAGACTGGTCGTAAGTCTGTCGTGATCAATCTCATCAAGCACATTAACGCTCATGATGTTGCCGGGTGAGGACCTATTCTACCCTCCTCGAAAACCGTGATACGTCGAAACGTAACGTTAAGCTTATTCGACACAAAAACTCGACTAATCGCAATCGCTTATTATGTGAATCTCCATCGCTTATTATGTGAATCTATATCGCTTGTTGTGTATCAATCTATCGCTATCGCCTACCGTTATCCGTGATATTTGTGTGAAGTTGGCACACATGACCTCGCTTCACGAGATGACGCTCATATGGTTAAAGCAAGGCGTTTTAGTCATATCAGCGGCCTTTCGTGGAAAAAGGCCATGTGGGGTCTAATGTTAGTTAAATTCTATGGTGTTAATCAATCAAATCGAACCGCATAAATCGCGTATACCTCTATCGATTGCAATGCAACAACTGCCGATTATCGTAATTCGCTATCGCCGCCGTCATTACTGGTGTTGTGTTGTGTTATTCGCTTAATCGCTTAACGCTTATCATGTGTAGTCTACCACTTATTCGTGTATCGCGTACCGCTTATCGCTCGTTTGGTATTCATTGCAGTCTGTGTGGTATTAGTACACATGACACCGCTTCACGAGGCAAACCTAACCTTGTTAAACATAGTGTTTCGTCATGTTAGCAAACTCTCGTGGAAACGTGCCATGTGGGTGTAATGTGGAATCAAATCGAAAACACGCTAATCGCTTATCGCTTATCGCTCGACGCCTACCCAGACACGACACATAAATGTTTTGTGTCATCAGGCTACTAGCGCACGCTGTTGTAGCTATGTTCGTAATTTAACTCGCCGGCTTAACCTATTCGATTCTATCTTATACTCGGTCTGACCTTCTATCGATTGGACCGAGTGAGCGCAATTATATCCGTGTCGTATCGGCACACATGACACCGCCTCACGGAACGGAAGTAATACGGGAGAAACATGGTGGATACGCTGCTGGTACTTCCTATATATAAATGTTTTAATCATATTAACGAACTTCCGTGGGAAGGTGCCAAGTGGGGCTCGATGCTAAACTGTCTTCTTCAAACGGTTAAAACTAATTTTGTTTATAAAACTTTTATTAAAACCATGGGACAAGTGAAACTCCTCACAACGTGGAGGTAACATCGAACCAGCTTAACTCCATGTCCAAGAGGAACCTTCATGAGCCCAATTTTTCCTTAAACCTTTTTGCAATATCGAAAACGAGACTTTCTTGAGACGTCGGTTTGACATCAAGTTCAGCTTGAACCCATGCCTTAGGAGAAGTTTCCGTAACCTCAGTTTTCATTTTCGAATTTCTTAAAATGTTTACAAGCTGAACTTCCTTGCAACATTGGTTAACAATCGACTCAGTTGACCTTATGTTAAAAGGAAATTTCCTAGATTTCCATCCAAAATTCCTCTTGAATACCTAAAACGAACGCTTCTTGCAACGATAGTTAACGACCAACTCAGTTAATCCCACGTCATGAGAGACCTTTCAAGTTCTTTAAAATTTCAATCGCATCGAACTAACGAATTCTTCAAGACTCGAGGTACTTTGGAACGCCAACTCGTGAGATATTACTTCCGTCTTTACGTCGCCTCCTCGGTACCGCAATCGATCCCTCTTAGTCGAAATTCTCTCGCCGGTCAACTCACAGTCAACTCACTCGCTGTATCGCTACTGATGCAGGGTCAACTCTTTAAAAGTCTACCTGTTGGATTAATTTCGGGACGAAATTTGTTGGTGCACTGAATGTCTGTTGATTACATCATTATCAAGTCTTGTGTCTAGGATTGTTTTAAATGATCATGTATTAGGGTTTAAGTTAGGGTTTTTATGTTGAAACACATGATTTCGCTTGAAGAGGGTTTGTGTTAGCTTGAAGCGAAATCAGAACAAGAGATTTCGCTTCAGACATCCTCAAGCGAAATCTAGTGCCTTATATATAGGTGGTTAGTTCCTTGAAGGGAGATAACGAGGTCATTGTATGTGTGACGAAGTGCTGACGGATTTGTATCAGAAAACCTTGTACAAGCACTCAAATCAATCAGAAAAGAAAGATTAAAAGGATTAGAGCTGTTATGACTTAGTTTACTTTGTTTCCGCCTCTGTAAACTGAGATGAACTGCCTTGACTGACATTTTAGGGTCATACAACGGTCCAACAAGTGGTATCAGAGCTCAGGACGAGGAGTTCATACCATAACAGCGGATTATCTTCTTTCTACTCACTTCTTTTTACATTTTTCAGATCTGAACTATTTCCAACGGTCAAAATGGTCTAATTTCAGAGTATAACGTGTAAAACTGAGTTTTAACAAAGCCTACAAAGTTTCGGATTAATATTCAGCTTAAAAAGTGGTAAAATTGACCTAGAACTAGATTTCGCTTGAAAGGTGTTCGAGTTTATAAGTTGATTTCGCTTCAAATCTACTATTTGGACTGGTTCGCTTGAAAATCTGCTGAAGCGAAATAGTGTTGTTTGATTTCGCTTGAAGGGCTGTTTTTCTTGAAGCGAAATAGAGCTGTTGGATTTCGCTTGAGAGCCTAATTCGGTTGAAGCGAAATAGTTGGGTTCGCTTGAAACTGTTTGGTTTGTAAATTGTGTTGTTGAAGCGAAATAGAGGTTTTCGCTTGAAATAGAGTTGTTAGCTGATTTCGCTTGAAAGCTGTTTATTTCAAGTATTTCGCTTGAACTATTAATTTTTCAAAAACTAAAAATTTTTTCTAAGTGTTTGATAATCTTGCAGGTACGATCAAGATGGATGATATTTTCATGAATCCTTTCAGTGACATGTACGCATTCGCTGGAGATTCCGGAAACAACGAAACTTCTTCAAGTGATGCAAACAAAAGTCCACCGAAAGAAAGAAAGAAAGAAGCTTGGGAGTCCGAAAGCGCATTTGGAACATTTAACAAACCTCCTAAGCTGATGGCTATAGAAGATTATAGCAGATGGGCAACAAAATTCGAAGATTGGTTGATGGCATTTGCTTTTCCTAGCTGGAAAAGTATGAAGAATGGTTTTGAACAAGGAAAGAAAAATGGTGAAGCATTAAGATCAACTGAAGAGATTGACAATTTTGTGGCTGAGCAAAAATGTGTGGCATTATTGTTTCAGTCGGTGCGTGAAGACATCATTTCACTGATTGATTACTCAAATTCTAAAGACTTATGGGAAAAACTTGAAAAAAAGTGTCTTGGAAGCAAAGAGATTGTAAAAAATAAAAGGAAACTTCTTAGGAAAGAGTTTGATATGTTTGGTTGTCTTAAAAATGAATCGGTGTGTAAAATGATTGAAAGGTTTGGTCATCTGAAGTTGGAATTAGCAAGACATGATATCAAATATTCTGATGAGGAGCAAGTAGACAAGTTGTTCGATGCATTGCCAGACGAGATGGAGTGGAGATATTATGTTCTCATGCTTAAGAACACTATTTCTTCTGATTTGTTGAAACCAGATTTGGTGATTGAGAAACTGGAAAGTCATGAACTGGAATTGAAGAAGACGTACAAAGTTAATCATTCATCTTATCAACAAAATCTGGATTTATACTATCCAAAGAGCATGATGCCAAAAGCTACTTCTCCAAAGACTGCATTTTCTGCTGAAAATGTGTCGACAGTCGGCAAAGAAAGTCAAAGTGGTCAAAGCAGTGGAAGTCATAGTGGTTATCACAGTGGATCTACGTCTTCTGCAAATCATTCTGATGCGAAGTTTTCTTGCAATATCGCTATAGATCTGAAGAACGCACAGAATTTTGATGCAGAGTCGGCCAAGCAACAAATGGTCTTTCTAGCGTCTGTTTTGGAATCCTACGAAGGATTGGTAGCTGGAAAAATCGGGAATACAAATCTGACGAAAGAAGACTACGATCAGATAGACCCTGAAGAAATGGAGCTTATCGATATTCGTTGGGCAATGGCAAGTGCAGTTCGACGTGCACAACGCTTCATGGAGATTACAGGGAGAAAAACGATCGGTGGTCCGTCTACTAAGTTGGGGTTCAATAAATCGAAGGTGACTTGCTTCAAGTGTAAGCAGAAGGGTCATTTTAAGAGAGAATGCCGAAACGCGTATGCTGATGAATCGGAGAATCCTTTTCGAGATGATTATTACAAAAAGGCAATCTACCATCAGAATAAATCCGAGCCGCCTAGATTGAAGCAGTCTGAAGATAACAGAGACAAATCAAGGGCTCTTGCTGTGATTTATGATGATGAGGGGTATGATTGGAGTAAGGAAGTTCTACCGGAAGAAGATGCGGTTGGTTACGCATTTATGGCAAGCAATGATGAACCTAAGCCATGGAAAGATGATCGTACTGAAGAACAGAAATATAAATACCGGAAGATGACTGCTGAAACAAAGATTATTAGACTTTCTGGTATCTTTCTGGAAGCTAGAAGAGCAAACAGATGGGATCCAGATAGAGAGTGCTATCTTGATAGATATGGCAACATTGCAATTGATGACAAAACGATTGATATCGAAGCCATCATCAAGGAGTACCAAGAAGAAGATGAATATTGGCAGCACAAGTGGTGGGGAACACCAACTTCGAAAATGATTGAAGAAGCGAAAGAGAAAGAGAGAAAAGAGAAAGAGGAGAAAGAGAAGAAGGAAAAGCAGGTTGATACAGGCATAATTGATACTACGCAAGAGTTGACAGCTGAGAACCTGGGAGTGATGGCTGACAAAGTGCTAGCTGCAAAAGCACTTGAGGTAGATCCTAATTCTGTCACTGAGTCAAAGGGATCGGTCAGTCAAAGTGTGTCAACAAATGCGTCAGGTAAAAAAATTGATGGGAATGCTGACTGCAAAAATTGCACCAAACAATGCAATTTTTGTAGCACTGTCACGTATCTTAACAATGAGAAAATTCAGAATCTGACAACAAAGGTTAGAAATGTTGAAAATCAGATTCTCGATCGTGACAAAAGTGTAAGAGCTTCAACTGAACGGAACAAAGAATTAACGGTTCAAATTGAAAATAATAAAAAGGAACATGAGAAACTAAAATCTGAAAATGAAAAATTAATTCTTGAAAACCGTCAAATTTCTGAAAAATTTGAGAAATTGAAAAGCATTGTCAAAGATAGTGATGATCGAAATGGCAAAACTTTTAAAGAAAATGAACATCTAAGAGCTGTTTTGAGATTAAAAGAAGAATCGATTAATGAACAACTGGATCAAATTGCTAAATTGAAAATTAAAGTTCAAGAAGCTGAAATTGAGAATGAACGAATCCAGTTGAAGCTTAACAGCTATAAATCGGCAAGCTTTGTTTTGCAGCATATTGTTCCTAAACCTATAGGGAAAAACAAAGATGGCGAGGATGTGTTTTCTGATGGAACGGGTATAGGTTTTCACAAAGTTCCACCTCCAATTTTAGACAACTACACGAAAAAGCAGTCTAGTTTGGTGGAAATTGAGGAAGAAAGTGAAGTTAAACTTCCTGAAAACATTGATGTCACGTTTACATCTTCCAATGAAGAGGGTGTCCAAAGTGATGTGGTGAAAAGTGTGGTAGACAAAGTGCTTAAACCGGATTGTGACACTTCTGAGGAGGATGGGTGTTTTTTTGATAAATACATTCCGAAACAAAAGTCCAAGAACAACTTAGATGAAGAATCAAACCTTTTCATGTACAAGATGATGGGTTCGGATAAGTTGTTTTCGGATTCAGAGTTTCCAATAGAGAATGTTAACATGAACAAATTGACAAATGTTTTCAAACTCGTTGAAGTCGAGTTGTCAGCTGTGAACAATCTGAGTCGAAAGAAAGACAGGGTTTATAACAAGAAAACTGTTTATTCACCACGTTTTTACAATAACAATCGAAACAATTGGTCGGGTGATTATCGGGGTGGTAATAGTTATCGGAAGAACAGTTTTCAAAACAAGCGGTTTACTGAAAAGAAGGTGTTTGTGAATGGTTCACGGTTACTTTCTGATGAGAAAAATGAATTTTTTTCAAAATCAAACGAAGAGTTCTTTGAGAAGAGAGCTTCACAGGCTCAGTCTGAAGGCATGAGTCGAGAAGCTGATACTCGTACTTGTTTTAGATGTGAACAAGTTGGTCATATTGCACGAAAGTGTACATATGTGAAGCCTAAGACTGAAGCTGTAAAGGTCCAACAAAAGAAGGTTGATGGGAAGGGTAAATCACCTATGTATGTTGAGAAGAAAGTGGTTGAGAAGCAAAACGTTAAAATCAACAATGTAAAAGCAAAAAATGAACCTGTAAAGAAATTGGTAACTCAAAATGACAAGTTTTATAAACGGGTTGCATTAACTGAACAAATTTGGAAACCAAAAGGTGAAATGAAAAGTTCAACTTCTGAAGTGAAAAAGGCTGAAGAATCAATTTCGGTTGATTATGATGCAAATTTTCCGCCTTTGAAGGCTAAAAATTTCAAAATTCAAATTGCAAGAGTCAAGGCTACACCTAAGGCTGATGAGGCCTGGGTGGACACCATGTTTGAATAAGTAGTTTGAATTGCCGGAGCTTCCTGGATCGCGAAGCATGAATCGGCATTTTTTTCTTGAAGTTGTTTAAATTGTAGTTTGTTATGTGCAGGATCTTCCACAACTAATATCCAGATGGATTATGGATAGTGGTGCATCTCGACATATGACAGGGAAGACCGCATTGCTGTATGATGTGAGAAACATTAATGGTGGTTATGTGGGATTTGCTGGTCATGAAGGTGGTCGAATTGTTGGTGAAGGAACGTTATCCAATGGGATTGTGACGTTTGAGAGAGTTAACTACATCACTGAACTGGAGAACAATCTGCTTAGTATCTCGCAGATTTGTGACAATCAGTATACTACTCACTTCACTGATAAAGAGTGTTTGATTTTGAAACCTGGTTTTGTTATCCCTGACGAATGGATTATTATGAGGGCACCTAGAGTAAACGATTTATATGTGTTAGACATGTCTGTAGCAACTACAACTACTGGTCAAGCACATTGTTTTGTGTCTAGAGCAACTGAGAAAGAATCCAGATTGTGGCACCGCAAGATGGGGCATATTCACCTAAGGAAGATGAATCATTTGGTGCATAATGATTTGGTATTGGGAGTTAATATCAAAGGTTTTCATCTGGAAGGGGAGTGCATTAGCTGTATCAAAGGCAAGCAGAAGAAAAAGTCACACCCTACAAAGCAAGTCAATTCAGTTTCAAGACCTCTGGAAAGACTTCACATGGATTTGTTTGGTCCAGTGAATGTTAAAAGTGTTACAGGAGATTACTATTGTTTGGTTGTTACTGATGATTATTCCAGATTTTCGTGGGTTTCTTTCTTGAAGACAAAAGATGAAACATTTGACAGTTTGATGGGGCTGTTTAGGAAGATAGAGAATTTGTACCAAAGACGTATCAAGAAAATTCGAAGTGATAATGGTACTGAATTCAAGAACAGCAAGATGGAAGAATTTTGTGATGAAAGAGGTATTTTGCATGAGTTTAGTGCTCCGTACACTCCGCAGCAGAATGGAGTCGCAGAACGCAAAAACCGGACGCTAATCGAGACGGCTAGAACTATGCTTGCAGATTCAAAGTTACCGATTAATTTTTGGGCTGAAGCTGTTTCTGCCGCATGCTATACGCTCAACAGGGTTCTTACTGTCAAGAAGTTCAACAAAACATGCTTTGAGCTAATCAATAATCGCAAACCGAATTTGAAGTATCTAGAACCGTTCGGGTCACCTTGTACGGTTATAGAGCCTTTTGGGAAGTTTGGTCCGAAGTGCATTGAGGGTTATACAATGCCGCCGCAGAATCCTGGTGATTCATGGCGTTATCATTATGACAAACTTTGGGATTCGTTTGACATGAGAGAAGAATCAGAGGATGAAGAAGATTTCTTTGATGAGTTGGATATTTTGCGTGAATATGAGTCGCAGTTAAGGTTCCCAGCTGAGTATTCGAGAAGATCACGGGAAACTTCAAATGACGATGAAGCAGGTCCAAGTAATGCTGGTGAACATGATGATGTCCAACAGGATGAAGTTGCTCAGGATAATCAGTTGGTTCAGAATGATAATCTAGAAGCTGAAAACATGCCAGTTTTTTATCATGGTGATTCAGATTCTGAGGGGGAGCAAATTCAGATTTCAAGTCAAACAAACCAAGTTGGTGAACAAGATGCAGAACAGAATGTTACTAATCTGGAGGGAAATGTAGATGTTCAAAGTGAAGTGATGCCGCGAACTTTTTCATATCATCCAGAGGAATTGATCATAGGAGAATTACAAGCTGGAGTTCGCACTCGAAATCAGATTGATAAAGGGCTTACTTGTTTTTACACAAAAGTTGCTCCTTTGCAAACTGAATTTTCTTTGAGTTGTTTTATCTCACAGGTTGAGCCAAGAACTTACAAAGAGGCGCTTACTGAAGACTCTTGGGTCAATGCTATGCAGGAGGAACTTAGTCAATTCGAGAAATTGGGGGTGTGGAAGTTAGTTGATTTGCCGGATGGTCAAAGGAAAATTAACACTAAGTGGGTGTTTAAGTGTAAGAGGGACGATAGAGGAGTTGTCATAAGGAACAAAGCTCGACTCGTTGTTCAGGGCTTTAGTCAACAGGAGGGGATTGATTTTACCGAAGTTTATGCTCCTGTAGCACGACTAGAGGCGATCAGAATTTTCCTAGCATTTGCGTCTTGGAAGAACTTCAAAGTTTATCAGTTGGATGTTAAATCGGCGTTTCTTTATGGGAAGGTTAAAGAGGAGGTTTATGTCGGTCAGCCGCCGGGCTTTACCGATCCAATCCACAAAAACAAGGTCTACTTATTGGACAAAGCGCTGTATGGTTTACACCAGGCCCCGAGAGCCTGGTACGAGACTTTGTCTCAACACCTACTAGCCAACAAGTTCATTCGTGGAAAAGTGGATGCCACTCTCTTCACTAAGGAGGTCGATGGTCATCTTCTGATAGTTCAGATTTATGTGGACGATATAATTTTTGGGTCAACAAATGAAAATCTATGCAAAGATTTTGAATCAGTGATGAAGCAGAAGTTTGAAATGTCATCAATGGGGGAGATGAAATTCTTTCTGGGATTACAAGTTGAACAACTTCCTGAGGGAATTTTCATTCATCAGTCAAAGTATGTTCATGATATTCTAGAGAAATTTGGGATGTCAAGTTCTACTCCAGCTGCTACCCCACTTGCAACAAATCATGGGATTCACCCAGATCTCACCGGAGACAGGGCTGATGAAACTTTTTATCGATCCATGATAGGTTCTTTAATGTACCTAACTGCTTCACGTCCTGATATCATGTACCTAACGTGCCTCGCAGCAAGATTTCAGTCTAACCCAAGAGCATCGCACATGATTATTGTGAAGAGGATATTGCGCTACCTGAAAGGAACTCCTTCATTGGGGTTGTGGTATCCTAGACAAGGCGATTTTACGCTCGAAGGGTATTCCGATTCGGATTTCGGATGCTGCAAAGTCAATTCAAAATCAACAACTGCAGGATGCCAGTTCTTTGGTCCTAGATTGGTTACCTGGCAGTGTAAGAAACAAACGTCTGTGGCGTTATCTACATGTGAAGCGGAGTATGTTTCTGCTAGCAGTTGCTGCTCTCAGATCTTGTGGATACAGCAACAGATGCGCGACTACGGTTTGCAGTTTCTTAACACACCTCTTTTTGTTGATAATGAGGCTGCAATAAATATAACTAAAAATCCAGTACATCACGCTAAAACTAAACACATAGAAATTCGTCATCACTTTATTCGTGATTGCTTTGAGAAAAAGTTGATACGAATTGAGAAAATCCACACAGACGAACAGAAAGCTGATTTACATACCAAAGCTTTTGATAAAAATCGGTTTAAATATTTGTTAAAACTGAATGGTATGAAGCTTCTGTCGGTGTCGGATGGCATAATTGGCGTTGATGAGGGTACTGTTGCGGATGAAGACGAGAAACAATCTGCAATGGTTTGTCGCATTTTTACTTGTTTTGGTATTTAGGGGGAGTAGATGTTTGTACATAGTTTATTTTCTGAAAATACAAAAACAGTAAAAAATGCAAAAATACAAAAACATGATAAAATCTGAAAAAGAGCTTGTGTATATGGGAAAATGATAGTACATCGGCTAGACGATCACAGTATGCTAAAGATTTGGAATGTTTAAAAGAGTTAAACAATCTTACTGATGATGTGTCGATAGGTTTTCATACATTTAGTAGATTTATTCGGGATATAAACCTAAATTCAAACTTGTGAATTTGTGGGGAACACTACTTGGATATATAGGTAACCCCTGAAATTTCGTTTGAAAGGTTTCGTAATCTGATATACTAGGTCTTTATACTCTATGATGTCTGGGGTATTATTCCGGGACTTCTGCTGAACGGTAGTTCTGACCTAGTCCCTGGCTAATACTTGCTTAAATGCTTGAAACACAGCATTAAACCCTCAGCATGCTGAAACAATAAAATTGATATATGCTGCTGTTGTAAGCAAAAAGATCCTCTAAAGGGGACACACCTAAAAGTCGAAGCTGATATCTCTCTGCGTATACGGAAGTATCGATCTGAGATCCCTCGGCCCTCGCATACCTAAATTATATACAGATATCATTGTAGTATTCTTACCTGTAAGACTGATTATTGAGATTCTGGATACGGGAGTATATTCAAGAGGTGGGACACATGAATGATCTAAGTTCTTAATTCATCTAAATCGTATCCTGAATAGATTGAAATTTGTGTGGAAATTTAAGATGGATCAGTATATCGACAATCGAGGTAAATTGTTTAAATCTGAGTATGAAATGTAGCTTAACGATACTTGTGATTTGTCTGAGTAGCTGATATGATTCCCTGACACGCTCATTAAAAATAAGTTTGTAAATAGTTTATTTTGTTTAAATTTCTGCAATTTAAGTTTCTTGTATTTCATTTCTTAGTTTAGATCACTTTATAAAATCCAAAAAGATTTTATTTCTGCTTTATTTTAGACAAACCAAAGTGGAGAGTTGATTATTGGATTCTCAGATGTTTGAAGCAGATGCAGGAGATTCTGAGCTGAAGAATGAGGAGAGCTTACTTTGAAGAAGTTTTGATTTGTTTTGAAATGACAAAAACAAGTTCATTAACTTGATACTCGTTATTTTCATAAAAAGTTTGAAAATGTTGTTTTTAAAATCAGTTTGATTCGTCAAAAGATCAACCAAGGTCATTAATTTGGACTTGGTAGATTAATTGAGTAATCAGGGTCATTAACTTGAACTTGAATACTTGAGTGGATTGTTAAAGCTGATTGAATTTGTGTTTTATTGTTGAAAAGGTAGAATAGTCATGTTTGTTGGTTGAGTAACAGGATTGGACTTCATTATTTCCAACGGAAGTTTATTGACAAAGCTTGAACCAGATATCCCAGATTCTAGCATATTGAGAGGGGGAGTCTGTGAAAGGGGGAGTCTGGATCAACAGTCAAAGGGAAGATTGAAGTTTAAAGTTTAAAGATTGAAGTTAAAGATTGATGAGAGTTTTTACAATGTTTGAAGATTGTGAAAGACAAAGACTTGAAGCCAAAGACTTCATCAACATCCAAGGGGGAGTCTGTTGGTGCACTGAATGTCTGTTGATTACATCATTATCAAGTCTTGTGTCTAGGATTGTTTTAAATGATCATGTATTAGGGTTTAAGTTAGGGTTTTTATGTTGAAACACATGATTTCGCTTGAAGAGGGTTTGTGTTAGCTTGAAGCGAAATCAGAACAAGAGATTTCGCTTCAGACATCCTCAAGCGAAATCTAGTGCCTTATATATAGGTGGTTAGTTCCTTGAAGGGAGATAACGAGGTCATTGTATGTGTGACGAAGTGCTGACGGATTTGTATCAGAAAACCTTGTACAAGCACTCAAATCAATCAGAAAAGAAAGATTAAAAGGATTAGAGCTGTTATGACTTAGTTTACTTTGTTTCCGCCTCTGTAAACTGAGATGAACTGCCTTGACTGACATTTTAGGGTCATACAACGGTCCAACAAAATTTCCTAAAGCAGGGGAGACTGTAACAACCCGCATTTTCGTGCGTTGTTACTACTCGATAAACTCGTTACGCCTAGCACCAGAGATTCGGATCATAATGTAACTATACTACATACATCGCTATTCGAAGGATAATGGCATATTTTCGCAATACATTATCACTATATCATCATCGAAAACACTAACACTCACGATGACATTGAGTGAGGACCTATTCTACCCTCCTCGGTGGCCGTGATGTGTCATAGCGCAGACAATTAACGCTAACAAAGACTCTCGGGTGAGTGCTATAACTCCAGTCGTCGTGACGATGATGACAGTACGAGTGAATGGTACCCCGTCAGTCATTGCGGCACAAAACACAATAACATTCACGATGACATCGAGAAAGGACCTATACTACCCTATTTGATGGCCGTGAAACGTCGCTGATAATCGCATATTCGAATCGAAAACCGATTGTTATATCGAAACTTTGGAATATGGATACGTAAATACGACCCTTAGTGATATATATACATATATAATAATAATAATATAAATCAACTATAGAAAGCACGTACTTCAAAAACTATCAAAATGATCGAAAACGGAGAAACTCACCGCGCCGGAGTGGCCATCCGGACGGATGAGCCATCCGAACGGATGGGCTATCCGAACGGATGGGCCATCCGAACGAATGGCCATTCGACCCAGTAAATCCCTTCTCCATTTTTGCCTATAAATAGCATGTCACATCACTGTTCAAGTGATGTGACAGCTCCCACACGACCAGACACGCTTCAAGACCCTTTTCTCTCGATTCCTCGCGATTCCGGTAAGATTTCAATCTAGAAACTTATACTTCTATGATCTACACTCAACTCTACATCATTCTATCTTCTAAAACTCAATTTCTAACCGTGAAATCTGCTAATTTGAGGTGTTCTAAGGTGATGTCACCAAGAGTTCTTATGAACTTCAAGTTGTGACCTCATCCCACCATAAACGAATCAGATCTGGGTGATTTCCACTTGTTTTGATAACAAATCTCACCTAAATCTGTGTATTTAACCAAGGAACCGTGCGATTTCGAGTTAAGCATGAGAAACCGTCAAGAACGGCCGGATCTGATGGAACGGGGTGATTCTCGGCCGTCAGAACGGGTCGGAACTGATGGGATTTCAATTGCTAACACGAAGTTTCACTATCCCAGTAAAACCGCACATATTTCTTCCGAAAACACTCGAAAACAGTTGATCGGGACGCTGAAACAGACGTGTTATCCGACTGGACAACATGTCATCCGAACGGACCACATGCCATCCGATCGGATAGCATGTCCTCCGATCGGATGACTAACATTCGACCCAGTCAACTTCCATTCGATCGAATGGCAATTCGAACCAATCAACCGTTATGCGATCGAATGGCAATTCGAACCAATCAACCGTATTCGATCGAATGGCATTTCGAACCAATCAACAGTTATTCGATCGAATGGCAATTCGACCCAATCAACAGTTATTCGATCGAATGGCAATTCGAACCAATCAACAGTTATCCGATCGGATGACAGCCATCCGATCCAAGCCAACAGTCATCCGACCGGATGATCACCATCCGACTGGAAAACTACCATTTTTATGTTATTCTCGCTTAACCGTACATCGTTTACTATATCCTTCAATGATTCAACGTAGACGCACTTGCAACCGATCCAATCAAGTTGTATTCTCGCTAAATACGCACTGTGAGTATACTTGACCCCCTTTTAATCGCACTTTGGGTGTAACATACGTTTCTAACAAATCGAACTTATCAAAAAAATTATTCAATTAATCGAATTATCACTTGCGAATAACTATTATGCATAGATATACGTGATACTAGTTGCATATGTGCTAGGGCTTATACTCGCGACGTCCCACCATGACTAGTATAGTACTATTGCGCCCGACGGGGTCTAGTTTGCCATCGCATATTCGAGCATCGAGGACTTAGTTGGTAGTATCAGCTTTGTGAGTGTATATGTCGTGTGTTACGTTTATGCATGTGGAAATTCGCTACACTTTTAATCTATTATGCTATTACATATCAAACCTGTATACTCGCCAATACTTTTGTATTGACAAATATTTTAACGTATGTTGCAGGTTAGATCGCAGACTATATCAAACCAAGCTAGGAGGTTTAGAAACTCAACTAAAATCTAGGTTGTCGGATTTGTATTGTTCGAGAGGACAAGAAATCTGTGATAACTTATGTGATTGTATTATTTGTTAGTATGGGATAACGAATGTATTAAATATTATCACAATACAGTTTTTATGGTTTCTCTTGAGCAATCTGATTCGACCAGTGCCGCGCCCCGATGATTCCGCCATCGGTTGGGGTGTGACAGCACGAAAGTAATAAGTAGGCACATGTGTTTCACCCCAAGACAGTTGAAAACAGTAAAAGAGGGGTCTATGTAATCACTTGAGATTGCCTAGAAGTCCTTGAGTAACAACCAAACAATGCTAGAGATCACGGAAATCAAACGGCACCTAATATAGGTAACTATGTTAATAAACCGGACCTAAATCGGAGGATCGGATAGAATGAGGGTTCGTAAACCAAACGAGTATGGGAACTCATGTAATATGGTTTAACAAAGCCTACATACTAAAATAAAACCTAACCTAAGTGCTTACGACCCATTACGACCCGTTTAGGTAGCTTATGCTACTTTAACGCGTCGTTCGCGTAGAACGCGTTCGGGACGCCAAACTAGTCCTATGATAAGTAAAATATGCCTTAACATGTCTAATATTGTTGCTAAATCAGTTTAGATATCAAAAATTGTGTTACATATGCTAAAAATGACTTTTGGCGTAAAAAGGGCATTTTGGTAATTTACCTAAGGCATATAAACTACATATCATACAACTAACTAAACGTCGTGACCATAAGGTATAACCTCGGAAGGTTATTCCCTATACAACTATGTTCACCTAATGTGTTTGGTTGGATCCTAAAGATCGACCAAACGGGTCGGGTTCGAAAGTATAAGCGATTGTTTAGATCGCTTACCTTACGACCCTATATAAGCATTAAAACTATAAGTGACGAGCTAAACATGTTAGGACATGTTTAACGAGGTTAGAAAACAAGTTTGGTATCAAAACAAACGGTTTTGATACCTAAAAGTAGTTTGGTTACAAAATACGCAAAAATACGCATTTTGGCCGAAACTACGACTCGTCACTGAGCCTAGATAACGTGGTAATCAGTAGTTATAGTCACAAGGGACTATAACCATCGTGATTACGCTCACGTTGTGAAGTTCAACCGAACCTCGTGTTGACCATAAATTGGTCAATGCAGAAAACGCTAAAAGAACGAAAGAGGACTTACAACGGGTCCAAGAACGGAAGTTTTTATCCGAATATTCTCAGGTATGAAGTGTTAAACACATCAACTTAGAGAACAAATTCAGATTCAAAGTTGTGGGTTTTGAGTTGTGAACTTGAGGGGTATTTATAGGATTTCTAGGACCGTTAAGATCGTTCCTCGAAAACCGTGCTTCAATCTCATCCATACACCTCACGCCCATAGTTTTATAAAACCATTGGAGCCCCTAGTATTGCCCAAAACCATGTGCAAGTGAGATATGAGTTGGAATTGGCTGGAAACAGGCTGGAAACAGCTTCTGCTGATCTGGGACATGCTTACAGACCGTAAGCAGTACCCATACGGTCCGTAAGGACCCTGCAGGTCAGCCATTTTTCGCAAAATGTCAGTTTTGGTCCCTGTGCGCGTATAGTCGTGTTTTGGCACTTCTAACACCCGTCAAACCCACTTTTAAGCTCCATAAGGATGTTAAAGCTTAGGGAAAATGAAATAAGCTCAAAAATATCCCGGATGTCGGTTCGTTTGGCCGTACGATTGCGTTGTTCGGATAATTACGACGGAAGTCGTAACGGACGCGAAAACGATCCAAATTGCGCGATGAATGGATTTTTAACAAGCCAATAACTAAAAAATAATATTTTAATGATTACATAAATTTTTGGATGTCCGGATGTATTCAGAACGTAAGTTATGCGCGAAAATGCAAACTTGTGCACTTTTTGACGCTTTTAGTCCCTGAAAGACCCAAAAGTTTATTTTAGCACACCGAACTCCTCAAAGCCTATTTCTAAGCTATGTAAAGGATATTTATGGTATGTTTAACTTATGGTCATGTTCCGGAATGTCTGTTCCAGTACGAATCGTCATACTTTCGCAGTTTGTCAAATTAAGTCCCTGTAAGCGATCAAACTTGATTTTGCCATACCAAAGCCTTCAAAACTTATTTCTAAGTTATGTAAAGGTTATTTAAGGTATGTTAAGCATATGTTGATGTTCCGGAGTGTTTGTCGCATTAAACTGATTACGTTTACGCACCAGTTTGCATATAACTTTCTAGAAAGCGATGTAGAGCTTAAAATTGAATGAAAATCAAAACATGAAAAATATCAAACATAAACAAACAAACATTGGGATCAAATAACGTTGTTTTATTGATAACTGAACAGTTCACAATGATTACAAGCACAGGTGTCACATGATAGTAGACACCCAGTAGTTTTTTTGTATTTCACAAGAAAGAATCTTAAGAGAATATGAATGTAATATTTATTTACCCTATAATTCAGGGTTTAATGGGTTTAATCTTTCGGGTTCGGGTGCCTTTATATGATTAAGACAAAAAGGGTAAGAAGAAAAATAGAGTTGATGATGAATAAAGGTTCTGAGTTTAACGAAATGAATACGCGAATGGAATGCCCTTGGGTAGTGCAACCATGTTTCCTGCCTTGAGAACACACCTTCAATCAACAAACAACCATCAAAATGTATGCTAGTGCCTCAAAACATTGTCTTTAAACTCGGTGATTTCTCGAATCATGTTCCAGAAGTGATTTCTCGTATTCCACAGCGCCTCGCACCTCAAATTTCCATGTTTGGTGTTTGGAAAGCCCATCATGATTGCCATGCCCCATCAACTTGTCATTTCAGATGTAAATAATCGCAGTAAAGGAACTAATAGAGGGTCTATTAGGAACAATCTGCTTTGTATCATAAAATTTGTAACAAAAAACGACATTTTATTCAATAAAGTTTTTGGTATAGGTCAAAGTGCAATCAAGAAAGTCAAACATAAACTAAATGTCATCTCATGATCAGTACAATAAATTAGGGATAAGCTCGGTACCAAACGATACCAAAAATCCCAAAAAATGGGTAACGGTACCAAAAATACCTGGTACGATACGGTTCGTTACCGGTACGGACCAGAATTTGAAGGTAAAAACTGGTACCGAAAATCGAACCGGTTCGAGAAATTCAGTACTGATTCCGAACCGGTACCTAGTACCATTTGCTCATCCTTGCAATAATTGACAAACCAAAGCTCAATTTAAATAGGATTAGAAACAGACATGGATAGGGTTCTATTATACTGAAAAGTGCATACAATGAAAACAAAGAAATGCAAATAAATATACAAGCTAATTAAGTAATCTAGCTGAAAGGACTAAAAGATGAACCCACTACAAAAATAGTTAACAGTATTATGCTAACACAAGATTGCCTTGAAAATAATAATGTACTGATGTATGCAGCAGCAATCCAGATATTTTAGAAGCCCTATAAAATCAAATCCCAGCAGCAATTGGGTGCTTAAAAGTTATATGAAACTAAGAAGATAAAAAATTCCCAAAAGGGCTTTGTTGAATCTATGAATCACTTGAAATAAACCAGTAACTTCATAAAGACGGTGTTACAAAAGCCAATGACAATGTGGATTACAGAAACTTTTGTTATCAAAACTCAAATTACATCTCTTTTTCGAAGAATGGAAGTACTCGAACCATTTGCCTCATTCAAATGCTTCCGATACAGTTTCAATATTTTAAAGGTCTCCTAATTTGATACTCACTTCCTATCAAATGAAAAGGCTTTGTTTTATAAATAATACTAACAATGTTATTATAGCTGTTAAATTCCTCCACTAATCCCCACTAAACTACCTCTAATCCTACTTCAATTCCAACACTCGTACAAGCTACTAAACCTATCTTTCTCTACACTCTCCGAAATGGAAAGTGTCGAGCTAGCCACTGCACTCACCATTATGGTGCTCATAGCCTTCAACAGTACTGGAACTATGGCTCAGGAGTTTGGGGTCGCACCAGAGACTTCCCCATCAATGTATAGAAATGGAACGGTGTTGCGGGTACCTGCTACTTACAGCCGTTGTGTCTTTCGTTGCTTACCTTTTCTAAACTTGGATCAGTAGCCTTTTCGATCTATTAACTTTTGGCACAATCTGAAACAAGACTTAAAACCAATACAAAAAATAATTTAATTTTGGGTTATTGTGTCTAATCCATTTAATAAACCAGTCATGTTCGAATTCGTCTATTTAACAAGTTTAATTAATTATACAGTGTTCTATTATGACATTTTAACTCATTTCATTTCACAAATCAACTCATCATCAATCCATTTACAATTAAAATCACACACACACACACACACACACACACACACACACACATATATATAATAAGTTCAACCTGCTAACCAGTTTGGCTTTCAGTTTGATTACAAGCGCTTTATACCCCCCCCCCCCAAACTTGTTTAATATGAATGGGTTACACGCATCGTATATAAGCTACATAATTAATAAAGATATTTTTTAACACAAATAAATACATTTGTTCGGTTTCTCTGTCCAACTGGCCTGTGCGGGATATCAACGCCGGGTATGCGTTTGGATCTCGGGTCAGTTTGTGTCTTCCCACTGCCATACAGAGGAATCAACTTTTCCCCTTGTATTAGCGCTTTACAAACCGGACATTCGTGCGATTGCGAATGTATATGGAGCCATTTGTAAAGACATGAATATATATAAAGTTATAAACACAGTCATACCTCGGGTTCCATCCACCTGTATGTTCCGGTTTCTGCCGTCATTACTCCAGATTCAGTCTGCACCCTTGCAACTCCGAAATCAGCAACTTTCACAACCTGTCCAATAAGATTAATTAAACCAAAAATACGAAAATATAAAGAGAAAATAAGGTAACTCTTCCGTCATGCTCATCCATCAAAAGATTGGCGGTTTTCACGTTCCTGTGGATAATATTGTTTTGATGCAGGTAACTCATGCCTTTGGATATATCGATTGCTATCTTCAGTAAGTAACAGAGGAAGCTTAAATGAACCATTTTGCTTGTGCAGAAAGTTGTATATGCTCCCTCGTGCGGCTGCTGGTGCTATTACAAATTATTATATGAACACACTATCATCAATATGATGCCAACATTAACCAACAACTAAAACACTCAAACTCCCAACATTCTGATCAGTGATTTACATGATCATCACAAGCACGAAAAAGATCCCAAACATTATAAGAAACGTGTTCAGAAGGTTATTCTCTTGATGTCCTCACCTAGAATGGATATACTCATGAACATCGTTTCTGAATCCGCGAGCTGCAGCGTTATGGCAGCCGTGCCCGTTGCCTCTGCCTGCGGTCGTGCCCGTTGAGTTTAGCCGCTACGTTTCTGCAGCCGCGCTCTATGTTTCGGCCGCCACGCGCTGTAGCGTTATGGGAGTCGTGTGCTATGGCGTTACGGCACCCGCGCCGTTGCGTTTTAGCGGCAGCCACACCTCTGCGTTTTAGCGGCAGTCGCGCCGCTGCATTTAGCGGCAGCCGCGCCCGCTGAGGCGTCTGGTATTGTTTTTGTAATCATAATCTACAAATAAGCTATTTAAAGAAAAAATTAAAATGGGTAACCAGTGTTTATGGGTCACTTTGACCTGTCACCCGACCTGACCCGACCATCCTACCCAGTGGCGGATCCAAGAATTTTTTCTATGGGTTCACTTTTGTGGTGGTCAAAGTTTTCACAACCATACATTAGAAATTTCTGGATGGGTCGGGTCAGGTCACGGAACTAACAAATTAGGACTTGGAACCATCCGTTGAACCTTTATTATTTATATATTTTTTTCCTTTTTGAACCATGAAGTTTTGTGAACGTATCATACCAATGAAGTCGCTTTAATCATTTTAATACATACTAACAATTTTAAACAAAAATAAAAAATCATTTTTAAGGGCCAGGCCACTCAGTTTGGTTAGTGGCCCTATCTCTATCCTTAATCAAGAGCATTGCACGTGCATCTTAACTTGCACCCTGAAATCAACAATTAATCCATTCAAAACTAAACTAATGACAAATAAAGATGGGCATATGAAGTTAACAGGCCTGCTAAAATGGAGAGCTAGATCATCATAGCCTTCAACATACAAGAAATCACATCTCAGGTGAACCTAATGCCACAATCATCCACTAAACAACTGAAAAAAATCAAAAAATTCGAAAACAAATTAGAAGATTCGTAAAAATATATAGGGTTTACAACCATAAAAACTCAGATATGCAAAGTTTTGCTTGTCATCTCCATCACTCCATTTTCATCTGCAACCAAAAACGTCAAAAATTAACGGTAGCACCTTAGATCTGAGAAAACTTTTAGCAGAAAATAGAAAAAAACCTACCTGATTTCCATCTTCATCCACCGATTGCAACTATACCGAAGCAAACCTATCAGATCCGGGCTTGTCATCTTCCCTAACTATGCTTGTTTCCTGCAAAGTTATTAGAGAAAGAAAAAGTCTTAGATCTGCAAAGTTTTTCTTGCCATCTTCATCTATAATAAATCAACAAAAAATGTCAAAAATTAAGGGTAACCCGGTAGATCTGAGAAAACCCTCGATAGAAAATAGAAAAAACCTACCTGATTTCAACTACACCGAAGCTTCATCTTTCTGATTGACGCAAGAATGTTGTTTGTACCGTTCTTGAATGTAGCAAAAAACTCAGATCTGCAAAGCTTCATCCTTCTGGCTCGTGTATCTCCACCACTCCATCTTCATCTACAACAAAACAACAAAAAACCCTAAAAGTCGATGGTGGTCTGGTAGATCTATGAAAACATTCAGCAAAAAAAAAAAACTACTTGGATCTTTTTTCCACAGACTACAACTACATCGAAGTTTCATCTTTCTGATTTCATAAGAATGTGTGTTTGTACCGGGGGAAGCGGCCTTGCGATTTTAGGGTTTCTGGAAAACAAATGAGAGGGAACGGGGAAGGAAAGATGGGGGTGGATAATGAGGATGAGAATGAAAGTATGAAACCCTAAACGCATTAGGTATCCCGTGTTTATTTGAGTAGAAGGGTATAAGTGGAAAGTGATGTTTTATGGTGCTTAAAAGACTTGTATATCATGCTTTAGGGGTGTTTTAAGGAAATTTCAATGACCTTAAGAAGTCCTTTGGATATGTATATTATATATATATATATATATATATATATATATATAGGAACAAGATCAGGAGAGAACGCCTCAAAGTGTGAGAATGGTGAGAACGATTCTCTGCCACAAGATCTTAGTGGTTTGTGGCTGAGATTGATGCGGTGTTATTTTTGTAAATAATAGGGGCCTTGAAACTAACAGGAGGGTAAAATAGGAAGATCCAAACAAAGGTGCACATGCTAATCACATGTCATTTTCCCCCATCATAAACTTTTTTATACGTGATTATTTTTCGAAAAAAATTACACTATAAAACTCAGCGTTTTTTATCTATCCAACAAGTATACTATTAATATACTTTTCGACAAAAAATTAACTGGGTTTTATGGCGTTTTTCTGAACTGATTGTCTTATGGCGTTTTAGACTAGGTCTTTTCATGGCGTTTTTCTGAACTAGGTGTTTTTATGGCGTTTTCAACTGAGTTTTTATTGCGTTTTTCTGAACTGGGTGTTTTATGGCGTTATTATGATTTTTATGAGCTTAAAAATATTAATTTAGGCGGTTAGACACATAAACTGCCAAAACTGGTTTTTATGGCGTTTTAAATTATAGCTCAAAAAATGGTTTTTTTGAGCTATTGCAAATTATAGCTCAAAAAATAGCTTTTTTTCCAAAATGGTTTTTATGGCTTTTAAATTATAGCTCAAAAAAGGTTTTATGGCGTTAAAAAATTGTTTTTTTGAGCTGTTGTAAATTATAGCTCAAAAAAATAGCTTTTGAGTGGTTTATGGCGTTTCAACTGGGTATTTTCATGGCGTTTTTCTGAATTGGGTGTTTTTATGGCGTTTTATTTGAACACCCAGTTCATGTGACTGGGTTTTTTGACAATATTACCCCTTAGTGTAATTTAACATCAATGCCACATGTCACCACCAAAATCGTTCTCACCGTTCTCACACTTTTCACCGTTCTCTCTAAATCCTGACCATACATACATATATATATATATATATATATATATATATAGGACTAGGTTCAAGAGTGAACACTAGTGTAGCTTGCGAACTGAGTGAACTAATCCTCGCCATACACGTGTGTAGATCAATGGCCAGGATTTGATGTTAAAATACACTAGTGTATTTTACGATTTGATGATGAGATCTTGTCCCTACACGTGTGTAGATCAATGGCCAGGATTTGTTCACTTAGTTCGCAAATACACTAGTGTTCACTCTAGTGTATTTTACGATTTAATGATTAAATCCTAGCCATCCACGTGTGTAAATCAATGGCCAAGATTTGTTCACTCAGTTCGCAAATACATTAGTGTTCACTCTAGAACACTACCCTATATACGATTATATATATATATATATATATAGGGTTGGGATTTAGAGAAAACGGTAGAGAGTGTGAGAACGGTGAGAACGCTTATCGATCGTCCGATCAAAACAATCTATGGACTAGATTGGCGTGGTGGGGTTTTCGTAAATAGCATCAATTTTATTACGTGGACGCGCTTCATTAAGGGTAAAAGGGTCTTTTGACTTCTCCACACAAAACGCCATCTCATGAAATAAAACACCAAAAACAAAAATCACAGACCATCCTAAGTAAAAACGCCATTAGATATAAAACGCCAAACTTAATTATAGTAAAATCCCCCTAAAAAAACCGCCAAAAAAATCTTATATATACAACATCTCATACCTTCAATTAAAAACACACACAAAAACCCAAACGCCATATTTGATATATCCCATTGGCCTTAGAAACGCCAAAAAACCCAAACATTAAATATCTTCTAACCCAAAACGTTTTTTTGAAATTCAGTTTGGTTGTCTGTAAGATTTCGCTCAATGAAATGGACAAAATCCTTAAGTTAGGATGTTGTCCATTTCATTGAGTAAAATCTTATTGACTAATCCTCAACTTCCATCCAATTTATAACGCCAAAACATACAAAAACATTATTGAGCTTTGTTGTCAATAAAGTTTAGCTGTATGGGGTGGACAACATTGTCAGTTATCTTTCTTAACCGAGGATTAACAATGTTGTCCATCTCATACAGCAAAACATTATTGATTTTAGCATGATCAAATTTTGAGGTTTAAGGTGCTCTTACTTCGTGGCGTTCTTTTTATCGGTAAAACGCTAAAAAGGTTAAAAAATCAAACCTCGTTCATTGTGAAAATTCAAGATTGTTGGCTGAAGGGTCTAAACTCAATAACATTTTGCTGCATGAGATGGAAAAATCTTCAAGAAAAAGATGCTGATGTCAGACTGTGTGCTTCCAAACAGCCACACAAAAAACTACTTGAAAAACAAAAAAACAAAATGAATCATACGAAAGTCGAACTAGCCAGTTAACATGATTCAAAAAAGAAGAAAGAGACTGGTGATAGTGAAGATTTGGAAGATCAATTGTTTAAGTATTCTTTTTTTTTTATTTTCCTTTTCAGTTGATTTTTATATAATAAAAACACCATATATAATAAAAATGCCAAAACAACCAAAATGCTTGTTTAAACGATATCATTCCGTTAAACGCCCCCCAAAACTCCCAAACTATAATAAAATTACTTTGAAAAAGTATTATAAAAAACCCAAAAAAATAAAAATAAAAATAAAAAGCAAACTTGAAAATGTAACTAGAAACAGTAAATACAAATCAGTAATACTGAAGATAGGGAAAATTTATTATATTAGAATATAAAACGCCAAACTTAAAAGATGGGACATGTTACAGACTTTAGAGATAAAGCTTATCAAAAACAATAATTACAAACAGTAAATAACTGAAAAGACGAATACTTTATTATAATAATGCACCGCCTAACTTAGGCGCCAAAAAGACATCCTATAAAATGATACGTCTTAGCAACTTCCATTTGATAAAACAAAAAAAAAAAAAAACCGCCAATACTACTAAATACCACTCACTGTAAAACGCCAAAAAATAAAAAAATCAAAGATGGCTAATATGCTTTCTTGGATATTCATAATTGTTCTTCGCGAAGTTTCACTGAATGAATTGTTATCAGAAGGGAGTAACTCAGAAAGATTTTGCTACATGAGATGGACAAAAATTGAAGAAAAAGATACTGATGCCAGTCATATGGCATTTTGTATTTTTTGTTCTTGAAGAAAGTTTGGATGAGGAGAAGAGATCAATGACACTGAAGAATGGGTTGATTATAAAGATGAATATCAAGATAAAGAAAAAGCGAAAAACCCACTCACACGCCATAGATCTATGTCCCCAAACATTCACAAAAAAAGCCAGTTCAACAGACGAGCAGACAAAAAAATCAAACCAATGGGTTTGTTAAGTTTTACATAAAATGTCATATATTTGGTGACAGTTCTTGTACTATTAAAAAAGAGAGAGACTGATGACAGTGAAGATTGTTAAGAGAGATCCGATTAGGATTTTTAATTTATTTTCTTAGCTTTTATTTTTTTTCCTGTGGTTGAAATATAATCTAACAATAGTAAAATGCCAAGATAACACAAACGCCAAAATGTTTATAAAAAATAATAGAACAATGGGCCATCTTGTTTAAAACGCATTGGAAAACGCCATTCAAATAGATTTCCTGACCCCCTGGGTTCAAATGGCATACGATTTGAATAAACGCCATAAACGCTAAAATGTTAATACAATGAAACCATTAAACGCCATTAATTATTGAATTTGGTTAACGCCAAAAAACTTAAAAACCAAAAATTAAAACAATATTGGGAAAAGCGGAACTGGAAAAACAGAAGATGAAAGGACAAAAAAACCCCTCCGCCCCTTTTCTAAGCGGCGTGACACTTGTTGGGCCAGGAAGCGTTCTCACCGTTCTCACACTTCTGAGCGTTTTCTCCTGATCCCGTTTCTATATATATATATATATATATATATATATATATATAGGGTAGGGATAGTGTAAAAAGTGTCTAAAGTGTGAAAAGTGTAAGAAGTGTTTTAAACCATTAGATCTTTGATCTAATGGTTGAGATCAATAGGGACCAAATTATAAATTGTGTTTTAATTATATGGACTGATTTGAAAATTGTAGGGGTAATAGTGTCTTTGTATATGTTTCAAATTAGGTAACCTCTCCTAAATTCTAGCGATTCACTCCTAAATTCTAGCGATTCAAATTTAACTGCTAAATTCTATCGATCCTAAATTCTAAAAATACATAAATATGTAACTGCTACATGAAATGTATAACACTATACATCTATCATATAACACAATATAATACTATATAACACCATATAACACTATGTAACACTATATAACAATATATAACACTATACATCCATCATAGACATGCTACCAGAAAAATATAATACTATATAATACTATGCATCCATCATATAACACTATATAAACCAAAGAACACTATATAAAACCATGTAACACTATATAAAAATATATAACACCATACAGTTCTGAATGGTGGTTCACTACAGAATTAATAATTGATGGTGTTATATAGTGTATTTTGGTGGTTGCAATAAAGAATTATATAACACCAAAAACCATTATATAACACCATGTAACACTATATAACACTATATAAAAATATATAAAACTATACAGTTCTGAATGGTGGTTGCACTACAGAATTATATAACACTACAAAATTAATAACCGGTGAACGAGATGACACAAATTCGTAGATTAATTCTTAAATTCGAATTCCTATAATAAAGGGTGGCAGATATTTTGGGCAGTTATCTTTCAATCAATTAATTGAAAGAAATAGAAAATTACTAATTCACCATTTTGAATTAATTTAGATATAGGACACTTGTCATCTCCACATTATTTCTCACCCTTCTCACAATATTAGATTAATGTACAGGATCCTCTACCTATACATACACACATATATATATATGACAAAGATCCGTTAGGAACCACCCTTTATTGCGAGAACCGCGACAACCAATGTGAACACAACCAAAAATACATAAAAATAGCTAAAAACACACACAAAATTTTTTTTGAATATTTTTTATAAGAAAATCGCTACTTTTAGTAGCAAAAAAAAAAAAAATTTTTGGCTACTAAAAGTATTTTAACTTAAAAAATATTAAAGAATTTTTTTTTGTGTGTTCTTTTGATTTTTTTTTTATCTTTTTAGGTTTTTTGAGAGTTTAGTTTTTAGCATTTTAGCTTGGGAGGGGTTAGTTTTTTTTTGGTTTTTTGGGGGTTTTAGTTTTTAGCATTTAGCTTTGGGGGGGGGGGGGGGGTTAGGTTTTTTTAGCTATTTTAGGTTGTGTTCACATTGGTTCTCGCGGTTCTCGCAATAAGGGTGGTTCTCGCATGAACCTTACCCTATATATATATATATATACTAGTCACATACCCGCGCGATGCGGCGGGAGTGGCAATTTACAATAGTATAATTGTTTACCGTTAGTTTATCCGTCGTCTCGTGATATATTGTATAGTACTTAAGTTAGTTTTCTTATTCGTGATATGATGACACTGGTTTTTCTGTTAGTTTATCGATTCTTTGGTGATCTTCTACAAGAAGAGTACAAAACAAGGAAGTAGATGTAATTAAAAACAAGAAGAGTTCAAAACAGTCA